>JAUIMM010000181.1:1790000-1980000 GCA_031769625.1 Taudactylus pleione
ATGAGAGATAGATAGATAGATAGATATGAGATAGATATATAGATATGCGGTAGATAGATATGAGATAGATAGATAGATAGATAGGTGATAGAAATATATGAGAGATAGATAGGTAGATAGATATGAGATAGATATATAGATATGTGGTAGATAGATATGAGATAGATAGATAGATAGATAGAAATATATGAGAGATAGATAGATAGATATGAGATAGATACATAGATATGCGGTAGATAGATATGAGATAGATAGATAGATAGATAGAAAGATAAAATAGAAGCAATGTAGAAAATGAAAAAATAGGCTGAAGAATATCATATTCCAATTGATAGCCGTGGGGGAGACCGTGCTAAAAATGAAGCCAACAAGAGGCCAAATGGATCCATAAATTGGACACCATCAGCCCCAGAGACCTCAAAAATTCTCATGGAACTTTTTTGTAATTTTTTTGTAATGATTTCTTCAACCTATTTTTCCATTTTCTAAATTGCGCTTATTTTTTTTTCTATTTTTTCATGTTTTTTCTTTTCATCTTCCCTTTTTCCACATCTACCTTTATTTTAATACATTGCATATTGTTCTATACTTATTCTGGTTCCCTTCCCCCATTTATTGTTCCTTTTTCTTCTTCCCTTTTCCTTTCCCCCATCTTTTTCTACTCTCCTCCGTTCTCTCCTTCTCCAGAAACTTTCCCCCCCTTCTTTCGTTGTTTTCCCTCCTTTTCTCCCATTTTTTTTCTCGTATTTCCCTCCCTTTTTTCCCTCTTTTTTTTACTCTTTTTTTGCTCTTTACCTCCATTTTTTTCCTCATTTTTTGTTCTTTCCCCCCATTTATTTTCCTCTTTTTTTGCTCTTTCTCTCCCTTTTTTCCTCTTTTTTTGCTCATTCCGCCCCTTTTTTTCCTCTTTTATTTCCTCTTTTTTTGCTCTTTCCCTCCATTTTTTGCCAACCTTTTTCCAACTTTTTTTCACTTTTCCATTTCTTTCAAAAATGTTTCAAACAACGTTTTAATGTGCATTAATATGTATGCAGATTCCCTGTTTGAGATCGCTCATGACTAACCTTGTTTTCTGCATTCCCCAGGTTGTTTATTATCCGATTTATTTGTGTAGAGCTGCTTATTTTCCTATTATGTGATGCATTGTTTCCATCAATGTTGTTCTGTTTTAACACCACTCTCTATAGCAACAACTACAGTAATTACCTGTGACTTCTCTGTAATTTTATTTGCACATTATCCTTCATGACACTTCACATTCTTCACGTATTTATGTCACATGCCCATACACTTTCTTATCACACTCTTTATTCAATTCTATTTCTCACCTTTTCTCACTCACATCTTCCCTATACATTTTTAATCACCTAGGTACACTACTAACAGCGCACACTATTTCTTGTCACAGCGCAGTGGATTCCCGGTGACGTGACCCGTCGGGCGTTGTGGTTGCTAGGAGACAGGTTTGGAGCTCTCTGCTTCCGCCAGATGTCCCCGCTGGCCATGCTGCTGGAAGACGCTGCGCTGTCACTACCTGATATCAGCACCTCCTTTATAAGGTAAGCACCTTTCTTATGGTAGCCATACACCTATGCGATTTTTGTACGATTGTACGATTTTCGACGAGCAGTACGATCAATCCTTTTTTACCCCATATATGATCTGATGCGTGCTCCCGAGGCTCCTAAATTTGATCGTATGATCTGATGGGCAGCACATCTTCTCCGTCGTATTCATATGCCTTTCTTGTCGTGTTTTTGAGCATGCAATGCATCGTGCGTCCGAATTTCAACAAAAGTGTTCAATATACCATTTTCGGGGCCCCATTTACACATTTCAATGGCCACCCCCACTGTTGTTCTCTATTTATAGACTTCAGAGATCCCCAGCAACCAGGACCTACACAGTGGAGAAGAGAGTGCTGCGACTCCAAACGCCACCCCACCAATTTCTAAAAATCAAAAGAGGAAAAACATAAATAAAGAAACTGAAGACCCACTACTTAGCCAGAACAGAGAGGCCTTATTGAAACCACCAGATGAATATGACAACTTTGCGGCCGAGGAATAGTTCAGGACCAAATAATACAATTTGAAAGACCGACGTCTGACCTAATATTTAAAGCAAGGCAATGTCTACTGACATCGGACAATATTATCTCACCAGCAGTTCCAACCCCACCTACACTCAACATGGCAACACCCATCTACTATTCATCCCAAACATAGCATCCTTCAACTACAAACTACCCACACTACCCTCCTGATACCCCACCCACCTCCATCTTCCAAACTCAGCCCCCACCCACCTACTCCTATCAACCTCATCCACCACCCACCTCCTCCTACCAGCTTCTTCCCCCACCCACCTCCACCTACCATCAGACTCCCCCAACCACCTCCTCCATCCAAACAACTGGGCCCCTCCACCTCCTCATACCAACCTATTCCCCACCCACCTTCACCTACCATCAGACTCCCCCAACCACCACCTCCATCCAAACAACTGGGCCCCCCCACCTCCTCCTACCAACCTCCTACCCCACCCACCTCCACCTACCATCAGACTCCCCCAACCACCTCCTCCATCCAAACAACTGGACCCTCCCACCTCCTCCTACCAACCTATTCCCCCACCCACCTCCTCCTACCACAGACTCCCCCAACCACCTCCTTCATCCAAACAACTGGGCCCCCCACCTCCTCCTACCAACCTCTTTCCCCACCCACCTCCACCTATCATCAGACTCCCCCAACCACCGCCTCCATCCAAACAACTGGGCCCCCCACCTCCTCCTACCAACCTCTTCCCCCAACCACCTCCACCTACCATCAGACTACCCCAACCACCTCCTCCATCCAAACAACTGGACCCTCCCACCTCCTCCTACTAACCTCTTTCCCCACCCACCTCCACCTACCATCAAACTCCTCCAACCACCTCCTCCATCCAAACAACTGCCCCCCCACCTCCTCCTACCAACCTCTTCCCCCACCCACCTCCACCTACCATCAGACTTCCCCAACCACCTCCTCCATCCAAACAACTGGGCCCCTCCACCTCCTCATACCAACCTATTCCCCAGCCACCTACCATCAGACTCCCCCAACCATCGCCTCCATCCAAACAACTGGGCCCCCCACCTCCTCCTACCAACCTCTTCCCCCACTGACCTCCACCTACCATCAGACTCCCCCAACCACCTCCTCCAACCAAACAACTGGGCCCCCCACCTCCTCCTACCAACCTGTTCCCCAACCACCTCCTCCTACCATCAGACTCCCCCAACCACCTCCTCCTACGAAAAACTCCATCCGACGCGTCCTACCAAACAACTTCTACACCCTCACCACCCAATTTTTTCACAGTATTACGTGAAACAAATGAGGACAATGATGATTTCTCTTAATTGTTATGTGTTTCCCAAATAATTTTACACATTTTGTTGGTATTAATGAAGTTTCACACTCCCTGGTAAGTATGGTGTTGAATGCAACATGGTGTTTGTGTTCCAGACTCTCAGGCAGCTAGGAACACATGCTGCAAGTCCATGTCAGTGGGGCCGGGCCCACCGATTTTACACTTTGAACATGTGTTTGCACCCCTGAAATCTGGGATGGAAACACCAAAGCTCATTCCACACCATACGTAACAGGGATTGGGTAACTTGGTGATACTTTTAACATTTTAGCCATCTTTATATCTAAATATATTTGATTTTCCCATAAGTATTTCAGTTTCACATAAGTATTATTTTTGAATCTAATGTTTCACATAACTAGCAAACTAGAGAAACTTATAATAAAACATTTTTCTGGTTTGATAAAAAATAAAGTGTAGTGTGTGTTATTTTACCTTACAATAAGGGAACTGCAGCACCTTCACGATAGCCTTGCACGTCTCTGGGATAATGCTTCCCAAAACTTGAGCCGAGATGCATGTCCCAAACTTTAGGTCCTCAAAGGAGCGTCCCGTAGCCAGGTACCTCAGCGTAGCCAAGAGCCTCTCCTCGGCCATGATGGCCATCCAAAATTTTGTCTCCTGCTTCCGGATATAGAGGGTCACCAGACGCAGCAATTCCTGAAAGATGGTGTCATCCATCTGCAGGAATTTGTGGTAGTCGTCAGGATTGTTCTCCCTCATCTCCATCAGCATGGGCATGTAGGATCGACTCTCCCTCTCCAGCAGCCAATCCTTGGTCCAGCAGGACTCATCCTCCACCTATGCTGGGCCCTCTCCCTCTCCTCACTCAGCTTGACCACAGCATAGGGCAGCAGAGCTCTATAACGGCAGGGATCCATCACCACAAAAAGGCAGAAAACAGACCGACCACAGTAAATAGAGCAAGAAGCACTTTGTAAAGCCAGGCAGTACAAAGCAATGCACAGTAGCTAGCAATGTGGAGCGTTCAGCAGGGTAACAACCAGGCCCTCACTAATCACAGAGCAAACAGGAGTGCACAGAGCTGAAGAGGCAGACTTTTTTTTATACCCCCAGTGAAGCCCAGCCCTCTATTTAAATTTGGGACCAATCTATCGCATGATCGCATGTTTTTGGTGAGGCACACAATCAACTGTTTACACGATCCGTCATATAGTGACATATATATTTTATATATATATATATATATATATATATAGTGTTTTGTACGACTGATCTAATGAAAATCATGTGTAATAAAACACAAATTCGTGTGGTCACGATGGCCAGGGAAATGTAGGGAAATTGTATGATGAATGGGATCTTATGCTGGTCGTGTAGGTGTATGGCCAGCATTACACTCTTCCTGGGGACAGAGCAGCAGCCATGGCTACCATGAGCCGCAGCTGCTGTTTCTGTAGCTGTCACAGGTTAGGCAGCCACGCCAGGGAAAAAGGGGATGGGAGAGCCGCCGCCATGGCTGCTGCCTGCTTCTATAGAGGTCCAGCCATGCCGGGGGGGAGAACGGGGTGGGGGTGTTGCCTGTTGCCCGGACAGGGGACACAGCAGGCGGCTGTGCCGGAAAGGGGTTCACGCAGGCTGCCCAATAACGCGTTTCTTTGCACCTGGCGATTTCATCAGAGGTGTGTCCTAGCTAATTAGATGTGGGGGGTTCCTTTAATCCCACTCTCATGTGGTGTTAAGTAGGTAACTGTATCCAGCTGAATCCTCATATTAGATTTGTACTCTCAAATCGGTGACTACAGACTTTTATCTTTTATTTATTTTCAGAATAAAATACATAAGGTAGGGAAGTCATCAGAATATTCAGAGATTATTTTGTTACTTGATTACTCTGAAAATTTGTAACGTTATTTATCAGGGTAAACAGTATTTGTTAATTATTCCAAATCTCATTATTAATTCATAATATATACAGAACATAGGAATAATGATAAATTGTGTAAGAGAATTCTCTTTTTCAATAGGATAAAACATGAAATAAAGAAAGAAAATTAGCATCCATAAAATTAGGCTAATTTTATACCAAAAATATATATATAAAATAGAGATAATTAGTAAATGAATAATTGGATATAGGGAATAAAGCAAAATAGAAAAAAAAGTAATAAAAAATAATAATAAAACACATCTTTGTGTGTTCGCACACATATATGTCTGACAGTACAATCATACATTTGTGTAAACTGAAGATACAGTATTTTATTTGTTTATAACACCACTTTATCTATATATACTGTATATCCATTTCCATATGTCCATACACAGATATGTATATGCACACCTGGGGATATTACATACATATATTTGAATGTATCTCTTTTCTGATGTTCAGATTAGTATTCCCAGGGGTATGTGATTCACATATAAATATATTCGCATGCATACAGCCAAATTAATTCTACCGAGAAGAGGAAGAAAAAAAAAAGGGTAAGAGGAAAAGACCTCAAAGAACCATATATATATTTGCCTATAAGCAGGGCCGGCCCTAGCCCAAATTTTTTGGTAAGCGAGTATATTTTTTGGTGCCCCCCTATGCAGTGCCCCTTTTACAGTGCCACCAGTAGTGGTCCCCCCTGTGCAGAGCCCCTTGTGTCCCCAGTAGTATTCCCCTTATATAGTGCCCCCAGTAGTAGTCCCCCTATGCAGTGTCCCCAGTAGTGGTACCCCCTATGCAGTGCCACCAGTAGTGGTCCCCCCTGTGCAGAACCCCTTGTGTCCCCAGTAGTAGTCCCCCTATGCAGTGCCCCCAGTAGTGGTACCCCCTATGCAGTGCCCTTTTACAGTGCCACCGGTAGTGGTCCCCCCTGTGCAGAGCCCCTTGTGTCCCCAGTAGTATTCCCCTTATATAGTGCCCCCAGTAGTAGTCCCCCTATGCAGTGTCCCCAGTAGTGGTACCCCCTATGCAGTGCCACCAGTAGTGGTCCCCCCTGTGCAGAGCCCCTTGTGTCCCCAGTAGTATTCCCCTTATATAGTGCCCCCAGTAGTAGTCCCCCTATGCAGTGCCCCCAGTAGTGGTACCCCCTATGCAGTGCCAGCGGTAGTGGTCCCCCTGTGCAGTGCCCCTTGTGCCCCCAGTAGTATTCCCCTTATATAGTGCCCCCAGTAGTAGTCCCCCTATGCAGTGCCCCCAGTAGTGGTACCCCCTATGCAGTGCCACCAGTAGTGGTCCTCCCTGTGCAGAGCCCCTTGTGTCCCCAGTAGTAGTCCCCCTATGCAGTGCCCCCAGTAGTGGTACCCCCTATGCAGTGCCCCTTTTACAGTGCCACCGGTAGTGGTCCCCCCTGTGCAGTGCCCCCAGTAGTGGTACCCCCTATGCAGTGCCAGCGGTAGTGGTCCCCCCTGTGCAGTGCCCCTTGTGCCCCCAGTAGTATTCCCCTTATATAGTGCCCCCAGTAGAAATCCCCCTATGCAGTGCCCCCAGTAGTGGTACCCCTATGCAGTGCCCCTTTTACAGTGCCACCGGTAGTGGTCCCCCCTGTGCAGTGCCCCCAGTAGTGGTACCCCCTATGCAGTGCCAACGGTAGTGGTTCCCCCTGTGCAGTGCCCCTTGTGCCCCCTGTAGTATTCCCCTTATATAGTGCCCTCAGTAGTAGTCCCCCTATGCAGTGCCCCCTTTTACAGTGTCACCGGTAGTGGTCCCCCCTGTGCAGTGCCCCCAGTACTATTCCCCTTATATAGTGCCCCCAGTAGTAGTCTCCATATGCAGTACCCCCAGTAGTAGTCCCCCTATACAGTGCCCCCAGTAGTGGTACCCCCTATGCAGTGCCTCTTTTACAGGGCCCCGGTAGTGGTCCTTCCTGTGCAGTGCCCCTTGTGCTCCCAGTAGTAAGCCCCTTATATAGTGCCCCAGTAGTACTCCCCATGCCCTATGCAGTGCCCCCAGTAGTGGTACCCCCTATGCAGTGCCCTTTATATAGTGCCCCTAGTAGTAGTCCCCCCTCTTGTAGTGCCCCCAGTAGTAGCCCCCTTGTAGTGCCCCCAGTAGTAATCCCCCCTTATAGTGCCCCCAGTAGTATTTCCCCCCTTGTAGTGTCCCCAGTAGTATTTCCCCCCCTTGTAATCCCCCCTGTAGTGCTCCCAGTAGTAATCCCCCTTGTAGTGCTCCCAGAAGTAATCCCCCCTTGTAGTGCCCCCA
Organism: Taudactylus pleione; assembly: GCA_031769625.1. NCBI lineage: Eukaryota > Metazoa > Chordata > Amphibia > Anura > Myobatrachidae > Taudactylus > Taudactylus pleione. The sequence goes on from JAUIMM010000181.1 coordinate 1,797,580, forward strand.
GTAGTAGTTCCCCCCCTTGTAGTGCCCCCAGTAGTAGTTCCCTCCCTTGTAGTGCCCCCAGTAGTAATCCCCCTTGTAGTGCCCCCAGTAGTATTCCCCCCCTTGTAATCCCCCCTGTAGTGCTCCCAGTAGTAATCCCCCCTTGTAGTGCCCCCAGTAGTAGTTCCCTCCCTTGTAGTGCCTCCAGTAGTAGACCCTCCTTGTAGTGCCCCCAGTAGTAGTTCCCCCCTTGTAGTGCCCCCAGTAGTAGTTCCCTCCCTTGTAGTGCCCCCAGTAGTAGACCCTCCTTGTAGTGCCCCCAGTAGTAGACCCCCCTTGTGGTGCCCCCAGTAATAATCCACCTCCCCCCACCTGCAGTAGAGACGTAATAAAAAAATACAAAAAAAACCCACTTACCTGAAACCCACTCCTGCTCCTGGTCCCGCCGCCGATATCAGCTCCTCTGACCGCCGCTTTGCATTATGGGAGTGACGTCATGATGTCACTCCCATTACCCTCTGCGGGAGCCGGAAGATGTCCGGCTCTGGCAGTGGGAGCAGCAGCCGATGAGTGTCTGACTCTCATCAGCTGCTAAAGCAAACACACAGCTGCCGGCGCCGAACTCCATCTGGTCAGCGCTACACACACAGTGCAACTGTGTCACAGAGACACAGTCTGCCCGCGGCCCGCATGGTACGCAGCTGAGGCGCCCTTCACTATGTGGTGTCTTACGCAGCTGCGTACCATGCATAACGGGAGAACCGGCCCTGCCTATAAGAAAAGGGTGGATGCACTACAGGGAGTTACAGGCTTGAGGGGTAAACACTGAAACACTGGAGGCATAGGGACCTATGCTAAACGGTGACCCATCAACCCTCCCTTTTCCCAGGTAAAATACAGTACATTATTTAGGTCTAAGGCCAGTTGGTACTAGGCTATTAAGTCAAAAAATCCAGGAAACCTCCTGACAACAAAGGGTTCTAAAACGGTCACCTCCCCCATCTGGGCTTTTCACCTGATCTACCGAGTTATCTGCAAACATTTGGGGTTCCTATTATAAACCTCAGTGTAATGACGGGAAAGGCTGTGTGTAAATAACCCTTTTTCTATGTTTCTCCTGTGTTCGTTAAACCTGTACTTAAGGGGTCGAGTAGTACGGCCCACATAGTAAAGGTCACAGCTACAATGAATCAGATATTACAAACAATGTATTACAGTACATGTGATAAGTCCCTTGATGTAATAAACCAATGAATTCAAGGGCGCTTGGATCTGTGTTGTTTTGTTGGTAATGTAGCCACAGGTGATACAGTTTGTCTTATTGCATCTCAGTATTGGGGATGTTGTTTTCCCTGGGTTAAAAAACTAAATGAAGTAATGGCCCTCATTCAGAGCCGCTCGCTAGCGGCAGTACGCTCGTTCCGAGCGATGTTTGCACATCTGCGCATGCGTACGGTTTTTAGTACGCATGCGCGAACCAGTCAGTGCGGCCGAAAATCGTTTGTACGCTATATAGCGAGTGCCTGCTATTTTGAGTGACAGAATGAGGCGTATGTGGGTGGTAACAGGGGAAGGTGCTTGAAAACGGGGGAGTGGAATTCGAACGCAGGCGTGCTTAAAGGTCAAAACGGGCGTTTTAAGGGAGTGCATAATTAATACAGCAGCGTCATTGACCACGTCACTTGGTTTTTTTTAACTCAGAACTGCTCGCAAAATAGCGGTTGAAAAAACCAACCACAAGAATAGCGAGCAGTTCATACACTGTACGATGTACTCGATTAATCAAATAAATAGCGGACATGACGTATGGTGCGAGCGGCCAGGGGGCGTTATTATCAAATAAACAAGCGTATGTTTTGCTCGCTCGTTCAGACTTAGAGGTGTGAACAGACTGCAATGTGCGAACGGATCATTTGAATAGCCACCCCTTGTTTTTGAACGAACGACCGCAAATAGCGAACGGCTCTGAATGAGGGCCAATGTTTTTTACATTCTTGTTCTTAAAGATTATATTAGGATTAGAAGGCAAGATATTTTGTTGATAAATAATTCCCCTTAATTGATGGGATGCTCTCTTATACTTGGTGATAAATGCCAAATCCAGTGGCGGAACTCCCGGAGACAATGGAGTCAGTTGCCGCCGGGCGCCCAGCACTGAAGGGGGCATCTGGCTGAGCTGGCTCCATTGTCTCCAGGGTCCCGGCCGTTCCACTTCCACCGCATCATCTACATGCTACACCTATAACACTAGGCTACCGCCGGCTTCGCTGTAAAAAAAAGAAAGCCAGAGAGAGGAGCCGCTGAGCTGAGCGCCAATCAGCATCAGCGGCGCTCCTCCGGCTCCACTACACAGTGTGCTCTGTGGTCTTGGCGAGCCGCGGACGTCACTGCGTATCATGTGACCGCCCGCGACCTCACCCTGTGCCTGCCCCATGCCCCTTACTCTGAGGAGCCTCCCGACACTGCAGAACGGACCGTGGTGGAGAGTCGGAGACACTGTGGAGAGTGCGGCCGGGACCCTGGAGAGAGAGGATCTGTGTCGGCAGCGCAGCGGGCTGTGGCACTGTGACTGGGGAGACAGGCAGTAAAAATCAAGTAAGTCTGCCTGTCACAGTGTCTCGCAAGCCAAGCCTGATGAGGGGTGGGGAGGGGTGGGGTCGTTGCCTGGCGTTGGACTCGGGACGGGGGAGGGGGGGTGTTGAGGGAGGGGGGGTGATATATTTATAAAGCATATATTTTATCACTCTGCCATGTTGGGGGGGGGGGGTGATATATTTATAAAGCATATATTTTATCACTCTGCCATGTTGGGGGGGGGGGGTGATATATTTATAAAGCATATATTTTATCACTCTGCCATGTTGAATTATGTAACATGACAGAGTGATAAAACATATGCTCTTTAAATATACTCCCCCTCTAACATTACAGTGATAATAAAACATATGCTCTATAAATATGTCACCCTCCCCCTTACATGACATAGTGATAAGATATATACTCTTTAAATATATCGCCCCCACCAGCACCAACCCCGCCCCCGTAGCCCCCTAAATTCATGATGCATTTAAATTTAGAGCAAGATTCTAATGTCTTTAAAATAAATCAGATACACCTCCACCAGTGCTACACACACACACACTATATATATTATATATATATATATATATATACAGATATATACAGATATATACATATATATGTATATATGTGTTGGTAGCACTGGAGGTATATCTAATTTATCATAAAGATATTATTTGTCAAATAAAAGGTGGGAGCAGTGATTTTTAAAAAAGTAAAGTGAGACATTTATAATCTTTCAGTGCTACATGTGTAATTGGGAAAATCTTGCATCATGTCATAGGGGCATTTTAAATCTGGTTTTAAACTTGTGGGGGGGGCACCAACATTTATCTTGCCTCCGGGCAACTGAGATGAAGTTACGCCACTGGCCAAATCATATCCCAAATTCTCCTGCGTAGTTCCCATTTTATTCTGACCTTTTGGTTCGAGGAGATTTTCCCTATCCATTGATATTATTTCTTGAAGAGCCCCCACTACCACACTAGGGGGGCTACCGTTTCTATAAAGGAAGTGGCCATGTCTTTTGACTGTATTTCGAAGTCTTGGATAGATGAACAATTGCACTTAATGCGCATAAATTGACCTTTAGGCACATTGCCTTTCCATTTGTTATAATGGGCACTATTGTAGTGTAGATACTGATTAGTGTCCACTGTTTTGTGTAAGTTTTGGTCACAATGTTATCTTCTTGGACAAAAAGGGTTAGATCAAGAAAGTTAACAGAAGTATGGCTAAAGGAGTGAGGGGATTTAAGACCAAGGGGATTGTCATTTAGTGATTCAACAAAAGAAAGTGCTTGTGATTCCCCAACACCCCAAATAAGAAAAAGATCATCTTTGTAACGACCATAGAAAACCAGGTCCATCCTATAGTCGCCTCCATAAATGTGGGCCAGTTCCATTTCACCCACATACAGGTTGGCGTAACTCGGTGCGAACCTGGTCCCCAGGGCTGTTCCCAACACCTGTAATTAATAACGAGAATCAAATATCGAAAGGACTTCACCATTCACCGCTTCATCCAAGAAGTTTTTTAAGAGAGCCTGATGGATGAGAGGTTGCCATCCAGAACCCTATAGAATATTTGGTAATTTAATTGATGTAAGGCCTCATTACAATATGATTTCAAGTCCTGGATGACAACCCCCCACCCTTATCAGAAGATTTAATTATAATAGATTTATCTCTTATAAGGTTTTGTAAGGCACCTTTTACAGCTTTAGTAAGATTTGATGAGAAAAATTTCTTGGGTTTATTGCAAAGTTCCTGAAATTTATTCAAAGTAAGACGGTAGAAACAGTCAATGAAGGGGCCCTCTGTATTTATAGGGAAAAAAATCTGATTTGCATTTAAATTTACTTTGACTAAATGTATATGATGATTTTATATAAAAACACAGGAAGATGGTTGCATCCTGACATATTACTTTCCTCCAATAGACATTCCAGGGATGATAGAGCCTGTTTTTCTTCATTATCAAGTATAATGGGTTCCACTTCCATATCATGAGTGTGTGATGATTTTAGAGAACGGTTTAAGAAATATTTCTTTCTGCATGTTGAGCGAACAAATCAATTCAGTTCCATGAACAGATCGAATATGTTTGGTTCTGATGTAGGGACAAAGTTAAGGCCCTTATTAAGAAGTGTCAATTGGCTAGCAGTAAGTTGTTTAGTAGATAGATTAATGGTACCTTGCCTTTCTTATGTGTTCTCTTACCCCCTCGTCCTCTCTCGAATTTGTTCTTCTTTTTTGATAGTGAGGAGATAGGGATTTAAAATTATTTGTTTGTAGATGTTGGTATCGATTTGTCCCTAAAAAAACTTCTTTTGTTTGATTATGTTTTTTTATAGCAAGTTTAGGATGGGCTCCTAATGCTGGATCCCTGATGGGTTCTTTAAATTGGAAGATCTCCTAAAAATGAAGATGAGACTTTGGTGGGATGGGGTAAATCTTGAAAAATATATTAGTAATAAAATGATTCCTAGAGGGCTACATTTATTTAAACATTTATCCTTCACAGATGATAAAGATCTATTAGAAGATTGGAATAATACACTAGATGAGTGTTATTTATATAGCGCACACATTTCGCATCGCTTCACAGAGAGTATCTGGCCGTTCACATCAGTCCCTGCCCCAGAGGAGCTTACACTCTATATTCCCTACCACATGCTCACACACATACATTCTAGGGGTGATTCTTTTTGTCGGAGCCAATTAGCCTGACAGTATAATGGTTTTTTTAAATCCCTATCTCCTCACTATCAAAAAAGAGGAAGAACAAATCAGAGGAGGACGAGGGGGTAAGAGAACACATAAGAAAGGCAAGGTACCATTAATCTATCTACTAAACAACTTACTGCTAGCCAACTGATACTTCTTAATAAGGGCCTTAACTTTGTCCCTACATCAGAACCGAACATATTCGATCTGTTCATGGAACTGAATTGATTTGTTCGCTCAATATGTAGAAAGAAATATTTCTTAAACCGTTCTCTAAAATCATCACACACTCATGATATGGAAGTGCAACCCATTATACTTGTGTGACAGCGAGCCGGACACCGGCACACACTTACCGGTTCCAGCGGCGTTGGTCAGTAGCAGGGCAGTGCACGGGGAGGGAATCCGCTGCTAGACGATGCTCCTTCCCCCAGGCGGCATTGTGTGGGCAGCTCCAGCTTCCTGCGGCACGCCGTGCCGACCTGAAAATTGATTTAAAGGGCCAGAACACTTGTTGGTGATGTCACAGGAGGCGCCTAAATTCAAGCCCTGCGTCTTAAAGGAAGTCCCTGGGAGCTCTCCTGTGCCAGAGTATAGGCTCCATTACCTTACTCCAGCATTCCTGTGTATACCTTGTTACTTGTTCCTGACCTTGGCTTTGTTCATGACTTCCATTTCGTCTGACCCCTGGTACCGCGTTTGGTAATCTGGTTCTGACCTTGGCTATCCTCCGTGACATTCGTCTGCCCCCTGGTGCCGTCTTGTCCATTTGATTCTAATCCGGCCTGTAGACTATGCTGAAAGTCTTCTTTGCTCCATCCAGAGTTCACCAGCACCTGTATTGGGGAACATATTCTGAGGGCCGCGACCTCTGTGTCAGACGCAGCTAAGTTCACACCTTCTTGCAAGGGTCCCTGGTGAACACCGCCGGCACATTAGACTCCGCGCCTCAGAGATAGGTCACGCCAATCCCAAAATACGGGTTGCATCCATTAGCTACCCGAGAGTTGCGACAACATGATAATGAAGCAAAACAGGCTCTATCATCCCTGGAATGTCTATGGGAGGAAAGTAATACGTCAGGATGCAACCATCTTCCTGTGTTTTTATATAAATTCATTATATACATTTAGTCAAAGTAAATTTAAATGCAAATCAGATTTTTTTCCCTATAAATACAGAGGGCCCCTTCATTGACTGTTTCTACCGTCTTACTTTGAATAAATTTCAGGAACTTTACAATAAACCCAAGAAATTTTTCTCATCAGATCTTACTAAAGCTGAAAAAGGTGCCTTACAAAACCTTATAAGAGATAAATCTATTATAAGTAAATCTTCTGATAAGGGTGGGGGGTTGTCATCCAGGACTTGAAATCATATTGTAATGAGGCCTTACATCAATTTAATTACCAAAAATTCTATAGGGTTTTGGATGGCAACCCCTCAGCTATCAGGCCCTCTTAAAAAACTTCTTGGATGAAGCGGTCAATGATGAAGTCCTTTCGAGAGAACTAGCACGTTTTATTTTTCCCCTCCATCCCATCACCTCCACATATTATCATTTACCAAAAATCCATAAGAGTCTCAGCTCACCTCCCGGTCACCCTGTTATTGTTGAGTCGTGATATAGATATGACTGCTCAGGAAAGAAACTTTATTCTCAAGTCTATTCATTTTATTTTAACACATAATTTATTTCTATTTGATTCTCGTTATTAATTACAGGTGTTGGGAACAGCCCTGGGGACCAGGTTCGCACCCAGTTACGCCAACCTGTATATGGGTGAAATGGAACTGGCCCACATTTATGGAGGCGACTATAGGATGGACCTGGTTTTCTATGGTCGTTACAAAGATGATCTTTTTCTTATTTGGGGTGGTGGGGAATCACAAGCACTTTCTTTTGTTGAATCACTAAATGACAATCCCTTTGGTCTTAAATCCCCTCACTACTTTAGCCATACTTCTACTAACTTTCTTGATCTAACCCTTTTTGTCCAAGAAGATAACATTGTGACCAAAACTTACACAAAACAGTGGACACTAATCAGTATCTACACTACAATAGTGCCCATTATAACAAATGGAAAGGCAATGTGCCTAAAGGTCAATTTATGCGCATTAAGTGCAATTGTTCATCTATCCAAGACTTCGAAATACAGTCAAAAGACATGGCCACTTCCTTTATAGAAACGGTAGCCCCCCTAGTTTGGTAGAGGGGGCTCTTCAAGAAATAATATCAATGGATAGGAAAAATCTCCTTGAACCAAAAGGTCAGAATAAAATTGGAACTACGCAGGAGAATTTGGGATATGATTTGGCATTTATCACCAAGTATAACAGAGCATCCCATCAATTAAGGGGAATTATTAATCAACACTACTCTATCTTGAAACAAGATCTGGTTCTCAATGATATCTTGCCTTATAACCTTAATATTATCTTTAAGAAGAACAAAAATAAAAAAAAAACATAATTTCATCCAGTTTTTTTAACCCAGGGAAAACAACATCCCCACACTCTAAAATTTGGTTAACAACACAAACACAAGGGTATTATAGATGCAATAAGACAAACTGTATCACCTGTGGCTACATTACCAACAAAACAACACAAATCCAAGCGCCCTTGAATTCATTGGTTTATTACATCAAGGGACTTATCACATGTACTGTAATACATCGTTTGTAATATATATGATTCATTGTAGCTGTGACCTTTACTATGTGGGCCGTACTACTTGACTCTTTAAGTACAGGTTTACCGAAAACAGGAGAAATATAGAAAAGGGGTTACTTACACACATCATTTCCCATCATTACACTGAGGTTCATAATAGGAACCCCAAATGTTTGCATATTACTGGGCTACAAAAGGTGAAAAACATAGCTATGGGAGGTGACCATTTTAGAACCCTTTTTTGTCAGGAGGCTTCCTGGATTTATCAACTCAATAGCCTAGTACCAACTGGGCTTAACGAAACCATAGACCTTAATAATGTACTGTAATTTTACCCAGGAGATGCAAGGGTTGATGGGTCACCGTTGAGCATAGGTCCCTATGCCTCCAGTGTGTAGCCCTCAAGCCTCCAACTCCCAGTAGCGCATCCATATTTTTTTATAGGCAAATATATATATGGTTCTTTGAGATCTATTCTTCTTTTCCAAAATTCTACACAATACCCCATAATGACAGTGTGTAAACAGTTTTTTTCAAATTTTTGCAAATTTTCTTAAAAAAAAAGAAATAAGAAATCACATGTACATAAGTAGTCACAACCTTTGCTCAATACTTTGTTGATGCACTTTTGGCAGCAATTACAGCCTCAAGTCTTTTTGAATAACATGCCACAAGCTTGGCACACCTATCTTTGGGCAGTTTCACCCATTCCTCTTTGCAGCACCTCTCAAGCTCCATCAGGTTGGATTGGAAGCGTCGGTGCACAGCCATTTTCAGATCTTTCCAGAGATGTTCAATTGGATTCAAGTCTGGGCTCTGGCTGGGCCACTCAAGGACATTCACAGAGCTGTCCTGAAGCCACTCATCTGATATCTTGGCTGTGTGCTTAGGGTCGTTGTCCTGCTGAAAGATGAACCGTCGCCCCAGTCTGAGGTCAAGAGTGCTCTGGAGCAGGTTTTCATCCAGGATGTCTTTGTACATTGCTGCATTCATCTTTCCCTATATCCTGACTAGTCTCCTAGTTCCTGCCGCTGAAATACATCCACACAGCATGATGCTGCCACCACCATGCTTCACTGTAGGGATGGTATTGGCCTGGTGATGAGTGGTGCCTGGTTTCCTCCAAACATAACACCTGGCATTCATGTCAAAGAGTTCAATCTATGTCTCTCATGGTCTGAGAGTCCTTCTTGTGCATTTTGGCAAACTCCAGATGGGCTGCCATGTGCTTTTTACTAAGGAGTGGCTTCCGCCTGGCCACTCTACCATACAGGCCTGATTGGTGGATTGCTGCAGAGATGGTTGTCCTTCTGGAAGGTTCTCTCCCTCTCTCCACAGAGGAATGCTGCAGCTCCGACAGAGTGACCATCATGTTCTTGGTCACCTCCCTGACTAGGGCCATTCTCCCCCGATCGCTTAGTTTAGATGGCCAGACAACTCTAGGAAGAGTCCTGGTGGTTCCGAACTTCTTCCATTTACGGATGATGGAGACCATTGTGCTCATTGGGACCTTCAAAGCAGCAGATATATTTCTGTACCCTTCCCCAGATTTGTGCCTCGAGACAATCCTGTCCCTGAGGTCTACAGACAATTCCTTGGACTTCATGCTTGGTTTGTGCTCTGACATGCACTGTCAGGTGTGGGACCTTATATACAGGGCCGGTTCTAGACCTTGTGGAGCTCACGGCGAGAGTACCCAATGGCGCCCCCCCCCACTCCCCCAAAGAAAAAAAAAACGTTGTGACTCGCCCCCTGTTCATCCCTTTAGTAAACACGCCCAGCAGAAGGCGGATGCACTGCCATGCGCAATGACATCAGGCGCAGCACCACCGGCATTCAAGGAGACTGGGAGTGTTTGGGAACAGCAGCACAGTTTGTGAATATGGTACCGCCAGCGTTTGCATGTCATGCCACACAGAGCCCAGTCAAGATATTCCACAGTGTAATACTCCCAGGGGGTGGGTTAGAGACCACAGGGGGTGGAGGTTAGGGTTAGACACTAAGGGGGTGGGTTAGGTTTAGGCACCAAGGTGTGGGGAAGGTTAGTGTTAGGATGCAACAGAGAGTTAGGGTTAGGGGCACAATGGGGGACGGTTACCATACTTACCTGACCCTTGTCAGGATCCTGAGCATCAGGATGCTCCTGTCAGTATATTGACAGCAGGCATCCCAACTGCCAGGATTTCATACCAATTCCATAGTAGTGCCCTTTATAACACACTATGCCAGGGTAATGCCCCTTACACAATATGCCATATGCCAGAGTAATGCCCTGTACATGATATGCCACACAGAGTAATGTCCCTTACACAATATGCCACACAGAGTAATGCCCCTTACACAATATGCCACACAGAGTAATGCCCCTTATACAATATGCCACACAGAGTAATGCCCCATACACAATATGCCATGCGGAGTAATGCCCCATACATAATGTATCACAGAGTAATGCCCCTTACACAATATGCCATGCAGAGTAATGCCCCATACATAATGTATCACAGAGTAATGCCCCTTACACAATATGCCATGCAGAGTAATGCCCCATACATAATGTATCACAGAGTAATGCCCCATACACAATATGCCATGCAGAGTAATGCCCCATACATAATGTATCACAGAGTAATGGCCCATACATAATGTATCACAGAGTAATGCCCCATACACAATATGCCATGCAGAGTAATGCCCCATACATAATGTATCACAGAGTAATGCCCCATACATAATGTATCACAGAGTAATGCCCCATACACAATATGCCAAGCAGAGTAATGCCCCATACACAATATGCCAAGCAGAGTAATGCCCCATACATAATGTATCACAGAGTAATGCCCCATACATAATGTATCACAAAGTAATGCCCCATACATAATGTATCACAGAGTAATGCCCCATACATAATGTATCACAAAGTAATGCCCCATACATAATGTATCACAGAGTAATGCCCCATACATAATGTATCACAAAGTAATGCCCCATACATAATGTATCACAGAGTAATGCCCCATACATAATGTATCACAAAGTAATGCCCCATACATAATGTATCACAGAGTAATGCCCCTTACACAATATGCCATGCAGAGTAATGCCCCATACATAATGTATCACAGAGTAATGCCCCATACATAATGTATCACAGAGTAATGCCCCATACATAATGTATCACAGAGTAATGCCCCATACACAATATGCCATGCAGAGTAATGCCCCATACATAATGTATCACAGAGTAATGCCCCATACAATACTTTTTGCACACAGTCTGACCACAGAGGCCATAGATCAGTCAGGCACAGGCAGGGCCCTAGGGGCTGCAGCAGTAATCACAGCCTGGGGGCTGTTGAACAAGCAGGGATTGAGGGAGCTGTTGAGTAATAGGACGCGGTGGGAGTATCCTGCAGTTTTACGGGCGCCGCCGCCATGCCCCTACATCAACTGACCCAAGTTCCCTGACACTCACCGGAGTCACCGCCGCCATGCTGTTGCTGCTCTTCGTGTCCTGGTGGGTTCCCTGCCTCTCCCTTGCGGCTCAGTGACGTCATCGCGGCCGCGCCTGGCATTCTGGGACTCCCACATGGATGTACTTACCACCACCACCTGCTGCTGGGGCCGGGACAAGGCTGATAGATGAATCCAGCTGGTAGTGAGCTGGTGACCATGGTGTGAGGACTCAGGAGTCGGACGCGTCACGTCCAACGCCAAACTCTGCTGCTGCCCGCGCTTCTGTTTGCGTTCCGTCCCGGCGGTACTCTATCCCCTGCGCTCAGTGTCGTCTATGGCGCATAGCATTCTGGGACTCCCAGAATGCCACGGGGGTTCTCCACTGTGGGAGGGGAGGTAAGGGAAGTGACGGCGAACCGCCGCAGTGGGCTCAGGCAGCAGGCTGTCAGGCAGTAAGATAGCTGTGGCTCCAGCAGGCGGGGAGCGGAATCCGTGGGTGAGAGCTGTGGCACCTGCGGGAAGAAGCGGCAACCACAGGTCCCTCCAGCTCACTGATGGGGAGGGGACTCAGCGGCGCCCTCTAGGGGCCGGCGCTCCGGGCGACGGCCCTGTTAGCCCGCCCCTAGAACCGTCCCTTCTTATGTAGACAGGTGTATGCCTTTTAAAATCATGTCCAATCAACTGAATTTACCACAGGTAGACTCCAATTGAGCTATAGGAACATCTCAAGGATGATCAGTGGAAACAAGATGCACCTGAGCTCAATTTTGAGCTTCATGGCAAAGGCTGTGAATGCTTATGTACATGTGATTTCTTAAGCTGCGTACACACACAACAATTTAGTAACTGAACGATTTTAGTAAACAATTTTCGTTAATTTTTTTCAAGGGAAAAATGAACGAAAATCATTTACTAAAATCGTTACTTTACTAAATGTAATGAATGATCTTTTTGAACTACAAACGATTTTTGCATATTCCCTTACTGGAAATCGTTGAGTTGGTCAGTCTGACTGAACTACACACTACAAACTACAAACGTAAACGCGCATTGAACGATAACTGTTCATTGCTTTAACACAGCAAGTGAATGATTTTTTTCAACGACTGAACGGTAAATGATATTGTTATGGATAATCGTACAAATAATCGTTATGTGTGTATGCATCTTTAGTGATTTTTTTTTTATTAAGTTTGCAAAATTCTCAAAAAAACCTTTTACATGTTGTCATTATGGGGTATAGTGTGTAGAATTTTGAGGACAAAAATTAATTTATTCCATTTTGGAATAAGCTGTAACATAACAAATTGAGGAATAAGTGAAGCGTTGTGAATACTTTTCGGATGCACTGTATGTATGTCATATGACCACATGTGCATATATATATATATATATATATATATATATATATGTATGGACATATGGAAATGGATATATACTGTATGTAATGTAGATAAAGTAGCGTCATAAAGAAATAAAATACTATATCTTCAGTTTACACAAACGTATGAGTGTACTAGGTAATTTCAGACATATATGTGTGCGAACACACAAATATGGACATATACATGGTCAAATATGGTTTATATTTTAAATAGCTTATGTATTTTTGTTTTCTACTGAAATAGTATTTTTGTTAGTGTCTGTGTATATGTACATATAAAGATATTTTCAAATGCGAACAGTTGTATTTTATTATTGTTTTTTATTATTATAATTTTCTATTATTTTTAGTGGATTTAATTCCTCTCTTCTTTTTCTATTTTGCTTTATTCCCTATATCCAATTATTCATTTACTAATTATCTTTATTTAATATTAATATATATATATTTTTAGTATAAATTTAGCCTAATTTTATGGATGATTTTTTTTCTCTCTTTATTTTATGTTTATCCTTTTGAGGAAGAGAATTCTCTTTTACACAATTTATCATTATTCTTATTTTCTGAATATATATGGATTCATAATGAGATTTGGAGTAATTAACAAATACTGTTTACCCTGATAAATAACGTTACAAATTTTCAGAGTAGTCAAGTGACAAAATAATCTTTGAATATTCTGATGACTTCCCTACCTTATGTATTTTATTCTGAAAATAATTAAAAGCTAAAAGTCTGTATTCACCAATGTAAAAATACAAATCTAATATGAGGATTCAGCTGGATACAGTTACCTACTTAACACCACATGAGAGTGGGATAAAAGGAACACCCCACATCTAATTAGCTAGGACACACCTCTGACGAAATCGCCATTTGCGAAGAAACGCATTAGAGGTCCTGTGGCATCCACTAGCATTGATCTATCGTTACATTGGGAACTGTACACAGGGCGACAGCCTCCGACATATTGGAAAAGACCGCTGCTTGCTGCAATACAGGCATCCCTGCCGGCTCTATCCAGAGCCGTAACTAGACTTTTTGGTGCCCTGTGCCAGAAAGAGCATTGGTGCCGCCCCGTTTTTCAAATAGGGACATAATGCACCCAAAAAAGGGGAATGGCGTCATGGGGAAGGGCCAGGGAAGAGATAGGGGAGGCCAGGAGATGCTGGGGATGAAATAAGAGGAATCTCTAAGTGAGAATGATAATAAACAGAAAAGTGACAGGCCTGAACAGCGCCCCTTGTCCTGCAGTGCCCTGTGCCATGGCACCGCCCACACTACCCTAGCTACGGCACTGGCTCTACACTTTCACTTGCTCCGAGACGGTAGCTTTACCTGCTCCATCCACTATAGACGGGCTTCTATTCTAATAACCCTGGATGCAGGCTACCCCCTAAGAACAACAGCTCCAAGTGGTCACAACCAGCCGGTGTGATCCGCAGATACTGCCAGAACATATAATCAGGAGCAGCAGTGGTAACTACCTGGCATCGATCACTTCTCGATAAGAAGAGATTTACATACATGAGATCCGGGAAACAACCGGCGGGTGAGTTGAATACCTGTTTTTATCAGCCAACGGAGTCCATACTATATGACTGTAATATTTTACATACAAAAACAAGTGTTTAACCACTGCGGTTGTACAATGTTGCCCATCGGTTTCAATACAGTCAAGAAGCCAACTCTATAAGTTCCAGCATGTGAGTCTTATACCTGTGTTTTGTCATCATTACGAAGCCTAAGTTGTATGACTCTAACCCCTGATTTGTTAATCATCTGTCCAACAGAGTGCTCATATAGAGTGGCTTCTGACTATTTACTAGTCTCACTGCAGTCAAGATATACAGTATGACTAAGAACCAAAACCTTGGAGGCAGACCTAACTATATTTAACATCAGTAACCACAGAAAATAGCATGATTGTTACCAAGCACACATTGCAAATGTAACAATTTTTTTGGATATGAAGTATCACCTTTTTTTTTTTCTTCCTTCATTCATTTAATCATTCATTTCATTATTTTTTTCCTTATTCTTATTTTTTTCCTATCTACTATATAAAAGCAAAAATTTGTCCTTTTGTCTTTCTAGAAAAATCCACAGTTTACAAACCACGATCGTGGAATTTTACATACGAATGTACTAAAACATGGCGGAGGCAACTAAAAAAATGTGAAATCGAAATTAATTACTATTAAATTTTAAATAATGAAAAAACACAATTTTTGCATAGCATTCGCCCTCTACAGGTCAGGTACGGAATTACAAAAGGATTTATCTTATCTACTATTTTTCCTTTTCTATCTTCTGTACTAAATCGAAATGAATTACTGTTACTTTTTAATTATTTAAAAACTACAATTTTTGCATAGCATTTGCCCTCTACAGGTCAGGTATGGAATTACAAAAGGATTTAGCTTATCTACTATTTTTCCTTTTCTATCTTCTCTACTATATCAAAGCGAAAATTTGTCCTTCTGTACTTGTGTCTTTCTATACAAATGCACAGTTGACAAGTGAAGATCGTGACATTTTACATAAAAGCATATTAAAACACGGCGGAGGCAACTAAATTAATTTTGAATCAATATTAATTACTGTTCCTTTTTAATTACTTTAAAACCACAATTTTTGCTGGACGCTCATTGTGGGGCCTCACGGCATATGGGTAGGGCCACGGAGCAAGCCTTTTGTGTTGTCATGTTTTGTCATGATCTTAATGTTTATTATAGAAGAGAGCTTTAGCAGGCTTTGCCAACATCTCAGCTCTGACTTTACCAAATTATGCAACAACAT
Source organism: Taudactylus pleione (assembly GCA_031769625.1). Classification (NCBI taxonomy): domain Eukaryota; kingdom Metazoa; phylum Chordata; class Amphibia; order Anura; family Myobatrachidae; genus Taudactylus; species Taudactylus pleione. Next base: position 1,813,192 of record JAUIMM010000181.1, read on the forward strand.
TGACTTCTTTCTTCTAACTGTCTCAAAATGATGACTATGCAAGGACCCTGCTGTACTGTGAGCTGCCAAAATATTACACATGGAATGCTTCTCCAAAAGTTTTTCTGCACAGAAAACAGGGACTCACTGTAGATGGTCATCCTGGTATCAGAGCAACAGAAGCTCTTGGCCGTGTTTACACTGTATATCTGACAAATTTTCAATGCTTCTATATCTGAAGTTTGCTTTACACCGTTACAGGTCCTACTTCCTCCAAAGACCTTAGGACTGTGGATGGGGAAGTTTGTCACACTTTTTGTGAGGCCTGCCTAAGAAGAGGTTTGTTGGAGGATGATGTGTAAACAACCATTCTTAAAATCCCAGGCAACGCTGGATACTCCAGCTAGTGTTATATATTTTTTATGTGTATGTGTGTGTGTGTGTGTGTGTGTGTACGTGTGTATGTGTGTACACACCTCCATTGAATAACTGTTATTGTGTTTCTAGGATACATATTATCAATCAGTATACTTTGTTACTTTTCTATCCTCATGTGATTTCTATGGATGTACAAATAGCTTGGTTTTGCACATTGATGTTTTTCTTGCAAAAGTGGATGCGCTAATTTTTATCTTTTATGTATTTTTTTCCTTTTACATACATATATATATATATATAATATGTTTACATGTGGTTCGTAATTAAATGGTGATTTTTTTTAATCATATAGTCTTTTTGTTATATGATATAATTTATTTCCAAATTGAGTCTACTATATTGTGACAAAGCGCTACTATATATTTTTTTTTGTTCTAATTGTCTTTTCCAATAGGTGGTGGCGGCCAGCCTTTAGCAGCAGCTTGTAATTTGTAGTTTTCTATTTCCCTCTCCCCCCCACTTTTTATTTTGCTCAATGCTTGGGTTAAATGTCACCATCAGAACATAAACCTCAATAGTTAGTAACCACTGGATTTCAATGTCCATCCCTACCCAGGACCTGCAGGCGACTCTACACAGTGAAGTGCTCCCTCTCCAGCGTGATGTTCCCGCTCAGGAACACACCCTCAGTAAACAGGAGGCACCTCCCATGGAAGTGAGCGCTCCTCTCGTACAGGGACACAGGAAGCCCAAGAAATACAGGGTACTTTGTGCAAAGAGGACATTGCTCATCGTCATGTTGGGCAGCTGGGGAGGGGTGCGCATGGACACTGTGGAAATATGCACAGATGCCCCAGCCCGGGGACATGCTGCTGATAATGCTTACGGTAGCTGCAATACAAATCTCTCATCCACAGTCCTCCTACCCTTCCCAGCACATCCCAGTGGCCGGGCCCCAGCCAGCTGCGGGGCAGCAGCAGTGGGGGTTATGGTAACACTGGTGAGATGCAGGGGGCAGGAGTCAGAAGCAGGGGCTTGCGGTAACATGCAGGGGACTGTGGTACCATGGTTTAGGTTGTTATGAGATGCAGGGGGTTTTCACAAGATGAAATTGCTCTCATGCGAATCGGGGTGGGTCACTAGAAATATACAGTATATATAGCCAAATGTGTATGTGTGTGTGGTATATAATATATGTATATGTCATATAGTAATATGTATGGATGGCCGGCGGACGGGATGCTGGCAGTCAGAAGACCGACAGCGGAATCCCGATCTGCAAAATCCTGACAAGGGCTGCTAAGTATACTTACCCTCCCCCTGTCCCCCACTAACCCTAACCGTCCCGCAGTGGTGACTACCCCTAACCTCCCCCCTGGAGGTGCCTAACCCTAATCTCCCCCCTATTACATATAGTGTCAGTGCTATATACAGTGTAATAGTTAGTTAGAGATACAGCGGTACAGTGCTATGTACAGTATAAGTGATTAGATATAGTGACTGTGCTATGTACAGTATAAGTGATTAGATATAGTGTCAGTGCTATGTACAGTATAAGTGATTAGCTATAGTGTCAGTGCTATGTACAGTATAAGTGATTAGATATAGTGCCTGTGCTATGTACAGTATAAGTGATTAGCTATAGTGTCTGTGCTATGTACAGTATAAGTGATTAGCTATAGTGCCTGTGCTATGTACAGTATATGTGATTAGCTATAGTGCCTGTGCTATGTACAGTATAAGTGATTAGATATAGTGCCTGTGCTATGTACAGTATAAGTGATTAGCTATAGTGCCTGTGCTATGTACAGTATAAGTGATTAGCTATAGTGCCTGTGCTATGTACAGTATAAGTGATTAGCTATAGTGCCTGTGCTATGTACAGTATATATGATTAGCTATAGTGCCTGTGCTATGTACAGTATAAGTGATTAGCTATAGTGCCTGTGCTATGTACAGTATAAGTGATTAGCTATAGTGTCAGTGCTATGTACAGTATAAGTGATTAGCTATAGTGTCAGTGCTATGTACAGTATAAGTGATTAGCTATAGTGCCTGTGCTATGTACAGTATAAGTGATTAGCTATAGTGCCTGTGCTATGTACAGTATAAGTGATTAGCTATAGTGTCTGTGCTATGTACAGTATAAGTGATTAGCTATAGTGTCAGTGATATGTACAGTATAAGTGATTAGCTATAGTGTCTGTGCTATGTACAGTATAAGTGATTAGCTATAGTGCCAGTGCTATGTACAGTATAAGTGATTAGCTATAGTGTCAGTGCTATGTACAGTATAAGTGATTAGCTATAGTGTCAGTGCTATGTACAGTATAAGTGATTAGATAAGTGCCTGTGCTATGTATAGTATAAGTGATTAGATATAGTGTCTGTGCTATGTACAGTATAAGTGATTAGCTATAGTGTCAGTGATATGTACAGTATAAGTGATTAGCTATAGTGTCTGTGCTATGTACAGTATAAGTGATTAGCTATAGTGTCTGTGCTATGTACAGTATAAGTGATTAGCTATAGTATCAGTGATATGTACAGTATAAGTGATTAGCTATAGTGTCTGTGCTATGTACAGTATAAGTGATTAGCTATAGTGCCAGTGCTATGTACAGTATAAGTGATTAGCTATAGTGCCAGTGCTATGTACAGTATAAGTGATTAGCTATAGTGTCAGTGCTATGTACAGTATAAGTGATTAGCTATAGTGTCAGTGCTATGTACAGTATAAGTGATTAGATAAGTGTCTGTGCTATGTACAGTATAAGTGATTAGCTATAGTGTCAGTGCTATGTACAGTATAAGTGATTAGATAAGTGTCAGTGATATGTACAGTATAAGTGATTAGCTATAGTGTCTGTGCTATGTACAGTATAAGTGATTAGCTATAGTGTCTGTGCTATGTACAGTGTAAGTGATTAGATATAGTGTCAGTGCTATGTACAGTATAAGTGATTAGCTATAGTGTCAGTGCTATGTACAGTATAAGTGATTAGCTATAGTGTCATTGCTATGTACAGTATAAGTGATTAGCTATAGTGCCTGTGCTATGTACAGTATAAGTGATTAGCTATAGTGCCAGTGCTATGTACAGTATAAGTGATTAGCTATAGTGCCTGTGCTATGTACAGTATAAGTGATTAGCTATAGTGTCAGTGCTATGTACAGTATATGTGATTAGCTATAGTGCCTGTGCTATGTACAGTATATGTGATTAGCTATAGTGACTGTGCTATGTACAGTATAAGTGATTAGCTATAGTGCCTGTGCTATGTACAGTATATGTGATTAGCTATAGTGTCAGTGCTATGTACAGTATAAGTGATTAGCTATAGTGTCAGTGCTATGTACAGTATAAGTGATTAGCTATAGTGCCTGTGCTATGTACAGTATAAGTGATTAGCTATAGTGCCTGTGCTATGTACAGTATAAGTGATTAGCTATAGTGCCTGTGCTATGTACAGTGTAAGTGATTAGCTATAGTGTCAGTGCTATGTACAGTATAAGTGATTAGCTATAGTGTCAGTGCTATGTACAGTATAAGTGATTAGCTATAGTGTCAGTGCTATGTACAGTGTAAGTGATTAGCTATAGTGTCAGTGCTATGTACAGTATAAGTGATTAGCTATAGTGCATGTGCTATGTACAGTGTAAGTGATTATATACAGTGTCAGTGCTATGTACAGTATAAGTGATTAGCTATAGTGCCTGTGCTATGTACAGTGTAAGTGATTAGCTATAGTGTCAGTGCTATGTACAGTATAAGTGATTAGCTATAGTGTCAGTGCTATGTACAGTATAAGTGATTAGCTATAGTGCCTGTGCTATGTACAGTGTAAGTGATTAGCTATAGTGTCAGTGCTATGTACAGTATAAGTGATTAGCTATAGTGTCAGTGCTATGTACAGTATAAGTGATTAGCTATAGTGTCAGTGCTATGTACAGTATAAGTGATTAGCTATAGTGCCTGTGCTATGTACAGTGTAAGTGATTAGCTATAGTGTCAGTGCTATGTACAGTATAAGTGATTAGCTATAGTGTCAGTGCTATGTACAGTGTAAGTGATTAGCTATAGTGTCAGTGCTATGTACAGTGTAAGTGATTAGCTATAGTGTCAGTGCTATGTACAGTGTAAGTGATTAGCTATAGTGTCAGTGCTATGTACAGTGTAAGTGATTAGCTATAGTGTCAGTGCTATGTACAGTAGAAGTGATTAGCTATAGTGTCAGTGCTATGTACAGTAGAAGTGATTAGCTATAGTGTCAGTGCTATGTACAGTATAAGTGATTAGCTATAGTGCCTGTGCTATGTACAGTGTAAGTGATTAGCTATAGTGTCAGTGCTATGTACAGTGTAAGTGATTAGCTATAGTGTCAGTGCTATGTACAGTGTAAGTGATTAGCTATAGTGTCAGTGCTATGTACAGTATATGTGATTAGCTATAGTGTCAGTGCTATGTACAGTATAAGTGATTAGCTATAGTGTCAGTGCTATGTACAGTATAAGTGATTAGCTATAGTGCCTGTGCTATGTACAGTATATGTGATTAGCTATAGTGTCAGTGCTATGTACAGTATATGTGATTAGCTATAGTGTCAGTGCTATGTACAGTAGAAGTGATTAGCTATAGTGCCTGTGCTATGTATAGTATATGTGATTAGCTATAGTGTCAGTGCTATGTACAGTATAAGTGATTAGCTATAGTGCCTGTGCTATGTACAGTATAAGTGATTAGCTATAGTGCCTGTGCTATGTACAGTATAAGTGATTAGCTATAGTGCCTGTGCTATGTACAGTATAAGTGATTAGCTATAGTGTCAGTGCTATGTACAGTATAAGTGATTAGCTATAGTGCCTGTGCTATGTACAGTATAAGTGATTAGCTATAGTGTCAGTGCTATGTACAGTAGAAGTGATTAGCTATAGTGTCAGTGCTATGTACAGTATAAGTGATTAGATATAGTGCCTGTGCTATGTACAGTATAAGTGATTAGCTATAGTGTCAGTGCTATGTAGTGTAAGTGATTAGCTATAGTGTCTGTGCTATGTACAGTGTAAGTGATTATATACAGTGTCAGTGCTATGTACAGTGTAAGTGATTAGCTATAGTGTCAGTGCTATGTACAGTATAAGTGATTAGCTATAGTGTCTGTGCTATGTACAGTATAAGTGATTAGCTATAGTGTCAGTGCTATGTACAGTATAAGTGATTATATACAGTGTCAGTGCTATGTACAGTATAAGTGATTAGCTATAGTGTCAGTGCTATGTACAGTATAAGTGATTAGCTATAGTGTCAGTGCTATGTACAGTATAAGTGATTAGCTATAGTGTCAGTGCTATGTACAGTATAAGTGATTAGCTATAGTGCCTGTGCTATGTACAGTATAAGTGATTAGATATAGTGTCAGTGCTATGTACAGTATAAGTGATTAGCTATAGTGCCTGTGCTATGTACAGTATAAGTGATTAGCTATAGTGTCAGTGCTATGTACAGTATAAGTGATTAGCTATAGTGTCAGTGCTATGTACAGTATAAGAGATTATCTATAGTGTCAGTGCTATGTACAGTATAAGTGATTAGCTATAGTGCCTGTGCTATGTACAGTATAAGTGATTAGCTATAGTGTCAGTGCTATGTACAGTATAAGTGATTAGCTATAGTGTCAGTGCTATGTACAGTATAAGTGATTAGCTATAGTGTCAGTGCTATGTACAGTATAAGTGATTAGATAAGTGCCTGTGCTATGTATAGTATAAGTGATTAGCTATAGTGTCAGTGCTATGTACAGTATAAGTGATTAGCTATAGTGTCAGTGCTATGTACAGTGTAAGTGATTAGCTATAGTGACTGTGCTATGTACAGTGTAAGTGATTAGCTATAGTGTCAGTGCTATGTACAGTGTAAGTGATTAGCTATAGTGTCAGTGCTATGTACAGTATAAGTGATTAGCTATAGTGCATGTGCTATGTACAGTGTAAGTGATTATATACAGTGTCAGTGCTATGTACAGTATAAGTGATTAGCTATAGTGCCTGTGCTATGTACAGTGTAAGTGATTAGCTATAGTGTCAGTGCTATGTACAGTATAAGTGATTAGCTATAGTGTCAGTGCTATGTACAGTATAAGTGATTAGCTATAGTGCCTGTGCTATGTACAGTATAAGTGATTAGATATAGTGTCAGTGCTATGTACAGTATAAGTGATTAGCTATAGTGCCTGTGCTATGTACAGTATAAGTGATTAGCTATAGTGTCAGTGCTATGTACAGTATAAGTGATTAGCTATAGTGTCAGTGCTATGTACAGTATAAGAGATTATCTATAGTGTCAGTGCTATGTACAGTATAAGTGATTAGCTATAGTGCCTGTGCTATGTACAGTATAAGTGATTAGCTATAGTGTCAGTGCTATGTACAGTATAAGTGATTAGCTATAGTGTCAGTGCTATGTACAGTATAAGTGATTAGCTATAGTGTCAGTGCTATGTACAGTATAAGTGATTAGATAAGTGCCTGTGCTATGTATAGTATAAGTGATTAGCTATAGTGTCAGTGCTATGTACAGTATAAGTGATTAGCTATAGTGTCAGTGCTATGTACAGTGTAAGTGATTAGCTATAGTGACTGTGCTATGTACAGTGTAAGTGATTAGCTATAGTGTCAGTGCTATGTACAGTGTAAGTGATTAGCTATAGTGTCAGTGCTATGTACAGTATAAGTGATTAGCTATAGTGCATGTGCTATGTACAGTGTAAGTGATTATATACAGTGTCAGTGCTATGTACAGTATAAGTGATTAGCTATAGTGCCTGTGCTATGTACAGTGTAAGTGATTAGCTATAGTGTCAGTGCTATGTACAGTATAAGTGATTAGCTATAGTGTCAGTGCTATGTACAGTATAAGTGATTAGCTATAGTGCCTGTGCTATGTACAGTGTAAGTGATTAGCTATAGTGTCAGTGCTATGTACAGTATAAGTGATTAGCTATAGTGTCAGTGCTATGTACAGTATAAGTGATTAGCTATAGTGTCAGTGCTATGTACAGTATAAGTGATTAGCTATAGTGCCTGTGCTATGTACAGTGTAAGTGATTAGCTATAGTGTCAGTGCTATGTACAGTATAAGTGATTAGCTATAGTGTCAGTGCTATGTACAGTGTAAGTGATTAGCTATAGTGTCAGTGCTATGTACAGTGTAAGTGATTAGCTATAGTGTCAGTGCTATGTACAGTGTAAGTGATTAGCTATAGTGTCAGTGCTATGTACAGTGTAAGTGATTAGCTATAGTGTCAGTGCTATGTACAGTAGAAGTGATTAGCTATAGTGTCAGTGCTATGTACAGTAGAAGTGATTAGCTATAGTGTCAGTGCTATGTACAGTATAAGTGATTAGCTATAGTGCCTGTGCTATGTACAGTGTAAGTGATTAGCTATAGTGTCAGTGCTATGTACAGTGTAAGTGATTAGCTATAGTGTCAGTGCTATGTACAGTGTAAGTGATTAGCTATAGTGTCAGTGCTATGTACAGTATATGTGATTAGCTATAGTGTCAGTGCTATGTACAGTATAAGTGATTAGCTATAGTGTCAGTGCTATGTACAGTATAAGTGATTAGCTATAGTGCCTGTGCTATGTACAGTATATGTGATTAGCTATAGTGTCAGTGCTATGTACAGTATATGTGATTAGCTATAGTGTCAGTGCTATGTACAGTAGAAGTGATTAGCTATAGTGCCTGTGCTATGTATAGTATATGTGATTAGCTATAGTGTCAGTGCTATGTACAGTATAAGTGATTAGCTATAGTGCCTGTGCTATGTACAGTATAAGTGATTAGCTATAGTGCCTGTGCTATGTACAGTATAAGTGATTAGCTATAGTGCCTGTGCTATGTACAGTATAAGTGATTAGCTATAGTGTCAGTGCTATGTACAGTATAAGTGATTAGCTATAGTGCCTGTGCTATGTACAGTATAAGTGATTAGCTATAGTGTCAGTGCTATGTACAGTAGAAGTGATTAGCTATAGTGTCAGTGCTATGTACAGTATAAGTGATTAGATATAGTGCCTGTGCTATGTACAGTATAAGTGATTAGCTATAGTGTCAGTGCTATGTAGTGTAAGTGATTAGCTATAGTGTCTGTGCTATGTACAGTGTAAGTGATTAGCTATAGTGTCAGTGCTATGTACAGTATAAGTGATTAGCTATAGTGTCAGTGCTATGTACAGTGTAAGTGATTAGCTATAGTGTCAGTGCTATGTACAGTATAAGTGATTAGCTATAGTGTCTGTGCTATGTACAGTATAAGTGATTAGCTATAGTGTCAGTGCTATGTACAGTATAAGTGATTATATACAGTGTCAGTGCTATGTACAGTATAAGTGATTAGCTATAGTGTCAGTGCTATGTACAGTATAAGTGATTAGCTATAGTGTCAGTGCTATGTACAGTATAAGTGATTAGCTATAGTGTCAGTGCTATGTACAGTATAAGTGATTAGCTATAGTGCCTGTGCTATGTACAGTATAAGTGATTAGATATAGTGTCAGTGCTATGTACAGTATAAGTGATTAGCTATAGTGCCTGTGCTATGTACAGTATAAGTGATTAGCTATAGTGTCAGTGCTATGTACAGTATAAGTGATTAGCTATAGTGTCAGTGCTATGTACAGTATAAGAGATTATCTATAGTGTCAGTGCTATGTACAGTATAAGTGATTAGCTATAGTGCCTGTGCTATGTACAGTATAAGTGATTAGCTATAGTGTCAGTGCTATGTACAGTATAAGTGATTAGCTATAGTGTCAGTGCTATGTACAGTATAAGTGATTAGCTATAGTGTCAGTGCTATGTACAGTATAAGTGATTAGATAAGTGCCTGTGCTATGTATAGTATAAGTGATTAGCTATAGTGTCAGTGCTATGTACAGTATAAGTGATTAGCTATAGTGTCAGTGCTATGTACAGTGTAAGTGATTAGCTATAGTGACTGTGCTATGTACAGTGTAAGTGATTAGCTATAGTGTCAGTGCTATGTACAGTATATGTGATTAGCTATAGTGCCTGTGCTATGTACAGTATAAGTGATTAGATATAGTGTCAGTGCTATGTACAGTGTAAGTGATTAGATATAGTGTCAGTGCTATGTACAGTGTAAGTGATTAGCTATAGTGTCAGTGCTATGTACAGTATAAGTGATTAGCTATAGTGTCAGTGCTATGTACAGTATAAGTGATTAGCTATAGTGTCAGTGCTATGTACAGTATAAGTGATTAGATATAGTGTCAGTGCTATGTACAGTATAAGTGATTAGCTATAGTGTCAGTGCTATGTACAGTATAAGTGATTAGCTATAGTGCCTGTGCTATGTACAGTATAAGTGATTAGCTATAGTGTCAGTGCTATGTACAGTGTAAGTGATTAGCTATAGTGTCAGTGCTATGTACAGTGTAAGTGATTAGCTATAGTGTCAGTGCTATGTACAGTGTAAGTGATTAGCTATAGTGTCAGTGCTATGTACAGTATAAGTGATTAGATATAGTGCCTGTGCTATGTACAGTATATGTGATTAGCTAGAGTGCATGTGCTATATACAGTATAAGTGATTAGCTATAGTGTCAGTGCTATGTACAGTATAAGTGATTAGCTATAGTGTCAGTGCTATATACAGTATATGTGATTAGCTATAGTGTCAGTGCTATATACAGTATATGTGATTAGCTATAGTGCCTGTGCTATGTACAGTATAAGTGATTAGATATAGTGTCAGTGCTATGTACAGTATAAGTGATTAGCTATAGTGCATGTGCTATATACAGTATAAGTGATTAGCTATAGTGTCAGTGCTATGTACAGTATAAGTGATTAGCTATAGTGTCAGTGCTATGTACAGTATAAGTGATTAGCTATAGTGTCAGTGCTATGTACAGTATAAGTGATTAGCTATAGTGCATGTGCTATATACAGTATAAGTGATTAGCTATAGTGTCAGTGCTATATACAGTATAAGTGATTAGCTATAGTGCATGTGCTATATACAGTATAAGTGATTAGCTATAGTGCATGTGCTGTGTACAGTGTAAGTGATTAGATATAGTGTCAGTGCTATGTACAGTATAAGTGATTAGCTATAGTGCATGTGCTATATACAGTATAAGTGATTAGCTATAGTGTCAGTGCTATGTACAGTATAAGTGATTAGCTATAGTGTCAGTGCTATGTACAGTATAAGTGATTAGCTATAGTGTCAGTGCTATGTACAGTATAAGTGATTAGCTATAGTGTCAGTGCTATGTACAGTATATGTGATTAGCTATAGTGCATGTGCTATATACAGTATAAGTGATTAGCTATAGTGCCTGTGCTATATACAGTATATGTGATTAGCTATAGTGCCTGTGCTATGTACAGTATAAGTGATTAGATATAGTGTCAGTGCTATGTACAGTATAAGTGATTAGCTATAGTGCATGTGCTATATACAGTATAAGTGATTAGCTATAGTGTCAGTGCTATGTACAGTATAAGTGATTAGCTATAGTGCATGTGCTATATACAGTATAAGTGATTAGCTATAGTGCATGTGCTATATACAGTATAAGTGATTAGCTATAGTGTCAGTGCTATGTACAGTATAAGTGATTAGCTATAGTGTCAGTGCTATGTACAGTATAAGTGATTAGCTATAGTGTCAGTGCTATGTACAGTATAAGTGATTAGCTATAGTGTCAGTGCTATGTACAGTATAAGTGATTAGATATAGTGTCAGTGCTATGTACAGTATAAGTGATTAGCTATAGTGTCAGTGCTATGTACAGTATAAGTGATTAGATATAGTGTCAGTGCTATGTACAGTATAAGTGATTAGATATAGTGTCAGTGCTATGTACAGTATAAGTGATTAGCTATAGTGTCAGTGCTATGTACAGTGTAAGTGATTAGATATAGTGTCAGTGCTATGTACAGTATAAGTGATTAGATATAGTGTCAGTGCTATGTACAGTATAAGTGATTAGCTATAGTGTCAGTGCTATGTACAGTGTAAGTGATTAGATATAGTGTCAGTGCTATGTACAGTATAAGTGATTAGATATAGTGTCAGTGCTATGTACAGTATAAGTGATTAGATATAGTGTCAGTGCTATGTACAGTATAAGTGATTAGCTATAGTGTCAGTGCTATGTACAGTATAAGTGATTAGATATAGTGTCAGTGCTATGTACAGTATAAGTGATTAGCTATAGTGTCAGTGCTATGTACAGTATAAGTGATTAGATATAGTGTCAGTGCTATGTACAGTATAAGTGATTAGCTATAGTGTCAGTGCTATGTACAGTATATGTGATTAGCTATAGTGTCAGTGCTATGTACAGTATATGTGATTAGCTATAGTGTCAGTGCTATGTACAGTATAAGTGATTAGCTATAGTGTCAGTGCTATGTACAGTATAAGTGATTAGATATAGTGTCAGTGCTATGTACAGTATAAGTGATTAGCTATAGTGTCAGTGCTATGTACAGTATAAGTGATTAGATATAGTGCCTGTGCTATGTACAGTATAAGTGATTAGATATAGTGTCTGTGCTATGTACAGTATAAGTGATTAGATATAGTGTCTGTGCTATGTACAGTATAAGTGATTAGATATAGTGTCAGTGCTATGTACAGTATAAGTGATTAGATATAGTGTCAGTGCTATGTACAGTATAAGTGATTAGCTATAGTGCCTGTGCTATGTACAGTATAAGTGATTAGATATAGTGACTGTGCTATGTACAGTATAAGTGATTAGCTATAGTGCCTGTGCTATGTACAGTATAAGTGATTAGATATAGTGACTGTGCTATGTACAGTATAAGTGATTAGATATAGTGACTGTGCTATGTACAGTATAAGTGATTAGATATAGTGTCAGTGCTATGTACAGTATAAGTGATTAGATATAGTGTCAGTGCTATGTACAGTATAAGTGATTAGATATAGTGTCAGTGCTATGTACAGTATAAGTGATTAGCTATAGTGTCAGTGCTATGTACAGTATAAGTGATTAGATATAGTGTCAGTGCTATGTACAGTATATGTGATTAGCTATAGTGCCTGTGCTATGTACAGTATAAGTGATTAGATATAGTGACTGTGCTATGTACAGTATAAGTGATTAGCTATAGTGCCTGTGCTATGTACAGTATAAGTGATTAGATATAGTGACTGTGCTATGTACAGTATAAGTGATTAGATATAGTGTCAGTGCTATGTACAGTATAAGTGATTAGATATAGTGTCAGTGCTATGTACAGTATAAGTGATTAGATATAGTGTCAGTGCTATGTACAGTATAAGTGATTAGCTATAGTGTCAGTGCTATGTACAGTATAAGTGATTAGCTATAGTGTCAGTGCTATGTACAGTATATGTGATTAGCTATAGTGTCAGTGCTATGTACAGTATATGTGATTAGATATAGTGTCAGTGCTATGTACAGTATAAGTGATTAGATATAGTGTCAGTGCTATGTACAGTGTATGTGATTAGCTATAGTGTCAGTGCTATGTACAGTGTAAGTGATTAGATATAGTGTCAGTGCTATGTACAGTATAAGTGATTAGATATAGTGTCAGTGCTATGTACAGTATAAGTGATTAGATATAGTGTCAGTGCTATGTACAGTATATGTGATTAGATATAGTGTCAGTGCTATGTACAGTATAAGTGATTAGATATAGTGTCAGTGCTATGTACAGTATAAGTGATTAGATATAGTGTCAGTGCTATGTACAGTATAAGTGATTAGATATAGTGTCAGTGCTATGTACAGTATAAGTGATTAGATATAGTGTCAGTGCTATGTACAGTATATGTGATTAGATATAGTGTCAGTGCTATGTACAGTATAAGTGATTAGCTATAGTGTCAGTGCTATGTACAGTATAAGTGATTAGATATAGTGTCAGTGCTATGTACAGTATAAGTGATTAGATATAGTGTCAGTGCTATGTACAGTATATGTGATTAGCTATAGTGTCAGTGCTATGTACAGTATAAGTGATTAGCTATAGTGTCAGTGCTATGTACAGTATAAGTGATTAGATATAGTGTCAGTGCTATGTACAGTATAAGTGATTAGCTATAGTGTCAGTGCTATGTACAGTATAAGTGATTAGATATAGTGCCTGTGCTATGTACAGTATAAGTGATTAGATATAGTGTCTGTGCTATGTACAGTATAAGTGATTAGATATAGTGTCTGTGCTATGTACAGTATAAGTGATTAGATATAGTGTCAGTGCTATGTACAGTATAAGTGATTAGATATAGTGTCAGTGCTATGTACAGTATAAGTGATTAGATATAGTGACTGTGCTATGTACAGTATAAGTGATTAGCTATAGTGCCTGTGCTATGTACAGTATAAGTGATTAGATATAGTGACTGTGCTATGTACAGTATAAGTGATTAGATATAGTGACTGTGCTATGTACAGTATAAGTGATTAGATATAGTGTCAGTGCTATGTACAGTATAAGTGATTAGATATAGTGTCAGTGCTATGTACAGTATAAGTGATTAGATATAGTGTCAGTGCTATGTACAGTATAAGTGATTAGCTATAGTGTCAGTGCTATGTACAGTATAAGTGATTAGATATAGTGTCAGTGCTATGTACAGTATATGTGATTAGCTATAGTGCCTGTGCTATGTACAGTATAAGTGATTAGATATAGTGACTGTGCTATGTACAGTATAAGTGATTAGCTATAGTGCCTGTGCTATGTACAGTATAAGTGATTAGATATAGTGACTGTGCTATGTACAGTATAAGTGATTAGATATAGTGTCAGTGCTATGTACAGTATAAGTGATTAGATATAGTGTCAGTGCTATGTACAGTATAAGTGATTAGATATAGTGTCAGTGCTATGTACAGTATAAGTGATTAGCTATAGTGTCAGTGCTATGTACAGTATAAGTGATTAGCTATAGTGTCAGTGCTATGTACAGTATATGTGATTAGCTATAGTGTCAGTGCTATGTACAGTATAAGTGATTAGATATAGTGTCAGTGCTATGTACAGTATAAGTGATTAGATATAGTGTCAGTGCTATGTACAGTATAAGTGATTAGCTATAGTGCCTGTGCTATGTACAGTATATGTGATTAGCTATAGTGTCAGTGCTATGTACAGTATAAGTGATTAGATATAGTGTCAGTGCTATGTACAGTATAAGTGATTAGATATAGTGTCAGTGCTATGTACAGTATAAGTGATTAGCTATAGTGTCAGTGCTATGTACAGTATAAGTGATTAGCTATAGTGTCAGTGCTATGTACAGTATAAGTGATTAGCTATAGTGTCAGTGCTATGTACAGTATATGTGATTAGCTATAGTGTCAGTGCTATGTACAGTATAAGTGATTAGCTATAGTGTCAGTGCTATGTACAGTATAAGTGATTAGATATAGTGTCAGTGCTATGTACAGTATAAGTGATTAGATATAGTGTCAGTGCTATGTACAGTATAAGTGATTAGATATAGTGTCAGTGCTATGTACAGTATAAGTGATTAGCTATAGTGCCTGTGCTATGTACAGTATAAGTGATTAGATATAGTGTCAGTGCTATGTACAGTACAAGTGATTAGCTATAGTGCCTGTGCTATGTACAGTATAAGTGATTAGCTATAGTGTCAGTGCTATGTACAGTATAAGTGATTAGCTATAGTGTCAGTGCTATGTACAGTATAAGTGATTAGCTATAGTGTCAGTGCTATGTACAGTATATGTGATTAGCTATAGTGTCAGTGCTATGTACAGTATAAGTGATTAGCTATAGTGTCAGTGCTATGTACAGTATATGTGATTAGCTATAGTGTCAGTGCTATGTACAGTATAAGTGATTAGATATAGTGTCAGTGCTATGTACAGTATATGTGATTAGCTATAGTGTCAGTGCTATGTACAGTATAAGTGATTAGATATAGTGTCAGTGCTATGTACAGTATATGTGATTAGCTATAGTGTCAGTGCTATGTACAGTGTAAGTGATTAGATATAGTGTCAGTGCTATGTACAGTATATGTGATTAGATATAGTGTCAGTGCTATGTACAGTATAAGTGATTAGATATAGTGTCAGTGCTATGTACAGTATAAGTGATTAGCTATAGTGCCTGTGCTATGTACAGTATAAGTGATTAGATATAGTGTCAGTGCTATGTACAGTATAAGTGATTAGATATAGTGTCAGTGCTATGTACAGTATAAGTGATTAGCTATAGTGTCAGTGCTATGTACAGTATAAGTGATTAGCTATAGTGTCAGTGCTATGTACAGTATATGTGATTAGATATAGTGTCAGTGCTATGTACAGTATAAGTGATTAGATATAGTGTCAGTGCTATGTACAGTATAAGTGATTAGATATAGTGTCAGTGCTATGTACAGTATAAGTGATTAGCTATAGTGCCTGTGCTATGTACAGTATAAGTGATTAGCTATAGTGTCAGTGCTATGTACAGTATAAGTGATTAGCTATAGTGTCAGTGCTATGTACAGTATATGTGATTAGATATAGTGTCAGTGCTATGTACAGTATATGTGATTAGATATAGTGTCAGTGCTATGTACAGTATATGTGATTAGATATAGTGTCAGTGCTATGTACAGTATATGTGATTAGATATAGTGTCAGTGCTATGTACAGTATAAGTGATTAGATATAGTGTCAGTGCTATGTACAGTATAAGTGATTAGATATAGTGTCAGTGCTATGTACAGTATAAGTGATTAGATATAGTGTCAGTGCTATGTACAGTATAAGTGATTAGCTATAGTGTCAGTGCTATATACAGTATAAGTGATTAGCTATAGTGCCTGTGCTATGTATAGTATATGTGATTAGCTATAGTGTCAGTGCTATGTACAGTATAAGTGATTAGCTATAGTGTCAGTGCTATGTACAGTATAAGTGATTAGCTATAGTGTCAGTGCTATGTACAGTATAAGTGATTAGCTATAGTGTCAGTGCTATATACAGTATATGTGATTAGCTATAGTGCCTGTGCTATGTACAGTATAAGTGATTAGCTATAGTGTCAGTGCTATGTACAGTATAAGTGATTAGCTATAGTGTCAGTGCTATGTACAGTATAAGTGATTAGCTATAGTGTCAGTGCTATGTACAGTATAAGTGATTAGATATAGTGTCAGTGCTATGTACAGTATAAGTGATTAGCTATAGTGCCTGTGCTATGTACAGTATAAGTGATTAGCTATAGTGTCAGTGCTATGTACAGTATAAGTGATTAGCTATAGTGTCAGTGCTATATACAGTATATGTGATTAGCTATAGTGCCTGTGCTATGTACAGTATAAGTGATTAGCTATAGTGTCAGTGCTATGTACAGTATAAGTGATTAGCTATAGTGTCAGTGCTATGTACAGTATAAGTGATTAGCTATAGTGTCAGTGCTATGTACAGTATATGTGATTAGCTATAGTGTCAGTGCTATGTACAGTATAAGTGATTAGCTATAGTGTCAGTGCTATGTACAGTATAAGTGATTAGATATAGTGTCAGTGCTATGTACAGTATAAGTGATTAGCTATAGTGTCAGTGCTATGTACAGTATAAGTGATTAGATATAGTGTCAGTGCTATGTACAGTATAAGTGATTAGATATAGTGTCAGTGCTATGTACAGTATAAGTGATTAGCTATAGTGTCAGTGCTATGTACAGTGTAAGTGATTAGATATAGTGTCAGTGCTATGTACAGTATAAGTGATTAGATATAGTGTCAGTGCTATGTACAGTATAAGTGATTAGCTATAGTGTCAGTGCTATGTACAGTGTAAGTGATTAGATATAGTGTCAGTGCTATGTACAGTATAAGTGATTAGATATAGTGTCAGTGCTATGTACAGTATAAGTGATTAGCTATAGTGTCAGTGCTATGTACAGTGTAAGTGATTAGATATAGTGTCAGTGCTATGTACAGTATAAGTGATTAGATATAGTGTCAGTGCTATGTACAGTATAAGTGATTAGATATAGTGTCAGTGCTATGTACAGTATATGTGATTAGCTATAGTGTCAGTGCTATGTACAGTGTAAGTGATTAGATATAGTGTCAGTGCTATGTACAGTATATGTGATTAGCTATAGTGTCAGTGCTATGTACAGTATAAGTGATTAGATATAGTGTCAGTGCTATGTACAGTATATGTGATTAGATATAGTGTCAGTGCTGTGTACAGTATATGTGATTAGCTATAGTGTCAGTGCTATGTACAGTGTAAGTGATTAGATATAGTGTCAGTGCTATGTACAGTATAAGTGATTAGATATAGTGTCAGTGCTATGTACAGTATAAGTGATTAGATATAGTGTCAGTGCTATGTACAGTATATGTGATTAGCTATAGTGTCAGTGCTATGTACAGTATAAGTGATTAGATATAGTGTCAGTGCTATGTACAGTGTATGTGATTAGCTATAGTGTCAGTGCTATGTACAGTGTAAGTGATTAGATATAGTGTCAGTGCTATGTACAGTATAAGTGATTAGATATAGTGTCAGTGCTATGTACAGTATAAGTGATTAGATATAGTGTCAGTGCTATGTACAGTATATGTGATTAGATATAGTGTCAGTGCTATGTACAGTATAAGTGATTAGATATAGTGTCAGTGCTATGTACAGTATAAGTGATTAGATATAGTGTCAGTGCTATGTACAGTATAAGTGATTAGCTATAGTGTCAGTGCTATGTACAGTATAAGTGATTAGATATAGTGTCAGTGCTATGTACAGTATAAGTGATTAGCTATAGTGTCAGTGCTATGTACAGTATATGTGATTAGCTATAGTGTCAGTGCTATGTACAGTATATGTGATTAGCTATAGTGTCAGTGCTATGTACAGTATAAGTGATTAGCTATAGTGTCAGTGCTATGTACAGTATAAGTGATTAGCTATAGTGTCAGTGCTATGTACAGTATATGTGATTAGCTATAGTGTCAGTGCTATGTACAGTATAAGTGATTAGATATAGTGTCAGTGCTATGTACAGTATATGTGATTAGCTATAGTGTCAGTGCTATGTACAGTATAAGTGATTAGATATAGTGTCAGTGCTATGTACAGTATATGTGATTAGCTATAGTGTCAGTGCTATGTACAGTGTAAGTGATTAGATATAGTGTCAGTGCTATGTACAGTATATGTGATTAGCTATAGTGTCAGTGCTATGTACAGTATAAGTGATTAGATATAGTGTCAGTGCTATGTACAGTATAAGTGATTAGCTATAGTGCCTGTGCTATGTACAGTATAAGTGATTAGATATAGTGTCAGTGCTATGTACAGTATAAGTGATTAGATATAGTGTCAGTGCTATGTACAGTATAAGTGATTAGCTATAGTGTCAGTGCTATGTACAGTATAAGTGATTAGCTATAGTGTCAGTGCTATGTACAGTATATGTGATTAGATATAGTGTCAGTGCTATGTACAGTATAAGTGATTAGATATAGTGTCAGTGCTATGTACAGTATAAGTGATTAGATATAGTGTCAGTGCTATGTACAGTATAAGTGATTAGCTATAGTGCCTGTGCTATGTACAGTATAAGTGATTAGCTATAGTGTCAGTGCTATGTACAGTATAAGTGATTAGCTATAGTGTCAGTGCTATGTACAGTATATGTGATTAGATATAGTGTCAGTGCTATGTACAGTATATGTGATTAGATATAGTGTCAGTGCTATGTACAGTATATGTGATTAGATATAGTGTCAGTGCTATGTACAGTATAAGTGATTAGATATAGTGTCAGTGCTATGTACAGTATAAGTGATTAGATATAGTGTCAGTGCTATGTACAGTATATGTGATTAGATATAGTGTCAGTGCTATGTACAGTATAAGTGATTAGATATAGTGTCAGTGCTATGTACAGTATAAGTGATTAGATATAGTGTCAGTGCTATGTACAGTATATGTGATTAGATATAGTGCCTGTGCTATGTACAGTATAAGTGATTAGATATAGCGCCTGTGCTATGTACAGTATAAGTGATTAGATATAGTGCCTGTGCTATGTACAGTATAAGTGATTAGATATAGTGCCTGTGCTGTGTACAGTATAAGTGATTAGCTATAGTGTCAGTGCTATGTACAGTATATGTGATTAGATATAGTGTCAGTGCTATGTACAGTATATGTGATTAGATATAGTGTCAGTGCTATGTACAGTATATGTGATTAGATATAGTGTCAGTGCTATGTACAGTATAAGTGATTAGATATAGTGTCAGTGCTATGTACAGTATAAGTGATTAGATATAGTGTCAGTGCTATGTACAGTATAAGTGATTAGATATAGTGTCAGTGCTATGTACAGTATAAGTGATTAGCTATAGTGTCAGTGCTATGTACAGTATATGTGATTAGATATAGTGTCAGTGCTATGTACAGTATAAGTGATTAGATATAGTGTCAGTGCTATGTACAGTATAAGTGATTAGATATAGTGTCAGTGCTATGTACAGTATAAGTGATTAGCTATAGTGTCAGTGCTATGTACAGTATAAGTGATTAGCTATAGTGTCAGTGCTATGTACAGTATATGTGATTAGATATAGTGTCAGTGCTATGTACAGTATATGTGATTAGATATAGTGTCAGTGCTATGTACAGTATATGTGATTAGATATAGTGTCAGTGCTATGTACAGTATAAGTGATTAGATATAGTGTCAGTGCTATGTACAGTATAAGTGATTAGATATAGTGTCAGTGCTATGTACAGTATATGTGATTAGATATAGTGTCAGTGCTATGTACAGTATAAGTGATTAGATATAGTGTCAGTGCTATGTACAGTATAAGTGATTAGATATAGTGTCAGTGCTATGTACAGTATAAGTGATTAGATATAGTGCCTGTGCTATGTACAGTATAAGTGATTAGATATAGTGCCTGTGCTGTGTACAGTATAAGTGATTAGCTATAGTGTCAGTGCTATGTACAGTATATGTGATTAGATATAGTGTCAGTGCTATGTACAGTATATGTGATTAGATATAGTGTCAGTGCTATGTACAGTATATGTGATTAGATATAGTGTCAGTGCTATGTACAGTATAAGTGATTAGATATAGTGTCAGTGCTATGTACAGTATAAGTGATTAGATATAGTGTCAGTGCTATGTACAGTATAAGTGATTAGCTATAGTGTCAGTGCTATGTACAGTATATGTGATTAGATATAGTGTCAGTGCTATGTACAGTATAAGTGATTAGCTATAGTGTCAGTGCTATGTACAGTATAAGTGATTAGCTATAGTGTCAGTGCTATGTACAGTATATGTGATTAGATATAGTGTCAGTGCTATGTACAGTATAAGTGATTAGCTATAGTGTCAGTGCTATGTACAGTATAAGTGATTAGATATAGTGTCAGTGCTATGTACAGTATAAGTGATTAGATATAGTGTCAGTGCTATGTACAGTATAAGTGATTAGCTATAGTGTCAGTGCTATGTACAGTATAAGTGATTAGCTATAGTGTCAGTGCTATGTACAGTATAAGTGATTAGCTATAGTGTCAGTGCTATGTACAGTATAAGTGATTAGCTATAGTGTCAGTGCTATGTACAGTATAAGTGATTAGCTATAGTGTCAGTGCTATGTACAGTATAAGTGATTAGCTATAGTGTCAGTGCTATGTACAGTATAAGTGATTAGCTATAGTGTCAGTGCTATGTACAGTATATGTGATTAGATATAGTGTCAGTGCTATGTACAGTATATGTGATTAGCTATAGTGTCAGTGCTATGTACAGTATATGTGATTAGCTATAGTGTCAGTGCTATGTACAGTATATGTGATTAGCTATAGTGTCAGTGCTATGTACAGTATATGTGATTAGCTATAGTGTCAGTGCTATGTACAGTATATGTGATTAGCTATAGTGTCAGTGCTATGTACAGTATATGTGATTAGCTATAGTGTCAGTGCTATGTACAGTATAAGTGATTAGCTATAGTGTCAGTGCTATGTACAGTATATGTGATTAGCTATAGTGTCAGTGCTATGTACAGTATATGTGATTAGCTATAGTGTCAGTGCTATGTACAGTATATGTGATTAGCTATAGTGTCAGTGCTATGTACAGTATAAGTGATTAGCTATAGTGTCAGTGCTATGTACAGTATATGTGATTAGCTATAGTGTCAGTGCTATGTACAGTATATGTGATTAGCTATAGTGTCAGTGCTATGTACAGTATAAGTGATTAGCTATAGTGTCAGTGCTATGTACAGTATAAGTGATTAGCTATAGTGTCAGTGCTATGTACAGTATAAGTGATTAGCTATAGTGTCAGTGCTATGTACAGTATAAGTGATTAGCTATAGTGCCTGTGCTATGTACAGTATATGTGATTAGCTATAGTGCCTGTGCTATGTACAGTATAAGTGATTAGATATAGTGTCAGTGCTATGTACAGTATATGTGATTAGCTATAGTGCCTGTGCTATGTACAGTATAAGTGATTAGCTATAGTGTCTGTGCTATGTACAGTATAAGTGATTAGCTATAGTGTCAGTGCTATGTACAGTATATGTGATTAGCTATAGTGCCTGTGCTATGTACAGTATAAGTGATTAGATATAGTGTCAGTGCTATGTACAGTATATGTGATTAGCTATAGTGCCTGTGCTATGTACAGTATAAGTGATTAGCTATAGTGTCAGTGCTATGTACAGTATAAGTGATTAGCTATAGTGTCAGTGCTATGTACAGTATAAGTGATTAGATATAGTGTCAGTGCTATGTACAGTATATGTGATTAGCTATAGTGCCTGTGCTATGTACAGTATAAGTGATTAGATATAGTGTCAGTGCTATGTACAGTATATGTGATTAGCTATAGTGCCTGTGCTATGTACAGTATATGTGATTAGCTATAGTGCCTGTGCTATGTACAGTATATGTGATTAGCTATAGTGCCTGTGCTATGTACAGTATATGTGATTAGCTATAGTGCCTGTGCTATGTACAGTATATGTGATTAGCTATAGTGCCTGTGCTATGTACAGTATATGTGATTAGCTATAGTGCCTGTGCTATGTACAGTATATGTGATTAGCTATAGTGCCTGTGCTATGTACAGTATATGTGATTAGCTATAGTGTCAGTGCTATGTACAGTATATGTGATTAGCTATAGTGCCTGTGCTGTGTATACTGGAGTGTCCGGGGAGGGAGATGGGCGTGTCACTGCATACCATGCCCCGCCTCCAGCTTGCGGCTCCCGCGCATGCTCAGTAGGCGGAAGAGTATTCTGCGCATGTGCAGTAGGATTCGTTGTGCCCCATAAACATGGCGGAGCTGCTGCGGGTAAGATGCTGAGATTCTCCGGTGGAAGGAGGACTCTGTGCGGCCATGGCGAGGTTGGCTGACTACTTCATAGTGGTTGGATATGACCATGAGAAGACAGGTACGTGCTGCTGGGTTGTAGCCCTGATCTGTGTTGTTATGAGGAGGGAGGTGATGCTGCTGCTGGGATCCCCCTATACCCGCTACACATGGACTCGTCCCCTGTGTGTTATGCCTCGTCTGGCACATATCATATCTCATAGGGAGGGGTGCTGGGAGTCTTCCTGCCCCTGTGTTCTGTAGGTTGGGAATGTCTCCCTCCCCTAATGTCACATCCTGAGTGACGTCCTCTCCCAGCACATTGCTAGACTATCATTTTGTGCCATACATATTGGAGGGGGCTTATTTTAGGTTGAGCTTTGTGCTGCGCAAGTGCTGAGGTTTGCGCTGTGCAAGCGCTGTAGGGGAGGTTTGCGCTGTGCAAGTGCTGTAGGGGAGGTCTGCGCTGCGCAAGCGCTGTAGGGGAGGTTTGCGCTGTGCAAGCGCTGTAGGGGAGGTTTGCGCTGCACAAGAGATGGAGGGGAGGTTTGCGCTGCGCAAGCGCTGGAGGGGAGGTTTGCGCTGCGCAAGCGCTGGAGGGGAGGTTTGCGCTGCGCAAGCGCTGGAGGGGAGGTTTGCGCTGCGCAAGCGCTGGAGGGGAGGTTTGCGCTGCGCAAGCGCTGGAGGGGAGGTTTGCGCTGCGCAAGCGCTGGAGGGGAGGTTTGCGCTGCGCAAGCGCTGGAGGGGAGGTTTGCGCTGCGCAAGAGCTGGAGGGGAGGTTTGCCCTGCGGAAGCGCTGGAGGTGAGGTTTGCGCTGCGGAAGCGCTGGAGGTGAGGTTTGCGCTGCGGAAGCGCTGGAGGTGAGGTTTGCTCTGCGGAAGCGCTGTAGGTGAGGTTTCCGCTGCGGAAGTGCTGGAGGCGAGGTTTGCTCTGCGCATGCGCTGGAGGCGAGGTTTGTGCTGGAGGTGAGGGGAAGGTTTGCGCTGCGTGAATACTGCATACAGACTGTTTATTATCTGGTCTTTTTTAATGCATCATTTTTTCATTTTCTGCTGTACTACATGTTCCTGTGGTGTGGGTCATATGGGTCTGTGATGTGGGTCATATGGGTCTGATGTGGGTCATATGGGTCTGTGGCATGGGTAATGGGTGTGGGTCATGGGTATGGGTCTGTGGTGTGGGTCATATGGGTCTGTGGTGTGGGTCATATGGGTCTGTGGTGTGGGTCATATGGGTCTGTGGTGTGGGTCATATGGGTCTGTGGCATGGGTAATGGGTAATGGGTGTGGGTCATGGGTATGGGTCTGTGGTGTGGGTCATATGGGTCTGTGGTGTGGGTCATATGGGTCTGTGGTGTGGGTCATATGGGTCTGTGGTGTGGGTCATATGGGTCTGTGGTGTGGGTCATATGGGTCTGTGGTGTGGGTCATATGGGTCTGTGGTGTGGGTCATATGGGTCTGTGGTGTGGGTCATATGGGTCTGTGGGGTTGCTGCCTGTAGACTGTTTAAATGATTAGTAACACCTGGTCATTATGTATTTCTAGTTTACATTTGTTTTATAGATCTTGAATGGTTGCTGAACGTTAGAATTATTTTTAGGCACACCAGTAGCACTTGGCCCAATGTTGAATCCCTGGTTTAGTTTGTTTAAAGTACTTAATTTAATATTTGGCCCGGTACTGTGTTGACATCCTTTTCTTACCCTCTGCAGCTCTGGGAAAGTTTATGTTTTGATTTTATAATATTTTCTGTTGACTAGTAAACGATCATTCAGAATGTGTCACATCTGATCTATTATAAAGGAAATGCATCAAGTTTTAAATTCACTGGGCTTTGCTAATTGCACAGTAACAAATTGTTTCTCTCATTTTATAGCTGTTCATCATTAATTCTGTACAACAATAAAATTATACTATGCCTATTGTGATCCATTTACTTTGCGAAAGTGTTTATATATAACTGCGCACAGTAGTAATATTTCCGTTATGGAGTTGTCTTGCTATGACAGTTAGAAAATAGCCCCTATAAATTGGATGGCAAGTATTTAAGTGCTTTGACATAAATGTAATAATATTAATTTCTACTTTTTGTCCTTTGCTGAAGGCCTCTCTTGTAAAGCCATCGGCGTACTAAGCAAAGAACGCGACGTTTATAGGTGAGGCAGAAGCAGCCTGAGTGCTGACTATAAGGCCGCTCATCCACTAAAGTTAAGGAACTGCTTATCAACCGATATGTGGTGTTTTAACGGGATGTATTTAAAATACAGACGGCCGGGACGGCTTCTGTTGAAATCCTGTCATCGGAATCCCGACCCAGGAATTAACATAGGCGGCTAAATCCCGAAGCCAGCCCACAGACTGACGCCGGAATGTCGACAGACAGCATCCCGATCGAAAGTAAGCTGGGGTGCCCTTACCTGCTAACCGCAGGGAGGGAGAGGGTTGGCTTTAGGCACCACAGGAGGTTACAATTAGTGTTTGGGGGGGGAGGGGTTAGGGTTAGGCACCAACTGGGGGAGGGATAAGGGTTAGGCACCACTGGGGGAGGGGTTAGGTAAGTGTAATAGTAAATGGCCAGTAGGGATTAGTCAACACTAACCAGGAGGTGTTGCAGTAGTGTATAAAAATCTATCCTAAAGTAAGACGGGGAGAAGGTGCTGATATAGGGACCTGTTGGAACAAGCGGTTCCAGGTGCTGGTGTAAAGGCACACATCCACTTAAAGACATGAAAACGACTGTATGATTACGATTTGTCAGTCTGTGACGTGCCTACGAGCAGTCCTTCAGTGTAGGCACAATCAATCGTCTCCAAACATGCGGAACGTGACATTATTGTCAGGTTGTACAACATATTTGCCCGATGATGGCTGTCTAAGCGACCCGCGGGAGCGCGCATCACTGGTCATTTTAGAATTTTTTAAATGATGTGCAAACGATTTGTAAGCGATTTATTGAACGATATAGTTATCGTTCAATTGCTCAATTTACTCTAATGTTCACAAACAGGGGCTTCCAACTGCGCCAAAAGGTTGTTCCATACAGATCTAATTGTTTCTTCTTTCTTCCACTGGCGGTATCTCTCCAATACAAGTGGATATATATGGGAAAAGAAGATATGTACACTCACTCACTCACTCACTCACTCACTCACTCACTCACTCACTCACTCACTCACACTCTCTCTCTCTATAGGTTCCCTGAGAGCAAATGGCTTATGAGAAGTCTGTTATTGGTGCAATGTACAGATTCTGATATTCCCCCATCTGAACCCGGGTTTATGTTCCATCTGTAAGATGATCTGAGAAATGTATTTACATGACGGTACGCATGTTCTCAGTTTTTTAGAATGTGGTGTTAATAAAAAATACAATGATACATTGTTATCATACACCTGGAGGGTGCATCCCTGGTTGGAGTGAAAGGGAAGGGAGAAGATGTAAAGATACCGTTATGAGCATGGTGCATGTTTATCTATGTCATTTACCTTCACACACTGAGGTGTTATTTCATTTCCATATTCCTATGAGAAAAAACACAAAGGTGATGGTTGGTTGGAGAGTACCTCTATTTGCTTTCTGGGAACCTATACTTTTACTGACTTTAGAAAGATTTTTGTCCTCATCAGTGTGTATATACAGTCAGGTCCATAAATATTGGGACAGTGACAGAATTCTCATATTTTGGCCTCTAGTCACCACCACAATGGTTTTGAAATGAAACAGACAAGATGTGCTTTACCTGCAGACTTTGAGATTTAATTTGAGGGTAATTGCATCCAAATCGGGTGAATAGTGTAGGAATTACAACAGTTTCAATTTTTAAGGGGCCAAAAGTAATGGGACTATCAACTCAAAAGCTATTTCATGGACAGGTGTGGGCTATTCCCTCGTTATTTCTTTATCAATTAAGCAGGTAAAAGGTCTGGAGTTGATTCTAGGTGTGACATTTGCATTTGGAATCAGTTGCTGTCAACTCTCAATATGAGATCCAAAGAGCTGTCACTATCAGTGAAGCAAGCCATCATTAGGCTGAAAAATCAAAGCAAACCCATCAGAGAGATAGCAAAAACATTAGGTGTGGCCAAATCTACTGTTTGGAACATTCTTAAAAAGAAAGAATGCACCGGAGAGCTCAGCAACACCAAAAGATCCGGAAGACCACGGAAAACAACTGTGGTGGATGACAGAAGAATTATTTCCCTGGTGAAGAAAAACCCCTTCACAACAGTTGGCCAAATCAAGAACACTCTCCAGGAGGTAGGTGTATATGTGTCAAAGTTAACAATCAAGAGAAGACTTCACAAGAGTGAATATAGAGGGTTCACCACAAGATGTAAACCATTGGTGAGCCACAAAAACAGGAAGACCAGATTAGAGTTTCCAAACAACATCTAAAAAAGCCATTACAGTTCTGGAACAACATCCTATGGACAGATGAGACCAAGATCAACTTGTACCAGAGTGATGGGAAGAGAAGAGAAGGAAAGGAACTGCTCATGATCCAAAACATACCACCTCATCATTGAAGCATGGTGGTGGTAGTGTCATGGCGTGGGCATGTATGGCTGCCAATGGAACCGGTTCCTTTGTATTTATTGATGATGTGACTGCTGACAAAAGCAGCAGAATGAATTCTGAAGTGTTTCGAGCAATATTATATGCTCATATTCAGTCAAATGCTTCAGAACTCATTGGGAGGCGCTTCACAGTGCAAATGGACAATGACCCGAAGCATACTGCAAAAGCAACCAAAGAGTTTTTTAAGGCCAAAAAGTGGAATGTTATGCAATGGCCAATGGGAGTGGGAGTGGGAGCCGGATTCCCTGTGGTAGCTGTGCTGCGCCTCCGCATCAGGCTTTCACCTGTTCCAATGGTGAGTGGCCACGCGTGGACATCGCTCCGAGTCCGGCCTGTGAGCAAGGGGGAGAAGTGACGTCTCGCTGCTGCTGCTCCCGGGCAGTGGGCGGGGCCTGCCAGTCCCAGGCTGGTCATGGTCGGAGCTGCCTGCTGATTGGGTGAGACTGCGCAGCGGGTACTGTTTATCTTACTCAATGCCATTTTCTTACTACTGTAATAAATGGCCCATGAACCTTTTATATGCCAGCCAAAAACCCCCTCATGCACCTATATATGCCAGCCCAGAACCCCTCATGCCCCTTTGACATCAGAGACCCCCTCTTGCCCCTATATATGCTAGAACCCTCTCATGGGCCTTAATATGTCATCAAGGCCCCCCTCATGCCCCTGTTGATGTAGAGCCCCTCATGCCCTTTTTATATTGCATTAGAGACCTCCTCATGCCATTTATATACCAGAGCCCCATCCTCATGTGCCACTAGTGCCTACCCTCTTATGCCACCACATCTGCAGCCTGGGCCTGTCCTCATTAATCACATAGACATATACTCACAGAGTTTGCTGTACCAGGCCGGGGCTAAGCAGCACTCCTCCGACTCCGCAGCAGCTGAGCCAGGCCAGCACAGAACTCCATCTCCAACCAAATAGCGCACAGTGACCGTCTCCTCCCTGTAAGTAAGCCCACACTGTCCCTGCTCCAACATCGCGACTCACCTCCGTGCTTACGTATGAAGCAGGAGACACAGTGGGCGGGGTCGGGTGGTGTGCCGGCTGGTGTCTGTCTGGTTGGAGCTGCTTGCTGATTGGGTGAGGAGATGCCAGCGGTGGCTATTGGTTGAGAAGACGGCGGCGATTGGCTACTACGGTGCTACACACAGCACAGCCACACACAGCGTGCCGCACAGGACCTGCATACTTTTTAAAATTGGGTCCCCCACTCCCTGTATCACGTTTTTTGCGATCACTGTTAATACTTATAACTGCCAGTTACTGATTCCTTCCACTGCGCAGTGGGCGGGTAATTTGTTGCAAACCACCAGGCTCCTGCTCCGACACCTGTAACTGCCTGCTTGTGGGTGTACATGGACATGCTGCTGCTGCTGCACCTCCTGAATATTGTTGGTTAATTCCCAATTATGCAGGTTCTGAGGCTTCCTCCTCTCTATCATATTCCAATCTAGTCTATGGTGAGTCAGCTGGCTGCAGATCCATCTGTTGATTAAGAAAAAAAAAACTGCTGTATTAGTTTTGGGGGAGTTGCCCTGTTTCCTTTGTTGCATTGATGCTGGGTACTCATAATGTACTGAGATGCTGTTTCCTTTGTTGCATTGATGTTGAGTATTCCTAGTGTGCTGAGATGCTGTTTCCTTTGTTGCATTGATGCTGGGTATTCCTAGTGTGCTGAGATGCTGTTTCCTTTGTTGCATTGATGCTGGGTATTCCTAGTGTGCTGAGATGCTGTTTCCTTTGTTGCATTGATGCTGGGTACTCATAATGTACTGAGATGCTGTTTCCTTTGTTGCATTGATGTTGAGTATTCCTAGTGTGCTGAGATGCTGTTTCCTTTGTTGCATTGATGCTGGGTACTCATAATGTACTGAGATGCTGTTTCCTTTGTTGCATTGATGTTGAGTATTCCTAGTGTGCTGAGATGCTGTTTCCTTTGTTGCATTGATGCTGGGTATTCCTAGTGTGCTGAGATGCTGTTTCCTTTGTTACGTTGATGCTGGGTATTCCTAGTGTGCTGAGATGCTGTTTCCTTTGTTGCATTGATGCTGGGTATTCCTAGTGTACTGAGATGCTGTTTCCTTTGTTGCATTGATGCTGGGTATTCCTAGTGTGCTGAGATGCTGGGTATTCCTAGTGTGCTGATATGCCGTTTCCTTTGTTGCATTGATGCTGGGTATTCCTAGTGTGCTGAGATGCTGTTTCCTTTGTTGCATTGATGCTGGGTATTCCTAGTGTGCTGAGATGCTGTTTCCTTTGTTGCATTGATGCTGGGTATTCCTAGTGTGCTGAGATGCCGTTTCCTTTGTTGCATTGATGCTGGGTATTCCTAGTGTGCTGAGATGCCGTTTCCTTTGTTGCATTGATGCTGGGTATTCCTAGTGTGCTGAGATGCCGTTTCCTTTGTTGCATTGATGCTGGGTATTCCTAGTGTGCTGAGATGATGGGTATTCCTAGTGTGCTGAGATGCCGTTTCCTTTGTTGCATTGATGCTGAGTATTCCTAGTGTGCTGAGATGCCGTTTCCTTTGTTGCGTTGATGCTGAGTATTCCTAGTGTGCTGAGATGCCGTTTCCTTTGTTGCATTGATGCTGAGTATTCCTAGTGTGCTGAGATGCTATTTCCTTTGTTACGTTGATGCTGAGTATTCCTAGTGTGCTGAGATGCCGTTTACTTTGTTGCATTGATGCTGGGTATTCCTAGTGTGCTGAGATGCTGGGTATTCCTAGTGTGCTGAGATGCCGTTTCCTTTGTTGCGTTGATGCTGAGTATTCCTAGTGTGCTGAGATGCTGTTTCCTTTGTTACGTTGATGCTGAGTATTCCTAGTGTGCTGAGATGCTGTTTCCTTTGTTGCATTGATGGTGAGTATTCCTAGTGTGCTGAGATGCCGTTTCCTTTGTTGCATTGATGCTGGGTATTCCTAGTGTGCTGAGATGCTGTTTCCTTTGTTGCATTGATGCTGGGTATTCCTAATGTACTGAGATGCTGTTTCCTTTGTTGCATTGATGCTGGGTATTCCTAATGTACTGAGATGCTGTTTCCTTTGTTGCATTGATGCTGGGTATTCCTAGTGTACTGAGATGCTGTTTCCTTTGTTGCATTGATGCTGGGTATTCCTAGTGTGCTGAGATGCTGGGTATTCCTAGTGTGCTGATATGCCGTTTCCTTTGTTGCATTGATGCTGAGTATTCCTAGTGTGCTGAGATGCCGTTTCCTTTGTTGCATTGATGCTGAGTATTCCTAGTGTGCTGAGATGCTGGGTATTCCTAGTGTGCTGAGATGCCGTTTCCTTTGTTGCGTTGATGCTGAGTATTCCTAGTGTGCTGAGATGCCGTTTACTTTGTTGCATTGATGCTGGGTATTCCTAGTGTGCTGAGATGCTGGGTATTCCTAGTGTGCTGAGATGCCGTTATCTTTGTTGCGTTGATGCTGAGTATTCCTAGTGTGCTGAGATGCTGTTTCCTTTGTTACGTTGATGCTGAGTATTCCTAGTGTGCTGAGATGCCGTTTACTTTGTTGCATTGACCTGGGTATTCCTAGTATGCTGAGATGCTGGGTATTCCTAGTGTGCTGAGATGCTGTTT
Organism: Taudactylus pleione; assembly: GCA_031769625.1. Classification (NCBI taxonomy): domain Eukaryota; kingdom Metazoa; phylum Chordata; class Amphibia; order Anura; family Myobatrachidae; genus Taudactylus; species Taudactylus pleione. The sequence continues at coordinate 1,844,149 of JAUIMM010000181.1, forward strand.
TCTTTGTTGCGTTGATGCTGGGTATTCCTAGTGTGCTGAGATGCCGTTTCCTTTGTTGCATTGATGCTGAGTATTTCTAATGTACTGAGATGCTGTTTCCTTTGTTGCATTGATGCTGGGTATTCCTAGTGTGCTGAGATGCTGGGTATTCCTAGTGTGCTGAGATGCCGTTTCCTTTGTTGCATTGATGCTGAGTATTCCTAGTGTGCTCAGATGCTGGGTATTCCTAGTGTGCTGAGATGCCGTTTCCTTTGTTGCATTGATGCTGAGTATTCCTAGTGTGCTGAGATGCCGTTTACTTTGTTGCATTGATGCTGGGTATTCCTAGTGTGCTGAGATGCTGGGTATTCCTAGTGTGCTGAGATGCTGGGTATTCCTAGTGTGCTGAGATGCCGTTTCCTTTGTTGCATTGATGATGGGTATTCCTAGTGTGCTGAGATGCCGTTTCCTTTGTTGCATTGATGCTGAGTATTACTAGTGTGCTGAGATGCCGTTTCCTTTGTTGCATTGATGCTGAGTATTCCTAATGTACTGAGATGCTGTTTCCATTGATGCTGGGTATTCCTAGTGTGCTGAGATGCTGTTTCCTTTTTTGCATTGATGCTGAGTATTCCTAATGTACTGAGATGCTGTTTCCTTTGTTGCATTGATGGTGGGTATTCCTAGTGTACTGAGATGCTGTTTCCTTTTTTGCATTGATGCTGAGTATCCCTAGTGTGCTGATATGCTGGGTATTCCTAGTGTGCTGAGAAGCTGTTACCTTTGTTGCATTGATGATGGGTATTCCTAGTGTGCTGAGATGCTGTTTCCTTTGTTGCATTGATGCTGGGTATTCCTAGTGTGCTGAGATGCTGGGTATTCCTAGTGTACTGAGATGCTGTTTCCTTTTTTACATTGATGCTGGGTATTCCTAGTGTGCTGAGATGCTGGGTATTCCTAGTATGCTGAGATGCTGGGTATTCCTAGTGTGCTGAGATGCCGTTTCCTTTGTTGCATTGATGCTGAGTATTCCTAGTGTGCTGAGATGCTGTTTTCTTTGTTGCATTGATGCTGAGTATTCCTAGTATGCTGAGATGCTGTTTTCTTTGTTGCATTGATGCTGAGTATTCCTAGTGTACTGAGATGCTATTTCCTTTGTTGCATTGATGCTGAGTATTCCTAGTGTGCTGAGATGCTGTTTCCTTTGTTGCGTTGATGCTGAGTATTCCTAATGTACTGAGATGCTGTTTCCTTTGTTGCATTGATGCTGAGTTTTCCTAGTGTGCTGAGATGCTGTTTCCTTTGTTGCATTGATGCTGGGTATTCCTAGTGTGCTGAGATGCTGGGTATTCCTAGTGTGCTGAGATGCCGTTTCCTTTGTTGCGTTGATGCTGAGTATTCCTAGTGTGCTGAGATGCCGTTTACTTTGTTGCATTGATGCTGGGTATTCATAGTGTGCTGAGATGCTGAGTATTCCTAGTGTGCTGAGATGCCGTTTCCTTTGTTGCATTGATGCTGAGTATTCCTAGTGTGCTGAGATGCCGTTTCCTTTGTTGCATTGATGCTGAGTATTCCTAGTGTACTGAGATGCCGTTTCCTTTGTTGCATTGATGCTGAGTATTCCTAATGTACTGAGATGCTGTTTCCTTTGTTGCATTGATGCTGGGTATTCCTAGTGTGCTGAGATGCTGTTTCCTTTGTTGCATTGATGCTGGGTACTCATAATGTACTGAGATGCTGTTTCCTTTGTTGCATTGATGTTGAGTATTCCTAGTGTGCTGAGATGCTGTTTCCTTTGTTGCATTGATGCTGGGTATTCCTAGTGTGCTGAGATGCTGTTTCCTTTGTTGCATTGATGCTGGGTATTCCTAGTGTGCTGAGATGCTGTTTCCTTTGTTGCATTGATGCTAGGTATTCCTAGTGTGCTGAGATGCTGTTTCCTTTGTTGCATTGATGCTGGGTATTCCTAGTGTGCTGAGATTCCGTTTCCTTTGTTGCATTGATGCTGGGTATTCCTAGTGTGCTGAGATGCTGTTTCCTTTGTTGCATTGATGCTGGGTATTCCTAGTGTGCTGAGATGCCGTTTCCTTTGTTGCATTGATGCTGGGTATTCCTAGTGTGCTGAGATGCCGTTTCCTTTGTTGCATTGATGCTGGGTATTCCTAGTGTGCTGAGATGCCGTTTCCTTTTTTGCATTGATGCTGAGTATTCCTAGTGTGCTGAGATGATGGGTATTCCTAGTGTGCTGAGATGCCGTTTCCTTTGTTGCATTGATGCTGAGTATTCCTAGTGTGCTGAGATGCTGTTTCCTTTGTTGCGTTGATGCTGAGTATTCCTAGTGTGCTGAGATGCTATTTCCTTTGTTACGTTGATGCTGAGTATTCCTAGTGTGCTGAGATGCCGTTTACTTTGTTGCATTGATGCTGGGTATTCCTAGTGTGCTGAGATGCCGTTTCCTTTGTTGCGTTGATGCTGAGTATTCCTAGTGTGCTGAGATGCTGTTTCCTTTGTTACGTTGATGCTGAGTATTCCTAGTGTGCTGAGATGCTGTTTCCTTTGTTGCATTGATGGTGAGTATTCCTAGTGTGCTGAGATGCCGTTTCCTTTGTTACATTGATGCTGGGTATTCCTAGTGTGCTGAGATGCTGTTTCCTTTGTTGCATTGATGCTGGGTATTCCTAGTGTGCTGAGATGCTGTTTTCTTTGTTGCATTGATGCTGGGTATTCCTAGTGTGCTGAGATGCTGTTTCCTTTGTTGCATTGATGCTGGGTATTCCTAATGTACTGAGATGCTGTTTCCTTTGTTGCATTGATGCTGGGTATTCCTAGTGTGCTGAGATGCTGTTTTCTTTGTTGCATTGATGCTGGGTATTCCTAATGTACTGAGATGCTGTTTCCTTTGTTGCATTGATGCTGGGTATTCCTAATGTACTGAGATGCTGTTTCCTTTGTTGCATTGATGCTGGGTATTCCTAGTGTACTGAGATGCTGTTTCCTTTGTTGCATTGATGCTGGGTATTCCTAGTGTGCTGAGATGCTGGGTATTCCTAGTGTGCTGATATGCCGTTTCCTTTGTTGCATTGATGCTGAGTATTCCTAGTGTGCTGAGATGCCGTTTCCTTTGTTGCATTGATGCTGAGTATTCCTAGTGTGCTGAGATGCTGGGTATTCCTAGTGTGCTGAGATGCCGTTTCCTTTGTTGCGTTGATGCTGAGTATTCCTAGTGTGCTGAGATGCCGTTTACTTTGTTGCATTGATGCTGGGTATTCCTAGTGTGCTGAGATGCTGGGTATTCCTAGTGTGCTGAGATGCCGTTTCCTTTGTTGCGTTGATGCTGAGTATTCCTAGTGTGCTGAGATGCTGTTTCCTTTGTTACGTTGATGCTGAGTATTCCTAGTGTGCTGAGATGCCGTTTACTTTGTTGCATTGACCTGGGTATTCCTAGTATGCTGAGATGCTGGGTATTCCTAGTGTGCTGAGATGCTGTTTCCTTTGTTGCGTTGATGCTGGGTATTCCTAGTGTGCTGAGATGCCGTTTCCTTTGTTGCATTGATGCTGAGTATTCCTAATGTACTGAGATGCTGTTTCCTTTGTTGCATTGATGCTGGGTATTCCTAGTGTGCTGAGATGCCGTTTCCTTTGTTGCGTTGATGCTGAGTATCCCTAGTGTGCTGATATGCTGGGTATTCCTAGTGTGCTGAGATGCTGTTTCCTTTGTTGCATTGATGCTGGGTATTCCTAGTGTGCTGAGATGCTGTTTCCTTTGTTGCGTTGATGCTGAGTATTCCTAGTGTGCTGAGATGCTGTTTCCTTTGTTGCGTTGATGCTGAGTATTCCTAATGTACTGAGATGCTGTTTCCTTTGTTGCATTGATGCTGAGTATTCCTAGTGTGCTGAGATGCTGTTTCCTTTGTTGCATTGATGCTGGGTATTCCTAGTGTGCTGAGATGCTGGGTATTCCTAGTGTGCTGAGATGCCGTTTCCTTTGTTGCATTGATGCTGAGTATTCCTAGTGTGCTCAGATGCTGGGTATTCCTAGTGTGCTGAGATGCCGTTTCCTTTGTTGCATTGATGCTGAGTATTCCTAGTGTGCTGAGATGCCGTTTACTTTGTTGCATTGATGCCGGGTATTCCTAGTGTGCTGAGATGCTGGGTATTCCTAGTGTGCTGAGATGCTGGGTATTCCTAGTGTGCTGAGATGCCGTTTCCTTTGTTGCATTGATGATGGGTATTCCTAGTGTGCTGAGATGCCGTTTCCTTTGTTGCATTGATGCTGAGTATTCCTAGTGTGCTGAGATGCCGTTTCCTTTGTTGCATTGATGCTGAGTATTCCTAATGTACTGAGATGCTGTTTCCATTGATGCTGGGTATTCCTAGTGTGCTGAGATGCTGTTTCCTTTTTTGCATTGATGCTGAGTATTCCTAATGTACTGAGATGCTGTTTTCTTTGTTGCATTGATGGTGGGTATTCCTAGTGTACTGAGATGCTGTTTCCTTTTTTGCATTGATGCTGAGTATCCCTAGTGTGCTGATATGCTGGGTATTCCTAGTGTGCTGAGAAGCTGTTACCTTTGTTGCATTGATGATGGGTATTCCTAGTGTGCTGAGATGCTGTTTCCTTTGTTGCATTGATGCTGAGTATTCCTAGTATGCTGAGATGCTGAGTATTCCTAGTGTACTGAGATGCCGTTTCCTTTGTTGCATTGATGCTGGGTATTCTTAGTGTGCTGAGATGCTGGGTATTCCTAGTGTACTGAGATGCTGTTTCCTTTGTTGCATTGATGCTGGGTATTCCTAGTGTGCTGAGATGCTGTTTCCTTTTTTACATTGATGCTGGGTATTCCTAGTGTGCTGAGATGCTGGGTATTCCTAGTATGCTGAGATGCTGGGTATTCCTAGTGTGCTGAGATGCCGTTTCCTTTGTTGCATTGATGCTGAGTATTCCTAGTATGCTGAGATGCTGTTTTCTTTGTTGCATTGATGCTGAGTATTCCTAGTGTGCTGAGATGCTGTTACCTTTGTTGCATTGATGCTGGGTATTCCTAGTGTACTGAGATGCTATTTCCTTTGTTGCATTGATGCTGAGTATTCCTAATGTACTGAGATGCTGTTTCCTTTGTTGCATTGATGCTGAGTTTTCCTAGTGTGCTGAGATGCTGTTTCCTTTGTTGCATTGATGCTGGGTATTCCTAGTGTGCTGAGATGCTGGGTATTCCTAGTGTGCTGAGATGCCGTTTCCTTTGTTGCGTTGATGCTGAGTATTCCTAGTGTGCTGAGATGCCGTTTACTTTGTTGCATTGATGCTGGGTATTCATAGTGTGCTGAGATGCTGAGTATTCCTAGTGTGCTGAGATGCCGTTTCCTTTGTTGCATTGATGCTGAGTATTCCTAGTGTGCTGAGATGCCGTTTCCTTTGTTGCATTGATGCTGAGTATTCCTAATGTACTGAGATGCTGTTTCCATTGATGCTGAGTATTCCTAGTGTGCTGAGATGCCGTTTCCTTTGTTGCATTGATGCTGAGTATTCCTAGTGTACTGAGATGCCGTTTCCTTTGTTGCATTGATGCTGAGTATTCCTAATGTACTGAGATGCTGTTTCCATTGATGCTGGGTATTCCTAGTGTGCTGAGATGCCGTTTCCTTTGTTGCATTGATGCTGAGTATTCCTAGTGTGCTGAGATGCTGGGTATTCCTAGTGTGCTGAGATGCCGTTTCCTTTGTTGCATTGATGCTGAGTATTCCTAGTGTGCTGAAATGCCGTTTACTTTGTTGCATTGATGCTGGGTATTCATAGTGTGCTGAGATGCTGGGTATTCCTAGTGTACTGAGATGCTGTTTCCTTTGTTGCATTGATGCTGAGTATTCCTAGTGTGCTGAGATGCTGTTTCCTTTGTTGCATTGATGCTGGGTATTCCTAGTGTGCTGAGATGCCGTTTCCTTTGTTGCATTGATGCTGAGTATTCCTAATGTACTGAGATGCTGTTTCCATTGATGCTGGGTATTCCTAGTGTGCTGAGATGCTGTTTCCTTTTTTGCATTGATGCTGAGTATTCCTAGTGTGCTGAGATGCCGTTTCCTTTGTTGCGTTGATGCTGAGTATTCCTAGTGTGCTGAGATGCCGTTTACTTTGTTGCATTGATGCTGGGTATTCCTAGTGTGCTGAGATGCTGGGTATTCCTAGTGTGCTGAGATGCCGTTTCCTTTGCATTGATGCTGAGTATTCCTAGTGTGCTGAGATGCTGGGTATTCCTAGTGTGCTGAGATGCCGTTTCCTTTGTTGCATTGATGCTGAGTATTCCTAGTGTGCTGAGATGCCGTTTACTTTGTTGCATTGATGCTGGGTATTCCTAGTGTGCTGAGATGCTGGGTATTCCTAGTGTGCTGAGATGCCGTTTAATTTGTTGCATTGATGCTGGGTATTCCTAGTGTGCTGAGATGCTGGGTATTCCTAATGTGCTGAGATGCTGTTTCCTTTGTTGCATTGATGCTGGGTATTCCTAGTGTACTGAGATGCTATTTCCTTTTTTGCATTGATGCTGAGTATTCCTAATGTACTGAGATGCCGTTTCCTTTGTTGCATTGATGCTGAGTATTCCTAGTGTGCTGAGATGCAGTTTCCTTTGTTGCATTGATGATGGGTATTCCTAGTGTGCTGAGATGCCGTTTCCTTTGTTGCATTGATGCTGAGTATTCCTAGTGTGCTGAGATGCCGTTTCCTTTGTTGCAATGATGCTGAGTATTCCTAGTGTGCTGAGATACTGGGTATTCCTAGTGTGCCGAGATGCCGTTTCCTTTGTTGCATTGATGCTGAGTATTCCTAATGTACTGAGATGCTGTTTCCATTGATGCTGGGTATTCCTAGTGTGCTGAGATGCTGTTTCCTTTTTTGCATTGATGCTGAGTATTCCTAATGTACTGAGATGCTGTTTCCTTTGTTGCATTGATGGTGGGTATTCCTAGTGTACTGAGATGCTGTTTCCTTTTTTGCATTGATGCTGAGTATCCCTAGTGTGCTGATATGCTGGGTATTCCTAGTGTGCTGAGATGCTGTTACCTTTGTTGCATTGATGCTGGGTATTCCTAGTGTGCTGAGATGCTGTTTCCTTTGTTGCATTGATGCTGAGTATTCCTAGTATGCTGAGATGCTGGGTATTCCTAGTGTGCTGATATGCCGTTTCCTTTGTTGCATTGATGCTGGGTATTCCTAGTATGCTGAGATGCTGTTTCCTTTGTTGCATTGATGCTGGGTATTCCTAGTGTGCTGAGATGCTGGGTATTCCTAGTGTACTGAGATGCTGTTTCCTTTGTTGCATTGATGTTGGGTATTCCTAGTGTGCTGAGATGCTTGGTATTCCTAGTGTGCTGAAATGCCATTTCCTTTGTTGCATTGATGCTGAGTATTCCTAGTGTGCTGAGATGCTGTTACCTTTGTTGCATTGATGCTGGGTATTCCTAGTGTACTGAGATGCTATTTCCTTTGTTGCATTGATGCTGAGTATTCCTAGTGTGCTGAGATGCTGTTTCCTTTGTTGCGTTGATGCTGAGTATTCCTAATGTACTGAGATGCTGTTTCCTTTGTTGCATTGATGCTGAGTATTCCTAGTGTGCTGAGATGCTGTTTCCTTTGTTGCATTGATGCTGGGTAATCCTAGTGTGCTGAGATGCTGGGTATTCCTAGTGTGCTGAGATGCCGTTTCCTTTGTTGCATTGATGATGAGTATTCCTAGTGTGCTGAGATGCTGGGTATTCCTAGTGTGCTGAGATGCCGTTTCCTTTGTTGCATTGATGCTGAGTATTCCTAGTGTGCTGAAATGCCGTTTACTTTGTTGCATTGATGCTGGGTATTCATAGTGTGCTGAGATGCTGGGTATTCCTAGTGTACTGAGATGCCGTTTCCTTTGTTGCATTGATGCTGAGTATTCCTAGTGTGCTGAGATGCCGTTTCCTTTGTTGCATTGATGCTGAGTATTCCTAGTGTACTGAGATGCCGTTTCCTTTGTTGCATTGATGCTGAGTATTCCTAATGTACTGAGATGCTGTTTCCATTGATGCTGAGTATTCCTAGTGTGCTGAGATGCTGTTTCCTTTGTTGCATTGATGCTGAGTATTCCTAGTGTGCTGAGATGCTGTTTCCTTTGTTGCATTGATGCTGAGTATTCCTAGTGTGCTGAGATGCTTTTTCCTTTGTTGCATTGATGATGGGTATTCCTAGTGTGCTGAGATGCCGTTTCCTTTGTTGCATTGATGCTGAGTATTCCTAGTGTGCTGAGATGCCGTTTCCATTGATGCTGAGTATTCCTATTGTGCTGAGATGCTGGGTATTCCTAGTGTGCTGAGATGCCGTTTCCTTTGTTGCATTGATGCTGAGTATTCCTAATGTACTGAGATGCTGTTTCCATTGATGCTGAGTATTCCTAGTGTGCTGAGATGCTGGGTATTCCTAGTATGCTGAGATGCTGGGTATTCCTAGTGTGCTGAGATGCCATTTCCTTTGTTGCATTGATGCTGAGTATTCCTAGTGTGCTGAGATGCTGTTACCTTTGTTGCATTGATGCTGGGTATTCCTAGTGTACTGAGATGCTATTTCCTTTGTTGCATTGATGCTGAGTATTCCTAGTGTGCTGAGATGCTGTTTCCTTTGTTGCGTTGATGCTGAGTATTCCTAGTGTGCTGAGATGCTGTTTCCTTTGTTGCGTTGATGCTGAGTATTCCTAATGTACTGAGATGCTGTTTCCTTTGTTGCATTGATGCTGAGTATTCCTAGTGTGCTGAGATGCTGTTTCCTTTGTTGCATTGATGCTGAGTATTCCTAGTGTGCTGAGATGCCGTTTCCTTTGTTGCGTTGATGCTGAGTATTCTTAGTGTGCTGAGATGCCGTTTACTTTGTTGCATTGATGCTGGGTATTCCTAGTGTGCTGAGATGCTGGGTATTTCTAGTGTGCTGAGATGCCGTTTCCTTTGTTGCATTGATGCTGAGTATTCCTAGTGTGCTGAGATGCTGGGTATTCCTAGTGTGCTGAGATGCCGTTTCCTTTGTTGCGTTGATGCTGAGTATTCCTAGTGTGCTGAGATGCCGTTTACTTTGTTGCATTGATGCTGGGTATTCCTAGTATGCTGAGATGCTGGGTATTCCTAGTGTGCTGAGATGCTGTTTCCTTTGTTGCGTTGATGCTGGGTATTCCTAGTGTGCTGAGATGCCGTTTCCTTTGTTGCATTGATGCTGAGTATTTGTAATGTACTGAGATGCTGTTTCCTTTGTTGCATTGATGCTGGGTATTCCTAGTGTGCTGAGATGCTGGGTATTCCTAGTGTGCTGAGATGCCGTTTCCTTTGTTGCATTGATGCTGAGTATTCCTAGTGTGCTCAGATGCTGGGTATTCCTAGTGTGCTGAGATGCCGTTTCCTTTGTTGCATTGATGCTGAGTATTCCTAGTGTGCTGAGATGCCGTTTACTTTGTTGCATTGATGCTGGGTATTCCTAGTGTGCTGAGATGCTGGGTATTCCTAGTGTGCTGAGATGCTGGGTATTCCTAGTGTGCTGAGATGCCGTTTCCTTTGTTGCATTGATGATGGGTATTCCTAGTGTGCTGAGATGCCGTTTCCTTTGTTGCATTGATGCTGAGTATTACTAGTGCGCTGAGATGCCGTTTCCTTTGTTGCATTGATGCTGAGTATTCCTAATGTACTGAGATGCTGTTTCCATTGATGCTGGGTATTCCTAGTGTGCTGAGATGCTGTTTCCTTTTTTGCATTGATGCTGAGTATTCCTAATGTACTGAGATGCTGTTTCCTTTGTTGCATTGATGGTGGGTATTCCTAGTGTACTGAGATGCTGTTTCCTTTTTTGCATTGATGCTGAGTATCCCTAGTGTGCTGATATGCTGGGTATTCCTAGTGTGCTGAGAAGCTGTTACCTTTGTTGCATTGATGATGGGTATTCCTAGTGTGCTGAGATGCTGTTTCCTTTGTTGCATTGATGCTGGGTATTCCTAGTGTGCTGAGATGCTGGGTATTCCTAGTGTACTGAGATGCTGTTTCCTTTTTTACATTGATGCTGGGTATTCCTAGTGTGCTGAGATGCTGGGTATTCCTAGTATGCTGAGATGCTGGGTATTCCTAGTGTGCTGAGATGCCGTTTCCTTTGTTGCATTGATGCTGAGTATTCCTAGTGTGCTGAGATGCTGTTTTCTTTGTTGCATTGATGCTGAGTATTCCTAGTATGCTGAGATGCTGTTTTCTTTGTTGCATTGATGCTGAGTATTCCTAGTGTACTGAGATGCTATTTCCTTTGTTGCATTGATGCTGAGTATTCCTAATGTACTGAGATGCTGTTTCCTTTGTTGCATTGATGCTGAGTTTTCCTAGTGTGCTGAGATGCTGTTTCCTTTGTTGCATTGATACTGGGTATTCCTAGTGTGCTGAGATGCTGGGTATTCCTAGTGTGCTGAGATGCCGTTTCCTTTGTTGCGTTGATGCTGAGTATTCCTAGTGTGCTGAGATGCCGTTTACTTTGTTGCATTGATGCTGGGTATTCCTAGTGTGCTGAGATGCTGTTTCCTTTGTTGCATTGATGCTGGGTATTCCTAGTGTGCTGAGATGCTGTTTCCTTTGTTGCATTGATGCTGGGTATTCCTAGTGTGCTGAGATGCCGTTTCCTTTGTTGCATTGATGCTGGGTATTCCTAGTGTGCTGAGATGCTGTTTCCTTTGTTGCATTGATGCTGGGTATTCCTAGTGTGCTGAGATGCCGTTTCCTTTGTTGCATTGATGCTGGGTATTCCTAGTGTGCTGAGATGCCGTTTCCTTTGTTGCATTGATGCTGGGTATTCCTAGTGTGCTGAGATGCCGTTTCCTTTTTTACATTGATGCTGAGTATTCCTAGTGTGCTGAGATGATGGGTATTCCTAGTGTGCTGAGATGCCGTTTCCTTTGTTGCATTGATGCTGAGTATTCCTAGTGTGCTGAGATGCCGTTTCCTTTGTTGCGTTGATGCTGAGTATTCCTAGTGTGCTGAGATGCTATTTCCTTTGTTACGTTGATGCTGAGTATTCCTAGTGTGCTGAGATGCCGTTTACTTTGTTGCATTGATGCTGGGTATTCCTAGTGTGCTGAGATGCCGTTTCCTTTGTTGCGTTGATGCTGAGTATTCCTAGTGTGCTGAGATGCTGTTTCCTTTGTTACGTTGATGCTGAGTATTCCTAGTGTGCTGAGATGCCGTTTACTTTGTTGCATTGATGCTGGGTATTCCTAGTGTGCTGAGATGCTGGGTATTCCTAGTGTGCTGAGATGCCGTTTCCTTTGTTGCGTTGATGCTGAGTATTCCTAGTGTGCTGAGATGCTGTTTCCTTTGTTACGTTGATGCTGAGTATTCCTAGTGTGCTGAGATGCCGTTTACTTTGTTGCATTGACCTGGGTATTCCTAGTATGCTGAGATGCTGGGTATTCCTAGTGTGCTGAGATGCTGTTTCCTTTGTTGCGTTGATGCTGGGTATTCCTAGTGTGCTGAGATGCCGTTTCCTTTGTTGCATTGATGCTGAGTATTCCTAATGTACTGAGATGCTGTTTTCTTTGTTGCATTGATGCTGGGTATTCCTAGTGTGCTGAGATGCCGTTTCCTTTGTTGCGTTGATGCTGAGTATCCCTAGTGTGCTGATATGCTGGGTATTCCTAGTGTGCTGAGATGCTGTTTCCTTTGTTGCATTGATGCTGGGTATTCCTAGTGTGCTGAGATGCTGGGTATTCCTAGTGTGCTGAGATGCTGTTTCCTTTGTTGCATTGATGCTGGGTATTCCTAGTGTGCTGAGATGCTGTTTCCTTTGTTGCGTTGATGCTGAGTATTCCTAGTGTGCTGAGATGCTGTTTCCTTTGTTGCGTTGATGCTGAGTATTCCTAATGTACTGAGATGCTGTTTCCTTTGTTGCATTGATGCTGAGTATTCCTAGTGTGCTGAGATGCTGTTTCCTTTGTTGCATTGATGCTGGGTATTCCTAGTGTGCTGAGATGCTGGGTATTCCTAGTGTGCTGAGATGCCGTTTCCTTTGTTGCATTGATGCTGAGTATTCCTAGTGTGCTCAGATGCTGGGTATTCCTAGTGTGCTGAGATGCCGTTTCCTTTGTTGCATTGATGCTGAGTATTCCTAGTGTGCTGAGATGCCGTTTACTTTGTTGCATTGATGCTGGGTATTCCTAGTGTGCTGAGATGCTGGGTATTCCTAGTGTGCTGAGATGCTGGGTATTCCTAGTGTGCTGAGATGCCGTTTTCTTTGTTGCATTGATGATGGGTATTCCTAGTGTGCTGAGATGCCGTTTCCTTTGTTGCATTGATGCTGAGTATTCCTAGTGTGCTGAGATGCCGTTTCCTTTGTTGCATTGATGCTGAGTATTCCTAATGTACTGAGATGCTGTTTCCATTGATGCTGGGTATTCCTAGTGTGCTGAGATGCTGTTTCCTTTTTTGCATTGATGCTGAGTATTCCTAATGTACTGAGATGCTGTTTTCTTTGTTGCATTGATGGTGGGTATTCCTAGTGTACTGAGATGCTGTTTCCTTTTTTGCATTGATGCTGAGTATCCCTAGTGTGCTGATATGCTGGGTATTCCTAGTGTGCTGAGAAGCTGTTACCTTTGTTGCATTGATGATGGGTATTCCTAGTGTGCTGAGATGCTGTTTCCTTTGTTGCATTGATGCTGAGTATTCCTAGTATGCTGAGATGCTGGGTATTCCTAGTGTGCTGATATGCCGTTTCCTTTGTTGCATTGATGCTGGGTATTCTTAGTGTGCTGAGATGCTGGGTTTTCCTAGTGTACTGAGATGCTGTTTCCTTTGTTGCATTGATGCTGGGTATTCCTAGTGTGCTGAGATGCTGTTTCCTTTTTTACATTGATGCTGGGTATTCCTAGTGTGCTGAGATGCTGGGTATTCCTAGTATGCTGAGATGCTGGGTATTCCTAGTGTGCTGAGATGCCGTTTCCTTTGTTGCATTGATGCTGAGTATTCCTAGTATGCTGAGATGCTGTTTTCTTTGTTGCATTGATGCTGAGTATTCCTAGTGTGCTGAGATGCTGTTACCTTTGTTGCATTGATGCTGGGTATTCCTAGTGTACTGAGATGCTATTTCCTTTGTTGCATTGATGCTGAGTATTCCTAATGTACTGAGATGCTGTTTCCTTTGTTGCATTGATGCTGAGTTTTCCTAGTGTGCTGAGACGCTGTTTCCTTTGTTGCATTGATGCTGGGTATTCCTAGTGTGCTGAGATGCCGTTTCCTTTGTTGCGTTGATGCTGAGTATTCCTAGTGTGCTGAGATGCCGTTTACTTTGTTGCATTGATGCTGGGTATTCATAGTGTGCTGAGATGCTGAGTATTCCTAGTGTGCTGAGATGCCGTTTCCTTTGTTGCATTGATGCTGAGTATTCCTAGTGTGCTGAGATGCCGTTTCCTTTGTTGCATTGATGCTGAGTATTCCTAATGTACTGAGATGCTGTTTCCATTGATGCTGAGTATTCCTAGTGTGCTGAGATGCCGTTTCCTTTGTTGCATTGATGCTGAGTATTCCTAGTGTACTGAGATGCCGTTTCCTTTGTTGCATTGATGCTGAGTATTCCTAATGTACTGAGATGCTGTTTCCATTGATGCTGGGTATTCCTAGTGTGCTGAGATGCCGTTTCCTTTGTTGCATTGATGCTGAGTATTCCTAGTGTGCTGAGATGCTGGGTATTCCTAGTGTGCTGAGATGCCGTTTCCTTTGTTGCATTGATGCTGAGTATTCCTAGTGTGCTGAAATGCCGTTTACTTTGTTGCATTGATGCTGGGTATTCATAGTGTGCTGAGATGCTGGGTATTCCTAGTGTACTGAGATGCTGTTTCCTTTGTTGCATTGATGCTGAGTATTCCTAGTGTGCTGAGATGCTGTTTCCTTTGTTGCATTGATGCTGGGTATTCCTAGTGTGCTGAGATGCCGTTTCCTTTGTTGCATTGATGCTGAGTATTCCTAATGTACTGAGATGCTGTTTCCATTGATGCTGGGTATTCCTAGTGTGCTGAGATGCTGTTTCCTTTTTTGCATTGATGCTGAGTATTCCTAGTGTGCTGAGATGCCGTTTCCTTTGTTGCGTTGATGCTGAGTATTCCTAGTGTGCTGAGATGCCGTTTACTTTGTTGCATTGATGCTGGGTATTCCTAGTGTGCTGAGATGCTGGGTATTCCTAGTGTGCTGAGATGCCGTTTCCTTTGCATTGATGCTGAGTATTCCTAGTGTGCTGAGATGCTGGGTATTCCTAGTGTGCTGAGATGCCGTTTCCTTTGTTGCATTGATGCTGAGTATTCCTAGTGTGCTGAGATGCCGTTTCCTTTGTTGCATTGATGCTGAGTATTCCTAGTGTGCTGAGATGCCGTTTAATTTGTTGCATTGATGCTGGGTATTCCTAGTGTGCTGAGATGCTGGGTATTCCTAATGTGCTGAGATGCTCTTTCCTTTGTTGCATTGATGCTGGGTATTCCTAGTGTACTGAGATGCTATTTCCTTTTTTGCATTGATGCTGAATATTCCTAATGTACTGAGATGCCGTTTCCTTTGTTGCATTGATGCTGAGTATTCCTAGTGTGCTGAGATGCAGTTTCCTTTGTTGCATTGATGATGGGTATTCCTAGTGTGCTGAGATGCCGTTTCCTTTGTTGCATTGATGCTGAGTATTCCTAGTGTGCTGAGATGCCGTTTCCTTTGTTGCAATGATGCTGAGTATTCCTAGTGTGCTGAGATACTGGGTATTCCTAGTGTGCCGAGATGCCGTTTCCTTTGTTGCATTGATGCTGAGTATTCCTAATGTACTGAGATGCTGTTTCCATTGATGCTGGGTATTCCTAGTGTGCTGAGATGCTGTTTCCTTGTTTGCATTGATGCTGAGCATTCCTAATGTACTGAGATGCTGTTTCCTTTGTTGCATTGATGGTGGGTATTCCTAGTGTACTGAGATGCTGTTTCCTTTTTTGCATTGATGCTGAGTATCCCTAGTGTGCTGATATGCTGGGTATTCCTAGTGTGCTGAGATGCTGTTACCTTTGTTGCATTGATGCTGGGTATTCCTAGTGTGCTGAGATGCTGTTTCCTTTGTTGCATTGATGCTGAGTATTCCTAGTATGCTGAGATGCTGGGTATTCCTAGTGTGCTGATATGCCGTTTCCTTTGTTGCATTGATGCTGGGTATTCCTAGTATGCTGAGATGCTGTTTCCTTTGTTGCATTGATGCTGGGTATTCCTAGTGTGCTGAGATGCTGGGTATTCCTAGTGTACTGAGATGCTGTTTCCTTTGTTGCATTGATGCTGGGTATTCCTAGTGTGCTGAGATGCTGTTTCCTTTGTTGCATTGATGCTTAGTATTCCTAGTGTGCTGAGATGCTGTTTCCTTTGTTGCATTGATGCTGGGTATTCCTAGTATGCTGAGATGCTGGGTATTCCTAGTGTGCTGAGATGCCATTTCCTTTGTTGCATTGATGCTGAGTATTCCTAGTGTGCTGAGATGCTGTTACCTTTGTTGCATTGATGCTGGGTATTCCTAGTGTACTGAGATGCTATTTCCTTTGTTGCATTGATGCTGAGTATTCCTAGTGTGCTGAGATGCTGTTTCCTTTGTTGCGTTGATGCTGAGTATTCCTAATGTACTGAGATGCTGTTTCCTTTGTTGCATTGATGCTGGGTAATCCTAGTGTGCTGAGATGCTGGGTATTCCTAGTGTGCTGAGATGCCGTTTCCTTTGTTGCATTGATGCTGAGTATTCCTAGTGTGCTGAGATGCTGGGTATTCCTAGTGTGCTGAGATGCCGTTTCCTTTGTTGCATTGATGCTGGGTATTCCTAGTATGCTGAGATGCTGTTTCCTTTGTTGCATTGATGCTGGGTATTCCTAGTGTGCTGAGATGCTGGGTATTCCTAGTGTACTGAGATGCTGTTTCTTTTGTTGCATTGATGCTGGGTATTCCTAGTGTGCTGAGATGCTGTTTCCTTTGTTGCATTGATGCTGAGTATTCCTAGTGTACTGAGATGCTGTTTCCTTTGTTGCATTGATGCTGGGTATTCCTAGTATGCTGAGATGCTGGGTATTCCTAGTATGCTGAGATGCTGGGTATTCCTAGTGTGCTGAGATGCCGTTTCCTTTGTTGCATTGATGCTGGGTATTCCTAGTGTACTGAGATGCTATTTCCTTTGTTGCATTGATGCTGAGTATTCCTAGTGTGCTGAGATGCTGTTTCCTTTGTTGCGTTGATGCTGAGTATTCCTAGTGTGCGGAGAGGCTGTTTCCTTTGTTGCATTGATGCTGGGTATTCCTAGTGTGCTGAGATGCTGGGTATTCCTAGTGTGCTGAGATGCCGTTTCCTTTGTTGCGTTGATGCTGAGTATTCCTAGTGTGCTGAGATGCCGTTTACTTTGTTGCATTGATGCTGGGTATTCCTAGTGTGCTGAGATGCTGGGTATTCCTAGTGTGCTGAGATGCCGTTTCCTTTGTTGCATTGATGCTGAGTATTCCTATTGTGCTGAGATGCTGGGTATTCCTAGTGTGCTGAGATGCCGTTTCCTTTGTTGCATGTATGCTGAGTATTCCTAATGTACTGAGATGCTATTTCCTTTGTTGCATTGATGCTGAATATTCCTAGTGTACTGAGATGCTGTTTCCATTGATGCATTGTTGCTGAGTATTCCTAGTGTGCTGAGATGCTGTTACCTTTGTTGCATTGATGCTGGGTATTCCTAGTGTACTGAGATGCTATTTCCTTTGTTGCATTGATGCTGAATATTCCTAGTGTGCTGAGATGCTGGGTATTCCTAGTGTGCTGAGATGCTGTTTCCTTTGTTGCATTGATGCTGAGTATTCCTAGTGTGCTGAAATGCCGTTTACTTTGTTGCATTGATGCTGGGTATTCATAGTGTGCTGAGATGCTGGGTATTCCTAGTGTACTGAGATGCCGTTTCCTTTGTTGCATTGATGCTGAGTATTCCTAGTGTGCTGAGATGCCGTTTCCTTTGTTGCATTGATGCTGAGTATTCCTAGTGTGCTGAGATGCCGTTTCCTTTGTTGCATTGATGCTGAGTATTCTTAGTGTACTGAGATGCCGTTTCCTTTGTTGCATTGATGCTGAGTATTCCTAATGTACTGAGATGCTGTTTCCATTGATGCTGAGTATTCCTAGTGTGCTGAGATGCTGTTTCCTTTGTTGCATTGATGCTGAGTATTCCTAGTGTGCTGAGATGCTGTTTCCTTTGTTGCATTGATGATGGGTATTCCTAGTGTGCTGAGATGCCGTTTCATTTGTTGCATTGATGCTGAGTATTCCTAGTGTGCTGAGATGCCGTTTCCATTGATGCTGAGTATTCCTATTGTGCTGAGATGCTGGGTATTCCTAGTGTGCTGAGATGCCGTTTCCTTTGTTGCATGTATGCTGAGTATTCCTAATGTACTGAGATGCTATTTCCTTTGTTGCATTGATGCTGAATATTCCTAGTGTACTGAGATGCTGTTTCCATTGATGCATTGTTGCTGAGTATTCCTAGTGTGCTGAGATGCTGTTACCTTTGTTGCATTGATGCTGGGTATTCCTAGTGTACTGAGATGCTATTTCCTTTGTTGCATTGATGCTGAATATTCCTAGTGTGCTGAGATGCTGTTTCCTTTTTTGCATTGATGCTGAGTATTCCTAATGTACTGAGATGCTGTTTCCTTTGTTGCATTGATGGTGGGTATTCCTAGTGTGCTGAGATGCTGTTTCCTTTGTTGCATTGATGCTGGGTATTCCTAGTGTGCTGAGATGCTGTTTCCTTTGTTGCATTGATGCTGGGTATTCCTAGTGTGCTGAGATGCTGTTTCCTTTTTTGCATTGATGCTGGGTATTCCTAGTGTGCTGAGATGCCGTTTCCTTTGTTGCGTTGATGCTGAGTATCCCTAGTGTGCTGATATGCTGTTTCCTTTGTTGCATTGATGCTGAGTATTCCTAGTATGCTGAGATGCTGGGTATTCCTAGTGTGCTGAGATGCCGTTTCCTTTGTTGCATTGATGCTGGGTATTCCTAGTATGCTGAGATGCTGTTTCCTTTGCTGCATTGATGCTGGGTATTCCTAGTGTGCTGAGATGCTGGGTATTCCTAGTGTACTGAGATGCTGTTTCCTTTGTTGCATTGATGCTGGGTATTCCTAGTATGCTGAGATGCTGGGTATTCCTAGTGTGCTGAGATGCTGTTTCCTTTGTTGCATTGATGCTGGGTATTCCTAGTATGCTGAGATGCTGTTTCCTTTGTTGCATTGATGCTGGGTATTCCTAGTATGCTGAGATGCTGTTTCCTTTGTTGCATTGATGCTGAGTATTCCTAGTATGCTGATATGCTGGGTATTCCTAGTGTGCTGAGATGCTGTTTCCTTTGTTGCATTGATGCTGAGTATTCCTAGTGTGCTGAGATGCTGTTTCCTTTGTTGCGTTGATGCTGAGTATTCCTAATGTACTGAGATGCTGTTTCCTTTGTTGCATTGATGCTGAGTATTCCTAGTGTGCTGTGATGCTGTTTCCTTTGTTGCATTGATGCTGGGTATTCCTAGTGTGCTGAGATGCTGGGTATTCCTAGTGTGCTGAGATGCCGTTTCCTTTGTTGCATTGATGCTGGGTATTCCTAGTGTGCTGAGATGCTGGGTATTCCTAGTGTGCTGAGATGCCGTTTCCTTTGTTGCATTGATGCTGGGTATTCCTAGTGTACTGAGATGCTATTTCCATTTTTGCATTGATGCTGAGTATTCCTAATGTACTGAGATGCCGTTTCCTTTGTTGCATTGATGATGGGTATTCCTAGTGTGCTGAGATACTGGGTATTCCTAGTGTGCCGAGATGCCGTTTCCTTTGTTGCATTTATGCTGAGTATTCCTAATGTACTGAGATGCTGTTTCCATTGATGCTGGGTATTCCTAGTGTGCCGAGATGCCGTTTCCTTTTTTGCTTTGATGCTGAGTATTCCTAATGTACTGAGATGCTGTTTCCTTTGTTGCATTGATGCTGAGTATCCCTAGTGTGCTGATATGCTGGGTATTCCTAGTGTGCTGAGATGCTGTTACCTTTGTTGCATTGATGCTGGGTATTCCTAGTGTGCTGAGATGCTGTTTCCTTTGTTGCATTGATGCTGAGTATTCCTAGTATGCTGAGATGCTGGGTATTCCTAGTGTGCTGAGATGCTGTTTCCTTTGTTGCATTGATGCTGGGTATTCCTAGTGTGCTGAGATGCTGGGTATTCCTAGTGTACTGAGATGCTGTTTCCTTTGTTGCATTGATGCTGGGTATTCCTAGTGTGCTGAGATGCTGTTTCCTTTGTTGCATTGATGCTGAGTATTCCTAGTGTACTGAGATGCTGTTTCCTTTGTTGCATTGATGCTGGGTATTCCTAGTACGCTGAGATGCTGGGTATTCCTAGTATGCTGAGATGCTGGGTATTCCTAGTGTGCTGAGATGCCGTTTCCTTTGTTGCATTGATGCTGAGTATTCCTAGTATGCTGAGATGCTGTTTCCTTTGTTGCATTGATGCTGAGTATTCCTAGTGTGCTGAGATGCTGTTACCTTTGTTGCATTGATGCTGGGTATTCCTAGTGTACTGAGATGCTATTTCCTTTGTTGCATTGATGCTGAGTATTCCTAGTGTGCTGAGATGCTGTTTCCTTTGTTGCGTTGATGCTGAGTATTCCTAGTGTGCTGAGATGCTGGGTATTCCTAGTGTGCTGAGATGCCGTTTCCTTTGTTGCATTGATGCTGAGTATTCCTAGTGTGCTGAAATGCCGTTTACTTTGTTGCATTGATGCTGGGTATTCATAGTGTGCTGAGATGCTGGGTATTCCTAGTGTACTGAGATGCCGTTTCCTTTGTTGCATTGATGCTGAGATGCCGTTTCCTTTGTTGCATTGATGCTGAGTATTCTTAGTGTACTGAGATGCCGTTTCCTTTGTTGCATTGATGCTGAGTATTCCTAATGTACTGAGATGCTGTTTCCATTGATGCTGAGTATTCCTAGTGTACTGAGATGCCGTTTCCTTTGTTGCATTGATGCTGAGTATTCCTAGTGTGCTGAGATGCCGTTTCCTTTGTTGCATTGATGCTGAGTATTCTTAGTGTACTGAGATGCCGTTTCCTTTGTTGCATTGATGCTGAGTATTCCTAATGTACTGAGATGCTGTTTCCATTGATGCTGAGTATTCCTAGTGTGCTGAGATGCTGTTTCCTTTGTTGCATTGATGCTGAGTATTCCTAGTGTGCTGAGATGCTGTTTCCTTTGTTGCATTGATGCTGGGTATTCCTAGTGTGCTGAGATGCTGGGTATTCCTAGTGTGCTGAGATGCCGTTTCCTTTGTTGCGTTGATGCTGAGTATTCCTAGTGTGCTGAGATGCCGTTTACTTTGTTGCATTGATGCTGGGTATTCCTAGTGTGCTGAGATGCTGGGTATTCCTAGTGTGCTGAGATGCCGTTTCCTTTGTTGCATTGATGCTGAGTATTCCTAGTGTGCTGAGATGCTGGGTATTCCTAGTGTGCTGAGATGCCGTTTCCTTTGTTGCATTGATGCTGAGTATTCCTAGTGTGCTGAAATGCCGTTTACTTTGTTGCATTGATGCTGGGTATTCATAGTGTGCTGAGATGCTGGGTATTCCTAGTGTACTGAGATGCCGTTTCCTTTGTTGCATTGATGCTGAGTATTCCTAGTGTGCTGAGATGCTGTTTCCTTTGTTGCATTGATGCTGAGTATTCCTAGTGTGCTGAGATGCTGTTTCCTTTGTTGCATTGATGATGGGTATTCCTAGTGTGCTGAGATGCCGTTTCATTTGTTGCATTGATGCTGAGTATTCCTAGTGTGCTGAGATGCCGTTTCCATTGATGCTGAGTATTCCTATTGTGCTGAGATGCTGTTTCCATTGATGCTGAGTATTCCTATTGTGCTGAGATGCCGTTTCCTTTGTTGCATTTATGCTGAGTATTCCTAATGTACTGAGATGCTGTTTCCATTGATGCTGAGTATTCCTAGTGTGCTGAGATGCTGTTACCTTTGTTGCATTGATGCTGGGTATTCCTAGTGTACTGAGATGCTATTTCCTTTGTTGCATTGATGCTGAATATTCCTAGTGTGCTGAGATGCTGTTTCATTTTTTGCATTGATGCTGAGCATTCCTAATGTACTGAGATGCTGTTTCCTTTGTTGCATTGATGGTGGGTATTCCTAGTGTGCTGAGCTGTTTCCTTTGTTGCATTGATGCTGGGTATTCCTAGTGTGCTGAGATGCTGTTTCCTTTGTTGCATTGATGCTGGGTATTCCTAGTGTGCTGAGATGCTGTTTCCTTTTTTGCATTGATGCTGGGTATTCCTAGTGTGCTGAGATGCCGTTTCCATTGATGCTGAGTATTCCTATTGTGCTGAGATGCTGTTTCCTTTGTTGCATTGATGGTGGGTATTCCTAGTGTGCTGAGATGCTGTTTCCTTTGTTGCATTGATGGTGGGTATTCCTAGTGTGCTGAGATGCCGTTTCCTTTGTTGCGTTGATGCTGAGTATCCCTAGTGTGCTGATAAGCTGTTTCCTTTGTTGCATTGATGCTGAGTATTCCTAGTATGCTGAGATGCTGGGTATTCCTAGTGTGCTGAGATGCCGTTTCCTTTGTTGCATTGATGCTGGGTATTCCTAGTATGCTGAGATGCTGTTTCCTTTGTTGCATTGATGCTGGGTATTCCTAGTGTACTGAGATGCTGGGTATTCCTAGTGTACTGAGATGCTGTTTCCTTTGTTGCATTGATGCTGGGTATTCCTAGTGTGCTGAGATGCTGGGTATTCCTAGTGTACTGAGATGCTGTTTCCTTTGTTGCATTGATGCTGGGTATTCCTAGTGTGCTGAGATGCTGTTTCCTTTGTTGCATTGATGCTGAGTATTCCTAGTGTGCTGAGATGCTGTTTCCTTTGTTGCATTGATGCTGGGTATTCCTAGTGTGCTGAGATGCTGGGTATTCCTAGTGTACTGAGATGCTGTTTCCTTTGTTGCATTGATGCTGGGTATTCCTAGTGTGCTGAGATGCTGTTTCCTTTGTTGCATTGATGCTGAGTATTCCTAGTGTGCTGAGATGCTGTTTCCTTTGTTGCATTGATGCTGGGTATTCCTAGTATGCTGAGATGCTGGGTATTACTAGTATGCTGAGATGCTGGGTATTCCTAGTGTGCTGAGATGCCGTTTCCTTTGTTGCGTTGATGCTGGGTATTTCTAGTGTGCTGAGATGCTGTTTCCTTTGTTGCATTGATGCTGAGTATTCCTAGTGTGCTGAGATGCTGTTTCCTTTGTTGCATTGATGCTGGGTTTTCCTAATGTGCTGAGATGCTGGGTATTCCTAGTGTACTGAGATGCTGTTTCCTTTGTTGCATTGATGCTGAGTATTCCTAGTGTGCTGAGATGCTGTTTCCTTTGTTGCATTGATGCTGGGTATTCCTAGTGTGCTGAGATGCTGGGTATTCCTAGTGTACTGAGATGCTGTTTCCTTTGTTGCATTGATGCTGAGTATTCCTAGTGTGCTGAGATGCTGTTTCCTTTGTTGCATTGATGCTGGGTATTCCTAGTGTGCTGAGATGCTGGGTATTCCTAGTGTACTGAGATGCTGTTTCCTTTGTTGCATTGATGCTGTGTATTCCTAGTGTGCTGAGATGCTGTTTCCTTTGTTACATTGATGCTGGGTATTCCTAGTATGCTGAGATGCTGGGTATTCCTAGTATGCTGAGATGCTGGGTATTCCTAGTGTACTGAGATGCTGTTTCCTTTGTTGCATTGATGCTGTGTATTCCTAGTGTGCTGAGATGCTGTTTCCTTTGTTACATTGATGCTGGGTATTCCTAGTATGCTGAGATGCTGGGTATTCCTAGTATGCTGAGATGCTGGGTATTCCTAGTGTGCTGAGATGCTGTTTCCTTTGTTGCATTGATGCTGAGTATTCCTAGTCTTCTGAGATGTTAGTCCTCGTTTATCAGGTCTTCTTTTTGGACATGAAGCTGTGGCCTTGAATGGTCATTAATAGCTTCTCCTGATTTGTAGATTCAAATTTTACTTGCCCTCATATTATTGGTTATGGTTAAAAATGTCTTAGTATATTGATGAAATCCATGTTTGGGAGCCTCCATTGGCCAATGTACATCTTTATATCTGTGACAGTGGGCAACAGGTGTTTTGCAGATATTTAGTCTTTACTTATAACCTGGCCTATATAGGGTCAGTTTAAGTGAATCCAATGTACTGAAAGGAAAACATGTGTGATCTATATAACAATCAGTATTCCCCATCTTGCTTGGTAAGTACAGCTTAGGACCGTGCTAGGGCCAGTGCCTTGTAATGCGGATAACAATAGGAGCGAAGACAGTGAAAATGGACAGAGTAAAAGATATATACCCTTTTACAGGTGTTTGATTTCAACTTCAACACGTTCCTGTTGACATGAAAATAGAAATAGTCGGTTGTAACATGCAGGGAAACCTCTGTCAAAAGACATTTACCAACTTAAAACAGCTAGTTGGTTACCTCAGAAGGCTATAGGCTGTTAAAAGAATTGTGTCTTATCCGCTCACCTTATCCGCTCACCTTATCCGCTCACCTTATCCGCTCACCTTATCCGCTCACCTTATCCGCTCACCTTATCCGCTCACCTTATCCGCTCACCTTATCCGCTCTCCTTATCCGCTCTCCTTATCCGCTCTCCTTATCCGCTCTCCTTATCCGCTCTCCTTATCCACCATCTCTTTCTCCTACCCTATTTTGGTGAAGTGACCCGCAACATTATTCTTGGTCATTTAGGGAATAGGAAAGACTATCTATAAGATGCTTTAAAGACGATGAGAGAGAAATGACTGATGACAACTTAGAGACCGCAGTGAAAAAACTAGGGGCGTATTTACTAAAGATAACAAATTATGGTGGGAAGTCGCCACCTTGGAGAAATATATTGCGGAACTAATCATAAAAAAAAAAAAAAAAAAAGGCTTATTGATAAAAAACAAAACTTCCTTCTTTTAGCGATTGCGCTGTAAATTCTGTAAAAGGAATGGGTGAACATTCCCAACACATGCTCCTTCTCTCTCAGGGAAGAGAAATGAACAAACAAGTGGAAATTTTGCAATCCCTACTACAACCGTTCGGCAATTTACCTAAAGTTGAACCCATGGAAAGTGAGAAGTCCAAAAATTAGTATGAGCACTAAGGACCTCATCCGAAAAAAACAGTTTACAGAGAGATTTTGACTTTTTTATAAATTTGGAATAGTGAAGTAAAAAAAAAGAAAAAATTGCATTAAGAAACCAAGAAAATATACACGTGAAAGACCAACGGCAACGACCAAAAAATGAATATATAACGCAGAAAAAAAGCATAACGGGGATTAAACCACCTACAAAGGTCTCCCCAGTCCATAGATTTAATAGGAGGCAAATATTCAGCTCCTGCCAACACCTGAAGGCAAAACAGACTATGGGGATGGAGGATATTATCTGAATCAATATAATACCTGAAGAATAGATTCTTCTATAATAGAAGAAATGACAGTCATCCCAATGAATATTGCCATTCATCAGGATATTATGAAAGAACATACTACAGAAACCAGAGAACTAGAACCTCACAACAACTGCTGTCAGAATGTGTCCCCTATTTTAGAACAAAGGAGAAGATGGTGACTGCCACGGGCCGTTCTGCTGCAGCGAGGGGGTTTCCGGATTTACCTGTCCGAGCGCTCTGGCGGGGTCCGTCTAGTGGGGGTGCTGGAGGTTAGCGCGGGGTGCGGGCAGGTGCTTGGTAGGCACCGCTGGGTCTCTGGCATCTTGGAGCTGCTGTGGCTGGGAGTCTGCACAAACATTGCTGAGTGCTGGACGTCGCCATCTTGGATCTGGTCACATGTCATGAAAGAGCCAATCCAGTCTGCATGTGTCACAATGGTCTCTGACGGCCAACCCAGCTCCAGCCTTTCTCCTTTTCAGTTGACTTCGAACGATTCATAGATGTCCAAAAATTTCAAGAAATACCTGTACAGATTCGCCCACAACCACAAACCTTTCGAATTTGAAACTTAAGAAAAAAACAACCTTCTACCCAACACAAATGTAATTTAATAGTCATCTTTAATAAGCTGGTCGCAGAAGTAAATTAAAGGAAAACTACCAAGTCCAATGTAAATAAGAAAGAAAGATGCAATCAAGACCCTCCGAACAGACGAGAATATTATAATTCAAGCGACAAGGGAGCTGGTGTTGTGATTCTCGATAAGACATTGTATTAAAGAAAAAAAGTCGACAATTTATATACTCTACAACATATAAAAAACTAAAGCATGACCCAAAAATCCAAATTAAAAACAATTTCCAAATGTTTATAAATACACATTTTAATGCAGGAGCTATCTACAATTATCGGGGCGATCTGCCTGATATCGGCGGATCACCCCGATAATTGTAGCGTGTGGGGGGTCGACCGAGGGTTAAATATTGCTCGGTCGGGCATGCCGGATTGTCCAGCATGCCCGTCCGATGCGATATTTCCCGGTAAACTGTCGGCCGCATCGGCCAGTGTATGCCCAGCCGCTGCCGACAGTCAGACATTTCCTGTGTTTCAGGGAAAGGTCTCCTCCCCCGGGGGCGGAGCGCAGATGTCAGGGGGAAGGAACAGGGAAATGTCTCCTCCCCCGGGGCGGAGCGCAGGTGTCAGGGGGAAGGAACAGGGAAATGTCTCCTCCCCCGGGGGCGGAGCGCAGATGTCAGGGGGAAGGAACAGGGAAACGTCTCCTCCCCCGGGGGCGGAGCGCAGATGTCAGGGGGAAGGAACAGGGAAAGGTCTCCTCTCCCCGGGGGCGGAGCGCGTATGTCGGGCTGATACACTGTGAGAGAAATCAGTGTATGCTGGCGACATCTGCGGCTGACAGACATTTTATCTGGCCGTGTATGCCCAGCATTAAGCGGAGTTAGTTTTTATCACTCTAGAAAACTCATTGACTCCAACTATTTCTATACTCCTGAAAGTACAATAAAGCACCACCTCTCCACAAGGGAGACCCATTATCACTGGGGAAGACTTCCATCCAATATATCCTCCATGATAGACAATCTCCTCCAACCAGTTGCGATACAGAACATCTCGTATATCAAAGACACTGCAGACATTTTGGAAAAACTACAGAAGTGACTTGGGAAAATTATGTTTTTATCCACATCGGACGTCTCATCGCTCTATACATGCATCCAACACAATTAACTCTTGAAGGCAGTAAATTTGGTTCCTAGATCAAACTAACTATTCTACGCTCAGAATTGTTTTTTAATTGAAGTTATTCCTTTTATCCTTCAATATAATTACTTTTTACAGAAAAACAACAGTGGGGACCTAATTTACCACAAGGTACTTATTTATGGCCTTTTGGGAAACCAGCACCATCTTCAATAGTGTAGCTTGGGGGCCCGGAGTTCATTTTTGGTATTGTTACATCGATGATGTGATTATGATATGGAATGACCCAGAAGAAAATGTAAAGAATTTCTGTGAGTTACTTAATATACATCAGTTTAACATCTTTTACTTCAACCAACAGTAAAGAAGAGATTTACTTTTTTGGATTTGACACTTTACTTTCTCTTTCATCCACTAGGGGACACTGGAGGTGCTTATGCTGGGGTATAGAGGCGTGGATAAATGGAGCCGGCACTTTAAATAATTTAGAAGTGTGAAGCTCCTCCCCCTCTATGCCCCATCAGCCCTCAGTTTAGAAAATGTGCCTCTAGGAGCTGGTCACATCATGCTGTGCTCCAGCAAATACATTTATTTAATTTAATTTTATTTTAAACATCTTTTACACACCTATAGGTACCCTTCGCCACCTATCTAAAAGGTGGGGTTCGGGTACCTGGCGCCCTGGTGTTTTAGCAAACACCAGGAAGGAGTGCGCAGGGCTCATTACAAGAGCTCCTGACAGCTCCTTATCGCCACAGCAGGTCTTCACAACAAGAAGAGAAGACTCTGCTGACCTGCCGAGAGAAGCCTCTTCGGGGACATGCAGTGAGTAACAAGCTGCGCATCCCCCGGCTCCTGCCCGCGCTGACACAGCAGGCTGCGCTGTGTTGCTGTGTGCATAGCGCTGTTAGACAGCGCTACAAGGTCCCGCTGTAAGCGCTGCCCTGCGCTGTTAGAGATACACAGCGCTACACGCGGCTCCCTGCTTCTCCCCTCTCCCCGCTGATACACACGGGTAGCGCGGAGAGGAGGGGGGGGGATGGACAGCCCTTCTCTGGTGGACACAATCCAACAATCTTCTTGCGGGCCGGAGATTCGGAGTGGGACTGGATCATCGTAACAACGGATGCCACCCTTCGAGGATGGGGTGCTGTAGTCCTCGATTATCATTTACAGGGTCGATGGTCCCCTCTAGAACAAAAGTGGCCTATAAATGTGTTGGAACTCAGAGCGATCTACAATGCTCTGATAGAAGCAACAGAGTTTCTAAGAACTCGTCCCGTAAGAGTTCAGAGTTACCGCCGTCGCGTACATCAACCGCCAAGGAGGGACTCGGAGTCGCATGGCCATGCGAGAAGTAACTCAGATTCTCAGGTGGGCCGAGAGCCAGTCAGTAATCCTGTCGGCGGTATTCATCCCGGGTGTGGACAACTGGGAAGCAGATTACCTAAGCCGACAGGATATCCCCCCCGGGGAATGGATGCTTCATCCAGACGTGTTCAACGCGCTGATACGTCGATGGGGATGTCCTCGGGTGGACCTCATGGCGTCACGATTGAATCCTCAGCTCCCGGTATACGTGTCAAGAACTCGAGATCCGCAGGCAGTGGCAGTAGACGCTCTGACAGTTCCATGGAACTACGACTTGGTTTACCTCTTTCCTCCGATTCCACTTCTTCCTCGGTTGCTAAAAAGGATAAAACACGAGTCAGCCTCTGTCATTCTCGTGGCTCCGAACTGGCCTCGGAGGAGTTAGTTCGCGGACCTTCGGTCCCTATTGTCAGACGATCCGTGGCCCCTTCCTCTGCGCCCAGATCTGCTACAGCAAGGTCCTTTAGTACACCCCAACCTAGCGCAACTGCGTTTAACGGGGTGGCTCTTGAAACCGATATCTTAAGACGCAGAGGAATCCCAGACTCTGTCATTCCCACCATGCTACGCGCCAGGAAACCAGTTTCGGCTGCGCATTATCATGCATCTGGCGTTCTTGTCTCGTGGTGTTCCAGTCGGGATCTTCAATCTAGGATTTTTCGGTTGTCCCGGTTTCTGCTTTTTCTTCAGACGGGTCTGGATTCTGGCCTTCGGCTTGGAACTTTAAACGTGCAGGTTTCTGCCCTTTCCATTTTCTTTCAACGGAAATTGGCCCTCATTCCTGAGGTGCAGACGTTTCTTCAGGGGGTCTTGCGGGTGCAGCCTCCTTTTGTACCTCCGATTGCTCCCTGGGACTTGAACTTAGTGCTTTTGTTTCTTCAGTCGTCCATGTTTGAACCTTTTGGAAGAGGTTGATATTAAGTACTTATCTTGGAAGACTGTCCTCTTGGCTCTAGCTTCGGCTCGTAGAGTTTCGGAATTGGGTGCTCTGTCCTATAAGCCACCTTACCTTGTGTTTCATGCTGATAGGGCGGAACTCCGGACGGTAGCCGCCTTCCTTCCCAAGGTAGTGTCGGCTTTTCATATTAATCAGCCTATTGTGGTATCGTCTTTGGTGGAGGACTCTGGTGGTTCTTCTACCTTGGATGTGGTTAGAGCTCTCCGCATCTATGTTGACAGGACTGCTTCCCTCCGTAAGTCTGAGTCCCTTTTTGTCCTCTATGATGCGGTTCGGAGAGGTTGGCCAGCGTCTAAGCAGACTTTGGCACGTTGGATCCGACTGACTATTCATCAGGCTTATGTTGGTGCCGGACACTTCTAAATTATTTAAAGTGCCGGCTCCAGTTATCCACGCCTCTATACCCCAGCGTAAGCACCTCCAGTGTCCCCTGTGGAATCAGAGAAAAGGATTTGCCGGTAGGTACCAAAATCCCATTTACATTAAAGAAAATACCATTCAAACGAAAATTCACCATAAGCCGATGGATGCAAACAATTATATTCCCACTAATAGACAGCATCATGTGCGTAGGATGTAAGCAAAGAAAAACCAAAACATCCAAAATCACGAATTTGGAAGGTAACTGAGTCCCCATCAAAATAAAAAAATCTCTATCACGTGCCATACGACAAACATAATATATTTGGTTGAATGCAGCCTATTTTATATTGGCAAAACATCTATAACCCTCAAAACTCAAATTGGAGAACACTTGAGAAATATCAAAAAAGGATTGAAAACCCATCATCTGCCTGAGCATTTTAAGAACCAACATAGAAGACTCAAATGGAGAAATAGGAATGAAGAAAGAACTTGACTCGTGCTGAGATAAGATGGATTTTTAAATTTAATACGCTAACACCAAATGGCTTAAACCATTTATGAATCAAAGGGGTTTCTTTAATTTCCAGTATTGGAGATTTCCGACCTCCTTTATTTATTTTTAGCCATTTCCATGTGATGACCATTTTTTTTTTTTTTTTTTTTTTTTTTTAGCCGGACCAACTAATACCCCTATAACATGTCCTTTCATTCAACATTTATATTCAGTGTTTTGATATATTCTAATTATGTGCTTTTTCATGGATTAAAGTTTAAATCCTCACCTCTGTGGACTTATTATGAACCTATTTCTCCAGAAATATTTCATGAGCCACAAAAAACTCAGATATCCCAGCATGCATCTGACGAAGAGACAGACAGGAAGTCCATCCCTGTCCATCACTTCTGGTTTTGCCGGAAGTCACGGCCGGCGGCAGTTAATACATTTTCTCCGCTTTTTATTTCTGAAGAGGACCAATGAAATATACTTACCTAAGTACTGACAAATCCTCTGCCCTTTCTGATTAACGTCATTTCAGCAATATCGGAAATGCGGCTCACTTCTGGTAACGCTGACCGGAAGTGAACGCTTTAAGAGACATTGAAGCTGCATCAGCAAGCTCACACCTCCATGCCCTGATGATTGGCCTAGTGGAGGAGAGGACTGACCCCTATACTCCGAGACTCTTTGTGGCTGGGATAGTTACCGGTGACTATCCCTTATACCATCCGCCCAGGTTCCTAGCTCCTTAGGGGGGTCCCTTTTGTGTCTTGTTATTGGTACTGTTTCATCCTACAGTGTAATTTTTGGGTATTCTGTTCTGTTCCTGTAATAGCCTATAGCCTTCTGAGGTCATTAGCTGTTTTATTTTGGTGAAGGTCTTTTGCCAGACGTTTCCCTGCATGTTATAACCGACACTTTCTCTTTCTACTTCAGGGTCCATAGGGTATCCACAGGATACCTTGGGGTATAGGCGATGGTGGCAGACATCCAGGCACCACAGAGTTAAATTTTCAGCCTCCCAGGATGCACTGGGGTCCCTCTCCTATACCCCGCCCCCGAGCCTCAGGCCACTCAGTTTTCGTAGGTGCCTGGCCGGACCAGTCGCACCGTACAGAGGGGGTCTTTTTAAGGCCCCTGAATATTTCTTCGCAGCTGTGGCTGCACAACTAGAGTGCTCCAGCATAGGACAGTCAGTATTGACGTCCATGCTGTCACTCCTACACCCCGCCGGTACCAGAACGCCGGTACCGATCCGGGGATGCTGGTAGGTAGCTGGGGTCACAGCTAGCGGTGATCCCCGGCTACCTGGACTGTGGCCGGATGCACGGGGAACAAGGTAAGCGGCGGGGTCCCGCGGTGGGCACCCGCCGGTAACACAGTCCTGTTTGATCCCCAGGCAGGGGGCTCCCTGGGGTACGGCTGCGTGTGGGGCCAGGTACTGATCCTGCGCCTTCCACTAGACCACCAGGGACAGCGTGCCGTAGCATGTGCAGTACAGCGCGGCGTCCCAGGGGTTGATAGCACGCCAGGGGAGAACGCCTTCCCTGTCTCACAGCCGGCGTCTCCCCCGCTGCACAGTGCCATTCCACAGCGGTCTGAGCGGGCTGTGTCAGCGCTCCTCCCCCGGGCCCGCCTCCTCTCTGCTCCTCGGTGGCCATTTTCTCACTACATGTGCTGGGAATGACAAACGCTGCTGGAAGCTGTTACAGGTGCCGTTGCGGTCCGGGTCCCCCGCATACCTCTCCTCCAGTGTAAGGTCAGTGTATGCAGCACTGTTTCCTACCAGGCTCTGGTCTGTGTAGTTGATCGCAGTGCTTGTAATGCAGGATGTTATCTGTGCATTGTATGTGACTTAAATGCTAGCACTGTTTGCCTGTACTTTCATTTCTGACTGTCAGCCTTTTCCTATCCCTGTTCTTCTGCTACAGCCCTTGCGGTGCGGTGTCGTAGGGTGTTTATTACCTCACAGTAAACGTGGTTTTTCTGTGTGGGAGGTCACATATGCTCCGTTCACACTCCTCATGTCGGACAGTGAACGAGGATATCCTCTTCCAGCTATAATGTACTGATATCATGTGCAGTTAGCGGAGGGATATGTAGACGCTGAGGGTTTATGGAGGGCATGTTGTATTATATATCACGCCCCATTTCTGTCACTGTGCCTGCACAAAAAAGGGGACCGCCCTCGGCTGGCTAAGATGCTTACAGCCTTTGTGGCCAACGCCCCCTGCGTTTCCCCAAGGGGTTATCGCAGCCTGTGGTGGTCTCATCACATGCAGGGGTCCCTGGACAGTTGATGGTACCCCAGTGTATCCTGTTTTTCGCCCCCCCAGGTCTCGCAGGAGCCTGTGTGGGTGAATTTATTGTCCAAATGGTATAGCACCTGATGGACGTTTTACAGGGGGAGTCACCATTTCGGCCTTCTAAACGGCCTTTCGGGTCTCAGACGGGTAAAGACATGACGTCTGATGACGGTGACATTATTGACTTTTTCAGACACGAGCCCCTTAGTGCAAAGGAGGCGTAGTCTGGGTCTAAAGTCTATATACCTGGCCTTCTACGGGCAGTCCGTGCGGCTTTGGTTATTACATATCCCCCGTGGCTAAATCCAAATATGCCTTCTTTAAGGATAAGGGTGTTGCCACTGTAATTCCTCTATCTGATCATTTTAGAGGAGGCGTGGAAAATCCGGGTAAGCGGGTCCAGCCTCAAAAACGGTTGACCTTTTGCATACCCCTTGTGCGGATAATTACATTTCCGAATGGGAGTTACCTTTACGGGTAGATTCTCATGTTACACGCCTAGTGAGGAGTGCTACGTTGCCCATGCCCTCCAGGTCCTCTTTGAAGGAGGTTCCAGATTGCAAGGTGCAAATATATCTAAAATCCAATATTCCCTTGCTGGAGGGGCTTCCAGGCCGGCTATGGCCGTGTGCTGGGGGGCCAGAGCCATGGAACACTGAGTAGGTAACTGGATCTCTGCACACTGACTCTCCAGCAGAGCAGGTGGATAGTGGCAAATTCTCAGAGACTTTGCCACGTTCATAGTGAGACGGTCTTACATATAGCCTACTCCTTTCCAGAATCTACTCGGCAGCAGTAGCGGCTTGCCGCTCCCTGTGGTTGCGCTCTTGGAAAGCGGACGCAGATTCCATTTGGAATGCTTTGCCTTTTACAGGACAAGTCCTGTTTGGCCCTCGTCTGGACGCAATTGTGGCCCTGCAGGCAGCAGCTACGTCTGCGTGTCTGTCATCGGCTACAGTCCCATCAGGGTCTGGGACTTTGTCTTTTCGGCCCTGTGAGGCCAGGGTAAGTCTAAAATACAGCTTTCCAAGACAGTCAGTAGCCAGGAAATCTGCTCAGCCATAAGAACAGGCTTGGAGTACAAGACGTCCTACTCCCAAGTTGGACTATAAGCCTTCAGCCTCACGGGATGGGCCTCCTCTCGGGAGCCCCCAGAGTCGGAGGCCGGCTTCTCCAGTTCGCCCAGTGCTGGTGTCTGACCACCACGGACACTGGGGTAAGAGAAGTATTTGCTTGAAGGTATGTCTTTTCCTCCCGGTAAAAGCCTCCCAGAAGGTTTTTCGTTACAGGTCTTCTGTCAATTCAGGACTAGGCCCTGTAATTTTTGAGGGTGTTACACTCTATGCTCCAGGCAGGAGTTATAGTACCTATTCCGTTGCCCCAAAGGGGAACGAGGTATTACTCCATCCTCTTTCTGGTACAGACACCCAATGGGTCTTACCAGGACATTCTCAACCTCGAATCCTTCAACAAATTCTTAAGGGTTCCTCGGTTCGGGAGGGGGACCCTGCATTCCATCATTCAATGGAGCCTGGGAATTTTGTGGTATCGTTGGATATATTCAGGGTGACTACCTGAATATCCCTCTTTTCTTAGCACACCAGTGTTTTCCTCAGGTTTGCAGTGGTCGATAAGCATTTCCAGTTTCTGGTATTGCCCCTTGGTCTGGCCTCCGCGCCTCACGGTTTACCAGGGTCATGGTAGTTATGGCAGCCCACCTGCGGAGGCAGGGGGTCCGCTTGTTACCCTATCCGAGTGACCTCCTGTTGTTACACGGTCTCCAGAGATACTTCAGTGCCATATGCAACGGACAATATCTGTGTTGCTACGTTAGGGCTGACTGATAAACTGGAAATGGTCCTCTCTGATTCTTCACAGAGGATGCTCCATATCCCAACATCTGAGGATCTTTGTGATTGAGGAAAAGATCTCTGCATTACAGGCAAAGGTACGCAGTTGCCTGCAGAGTCGCCGAGTGTCTATTCACTTGGCAATGTGGTTCCTGGGTTCCAGGATGTCGCTGTTCGACATGGTGGAGAGTACCCAGCTTCACTCTAAAGATCTTGATCCTCTCCAGATGGGATGGGTTGCCCCATAGGATAAAGTCAATAGGCTTTCCCCAGAGGGTTGTCTCTCTCTGGCCTGGTGGCTGCAGAAAGCTCACCTAAACAAGGGGCACCCCCTTTGGGATTGCGGACCGGGTCCTTCTGACGACGGATGCCAGTATCCGTGGCTGGGAAGCATGACTGGTCCACACTTGTTCCAGGTCAGGTGAACACCAGTAGTTTTTGCGCTTCCCATAAACATCTGAGAACTCTGAGCAGTATTCAGGGTTCTCCAGCATGCAGGAAAGGTCCTCCACGGAAATACCGTGCAGGTACAGTCTGACAACGCCATCATGATGGCTTATGTAAACCACCTAGGAGGTTCCCGAAGTCAGGCGACACTAACAGTGGTGTCCCGAATTCTGGCTTGGGTGGAAGGCTATATCCCTGCCATCATCGGCAGTGTTCATTCAAGAATCCTTGGAAAGCAGGCTTTCTCAGCCGTCAAGACGTGCATTCAGGGAAATGTCCTCTTTATCAGGAGGTGTTCAATCTTCTGGTGAACAAGTGGAGCCTTTCAGAGATGAGACTCTTCTGATTGACGTAGGCAGGTCCAGTGGACCTTCCAAGTTGTGTACCTCGTCCCTCCGTTATCCCTTCTTCCTCCAGTAATAGCAAGAAGGAGGTACGCTCCTGCTGATGGCTCCAGCGTAGGCCAGATGGCACTATTACTCAGATCTTCGAAGCCTCTCAGTTAACACTCCGAAGCTGTTGCCTCTACGCCCGGACCTGTTGTCTCAGGATCCTGGCTGATCCCCAGACCTGGGTTGTCTGTGGTGGAGACTGCCCTCTTAAGGTCTAGGAGTTTTTCCAGCTCTATAGTTAACAGGGGCTCTGTCCATGCTAAGAGCTCGGAAGTTTTTATCTGCAAGAGTTTACCATTGGGTATGGTATACTTTCTTTCAGGTGTCGCCCTAGAGACTAGGCTTCTCGGGTATTCCGGATATCCAGAGGTTGGCTTTCCTACAGGTGGGCTTAGATAACGGTCTTCGCCTTGCTTACCTCAAGGTGCAGGTTTCTGCCCTGTTAGTATGGTTTCAGTGTAGGATTGCTACTCTTCCTGATGTCCGCACCTTTGTGCAGGGTGTACGTTATATTCAGCATCCCTTTGTTCCACTTGTGGCTCCTTGGGATTTGGCTGTGGTCCTTAGGGCTCTCTGAGGACCGCCATTTGATCCACTGGTCTCAGTGGATTTCAAATGGCTTACGGCTAGGACTGTATTCCTTCTGGCTCTTAATTTGGCCAGTAGGATCTCAGAATGGGAGGCTCTGTCATGTAGACCTCCCTTTTTCTCATCTTTCCTAGGAACAGGGCAGTGCTTGCCTTTACTTCCCCAGTCCTGTCTGCTGGTGAGGACTATTTGGCTGTGGTACGGGCGCTAAGAATTTAAGTTGACCGTACCAGCCCATTTGGGAAATCAGACTCTCGGTTTTGTCCTTTCTGGTTTCCATAAAAAGGGTTGGCCTGCCACTACGCTAACTTTGGCAGGATGGATTCACAGGTCTTCCTGTTCCATCCTCTATTAAAGCTCTTCCACTAGGTCTGTGGGTCCTTCGTGGGCAGCTCGACGTGGCGCCTCAGCGGTGATGGGCAGCCACGTGGTCATCTGTCCATATTTTTGTAAGGTATTATGCTTTTGATACCTTCGCCTCTCAGGATGCTTCTTTTCGGCGGCGGATTCTCCTTACAGCACAGGAGCGTCCCCACCCTTAAAGGATACTGCTTTGGGACATCCCCAAGGTATCCTGTGGATACCCTATGGACCCTGAAGTAGAAAATATGAGATATGGTAAGAACTTACCCTTGTTATCTCTATTTCTACGAAGTCCATAGGGTTCCACAGGACTCCCGCCCTGTCGCACCTGTACTGCAGATGGGCTTTGATCTGGTCACCGGTTTTTCCGTCTCCTTCTGGTGAGAATGTGATTCTTGTGTGTTCCAGACTGTCTTCTCTCTCTTTTTTGCTCCTGCTCCGGCCTATGGCTTGTTACGAAACTGAGTGGCCTGAGGCTCGGGGGCGGGGTATAGGAGAGGGACCCCAGTGCATCCTGGGAGGCTGAAAATTTAACTCTGTGGTGCCTGGATGTCTGCCACCATCGCCTATACCCCAAGGTATCCTGTGGAACCCTATGGACTTCGTAGAAATAGAGCTAACAAGGGTAAGTTCTTACCATATCTCATATTTTACTTGTCCATGGGAACGTGTTGACGTTGAAATCCAACACCACTATAAGGGAAGTAAATGGCTTTTTATGTTATTCTTGTATACAGAAAGGCAGCGCTATATATCTTTTACTCCGTCAATTTTGATTTTATTTTTTTTTTATTTTTTTTAATGTTTTTTGAGGTAAAGTCTGGAGCTTTAAGATCAGCCACTTTTACCTTTGTTAGGCAACAGTGTCTTAATCACCTACTTCTACCAACGATAGGATGAGAGAGACTATTGATGGCATTGTAGGGTGATGTCCGGTTATTAGGATATAACAATGTTTCCTGGTTGGAATGGAGGAGGCCAGGGTCTCTGTATCAGCACCTACACAGGGAAAGGCTGACTGACTCCTCGCTGGTGAGGACTTATATTGCGGATAGGCCAAGTGACCATAACGATATAATGGTAAATTATCTTCATGCTAAGGTGCATATTTTATTATAAATGTCACAGGTGGCACGTGGCACAGGCTTTTGGATATTTCTAAGTTCTTCTGTGTAATAATAGGATGGTGAATTGCTTAGCTATGTGGCGAGTCTCCAGCATTTCGTCCCTTTCTGTCCTTCTGGGAATTACTGTGACAGGAGCCGTGGTCAGTTTGTTTATGGGCTGTTGGTACAATGTGTCCATGTTTGTAAATCAGAGAAGGAAGTTGTGGTTACATGTAATCGTGCCGGGTGATGGGTTTGGGGTCCTGCTGGGAGGCGAGTGCTTGATGTGTATTATGGAAAACCCCATTTCCCATGTTCTGTGTTCTGCATCATGGAGTGCAGCTGGTATCCCGACAAGTGCACAGATGTTTGTGTATATCACACAGGGACATGGGAAACGCTGCGTCCAAGCACCAAAGCCGACAGATGGGTTTTTTCTAAAGCAATAGTTCATGTTGTATGTCTATCTCTAGCAAAAGTGCATTGTAATATTCACTACTATCTTCCAGAGTAAAGTCCGTGAAAGGTGGAATGAGAGGCGCCTCACACACCCGTCCGTTCTGCGCTAGCGGTAGCTCTTGTTCTATCATATTGCGGCTGTCTCTGAGCTATAGATGTAATATGTATCATTCCCTAGTAATTATACAGCCCTCTGAGATTCAGGGAAACCTGTTCTGAAAGCTTTTGTGTAAATAGCCAACTATACGTATATAAATGTTATCAATATTGTCCAAAAATATATTCTCACCTGTAAATTGCTTAAAAAGGGATGAGTTAAACCTCTAAGTGTGGCATTGTGTCTTTATAAGTCACAAGTTTCTACAATGTTTGTGTTGATTGTACCCTTGGAGCAGGGGTGGGCAATAAGCAGCCTTATAGAGTGGTGCTATGTGTGTATCTATATCTCATGCCTGCATTAAGGCATTGGACACTTACGGTGACCTGTCCATATTGGTTTCACCTTTGTATAGGGCTAATGGATGGCAAAGATAAAATGCTCGCTTGCCTGAGATTTTTGTGATGCCATCTCTTGGCGTTGTGAAAACTCACTTTGTGTTAAATGTAAGGGCGGAAATTTGTTGATTTATATGGAAACTGGATTTGCAGAGGGAACCGACGTTGGGTCTTTAGAATGGGTCAACTAATAAGTAAAATTTATTTCATCCCTAATAATGTGAAAGAATGTATATAAAAATAATTTTATTTGCTTAAATGAGTAAAGCCCCGTATTTGACAATAATATATTGTGTTATTGAGCTGAATGACCCATATAAAACAACTGTCATATTTATACTTCACTAAATCAGTCCATAAGGAGGTGCTGGGGGTTCCATAATAGAGCAGAGCCTGAAAGCTGGGCAGGAGTGCTCTGCAGGAATGGGTCGGTGGATTCATGCACAGGCCCAGTCTACTGATAGCAGAGCACCGTACGGGACTGATAGCAGAGCACCGTACGGGACTGATAGCAGAGCACCGTACGGGACTGATAGCAGAGCACGCACCGTACGGGACTGATAGCAGAGCACGCACCGTACGGGACTGATAGCAGAGCAACATACGGGACAGCACTCTCTGCTTTGTGACCTTCATGTGATCCCTTTGTGATGCTGGTTTTAGCGATGTAAGAGGAATGCTTCATGTGTTTGTAGGGGAGCGGGGAGGGAACCCTGGTCTATCTACCATGAGTGGTGGTTGTGCAGTGCAAACGGGCCCGGGAATCCCCTGCATACAGCGTGACCGATCCCGCGTAGAGCACATTGCTCTGACATCCCTTTCAGTGATGGGAAAGACTAATCTGCATTCCTGGCAATAACAGGAGAGTAGAAAGTCCCTGTATACACTGCAGCATAGATGGTGAGAGGGGCCCTTACACACCGGCTCCTGGGAGGAGATACTGTTACCATAAATGGTGAGAGGGGCCCTTACACACCGGCTCCTGGGAGGAGATACTGTTACCATAGATGGTGAGAGGGGCCCTTACACACGGGCTCCTGGGAGGAGATACTGTTACCATAGATGATCAGAGGGGCCCTTACACACAGGCTCCTGGGAGGAGATACTGTTACCATAGATGGTGAGAGGGGCCCTTACACACAGGCTCCTGGGAGGAGATACTGTTACCATAGATGGTCAGAGGGGCCCTTACACACAGGCTCCTGGGAGGAGATACTGTTACCATAAATGGTGAGAGGGGCCCTTACACACTGGCTCCTGGGAGGAGATACTGTTACCATAAATGGTGAGAGGGGCCCTTACACACGGGCTCCTGGGAGGAGATACTGTTACCATAGATGGTGAGAGGGGCCCTTACACACTGGCTCCTGGGAGGAGATACTGTTACCATAAATGGTGAGAGGGGCCCTTACACACGGGCTCCTGGGAGGAGATATTGTTAGCATAGATGGTGAGAGGGGCCCTTACACACAGGCTCCTGGGAGGAGATACTGTTACCATAGATGCAGTAGAATGTTGGGGTAACACTGAACAAATAATTTCACCTCCATAAAAGCTTCAATTTTGGGATTTATTTGCCGTTTAAGCTACAGCATATTTCTTAAGGGCTGAATTTTCTTTTAAGGTTAGCGTTTGCCATCCGTTTTAGATGGTGCTGGAACGTATGCAGATTTGTAACTATACTCGACAGACGCAACTGATTAATTGCAATAGTGCCTCGTTTGTCAGTCACGTACATGATTCTACAGGAGGTTAGAAACCTCCCTATGTTGTCTACGCTTGGTAGCAGCAGCGCTAGTAACATTGGGACCTGTCTGTAGGAGCAAAGTTACAGGGCTGTGCCGTCTTCCCCTATCGCCTCCCCCAGCCGTTGCCAGTAGACATGGTGGCTAAGCTATTGTGTTGTGTGATTGTCACACTCCGTAAGATTACCTGGAGAACACACAAGAATAAAGGAATAGCCATTTTAGTAGATTTTTTTTTTTTACTTCTTTATGTTAAGCTTATGTGAAAATAAAGCAAAAAAAAATAAATAAATTAAGGAAAAACTAATGGATTTGTCCGCCCGGCTGTTTGTCTAACTTCTGTAATAAATACTCTGATGTGCTCCTCTGTACACTCCAGCTGAATGTAAACTATAATATATTACCGTTCTGTTATAAACATAGAAAATGTTTGTAATTAATTTATATATTATCTGAGTTGTCCGCTTTACAAGATGTAAAATTGCATGGTTGTAAATAGTAGCAATCCTTGTGTTGGTTTTCTATTACCATTTATGAAGCCCCTGTGATCGTATGTAAGCGATGGTCTCAGCTGAGTGGCATTTATACCACAATGAACAAAAGCCTCTTCAGTGCTGCCCACCCACTGCATTCTAAGGGTGGTGACTGTCAGATGTTTGCAGGATTGTACTGATATTATGCGGCATGATGAGGATTTTCATTAATGCCTGTGTGCTCGCATCTGTGCTGTGTTCAGTGTGTTAGATCTTCAAGCACATGGACACAATGGTCTTTAGCAATTCTGGCATTGGTGCATGGTTTATACAGGATTTCCTGAAGGAGAAAGAAAACATTTCCGCTGCAATTCGGGCGAAATTCATTGCTTAGGGCACCAGTAAAGTTTCCCTAACTGGTCAGGTGTGATTCCCTGATTCTTCATGTACTCTGATGAATGACACAAGTCTATTCCTCTGTGTACAGTTAAGGCCCCTACACAATTCACGATATCTTCAACGATTTGGCCAAGTCTGACACCTCGGAATGACAAATCATTAAAAATGTGTAGTGTGCGCTTCCATGGGGTCGTCAGCCTCATCGCATGATCCATGCAGCGCAGTGCGGGGTCACCAGATCGCCCAGTGTGTACGGCGACATCTCTGGGCGCACACGTCGTTTAGTGTGTACCCAGCTTCAGGCTGTGTGGTAATGGTTGCTTTTTGGTATATTTATACCATATTGTTAAAGAAAGCTTTACGTGTAGAGTCTCATATGGGCACCGAGTCATGGGGTCCATTCATTAAATTTTGGGGGGGCCCAACATATCGAGCAGCTGATTGGTAAGTGTGTGTAGCTCACATAATCGGCTGCTCAGACGGCCACAATGTCTTTTAAGTGTGTCCCCAGCTTCAGAATTGCGCTCAGTATGCAGCTGAATGCTCTCCTGAGCCCCTCCAGCTCTGCACCGTGCTCTCCTGAGCCCCTCCAGCTCTGCACCGTGCTCTCCTGAGCCCCTCCAGCTGTGCACCGTGCTCTCCTGAGCCCCTCCAGCTGTGCACCGTGCTCTCCTGAGCCCCTCCAGCTGTGCACCGTGCTCTCCTGAGCCCCTCCAGCTGTGCACCGTGCTCTCCTGAGCCCCTCCAGCTGTGCACCGTGCTCTCCTGAGCCCCTCCAGCTGTGCACCGTGCTCTCCTGAGCCCCTCCAGCTGTGCACCGTGCTCTCCTGAGCCCCTCCAGCTGTGCACCGTGCTCTCCTGAGCCCCTCCAGCTGTGCACCGTGCTCTCCTGAGCCCCTCCAGCTGTGCACCGTGCTCTCCTGAGCCCCTCCAGCTGTGCACCGTGCTCTCCTGAGCCCCTCCAGCTGTGCACCGTGCTCTCCTGAGCCCCTCCAGCTGTGCACCGTGCTCTCCTGAGCCCCTCCAGCTCTGCACCGTGCTCTCCTGAGCCCCTCCAGCTCTGCACCGTGCTCTCCTGAGCCCCTCCAGCTCTGCACCGTGCTCTCCTGAGCCCCTCCAGCTCTGCACCGTGCTCTCCTGAGCCCCTCCAGCTCTGCACCGTGCTCTCCTGAGCCCCTCCAGCTCTGCACCGTGCTCTCCTGAGCCCCTCCAGCTCTGCACCGTGCTCTCCTGAGCCCCTCCAGCTCTGCACCGTGCTCTCCTGAGCCCCTCCAGCTCTGCACCGTGCTCTCCTGAGCCCCTCCAGCTCTGCACCGTGCTCTCCTGAGCCCCTCCAGCTCTGCACCGTGCTCTCCTGAGCCCCTCCAGCTCTGCACCGTGCTCTCCTGAGCCCCTCCAGCTCTGCACCGTGCTCTCCTGAGCCCCTCCAGCTCTGCACCGTGCTCTCCTGAGCCCCTCCAGCTCTGCACCGCGCTCTCCTGAGCCCCTCCAGCTCTGCACCGCGCTCTCCTGAGCCCCTCCAGCTGTGCACCGCGCTCTCCTGAGCCCCTCCAGCTGTGCACCGCGCTCTCCTGAGCCCCTCCAGCTGTGCACCGTGCTCTCCTGAGCCCCTCCAGCTCTGCACCGTGCTCTCCTGAGCCCCTCCAGCTCTGCACCGTGCTCTCCTGAGCCCCTCCAGCTCTGCACCGTGCTCTCCTGAGCCCCTCCAGCTCTGCACCGTGCTCTCCTGAGCCCCTCCAGCTCTGCACCGTGCTCTCCTGAGCCCCTCCAGCTCTGCACCGTGCTCTCCTGAGCCCCTCCAGCTCTGCACCGTGCTCTCCTGAGCCCCTCCAGCTCTGCACCGTGCTCTCCTGAGCCCCTCCAGCTCTGCACCGTGCTCTCCTGAGCCCCTCCAGCTCTGCACCGTGCTCTCCTGAGCCCCTCCAGCTCTGCACCGTGCTCTCCTGAGCCCCTCCAGCTCTGCACCGTGCTCTCATTCCATTTTATACATGAACACTTGTGCCAATAGTCTCCTTCCTTGGACAGCTCTGTTACACTGGTGAGACTAGGGAGCACATGGCTGCAAGATTTTTTTGAACTCATCCTGTACCCTGAGAAACTTGAAACCAATATTGGATAACTGTACATTTCTATTACTGTCCCAAAGAAAAATATTTTGCGCTTTAAAAATGTTTCATATGGCTGATTGCATTTTTTTTTTTTTTAATAGACATGTAAAAATAATATAGAAAGCAATTTATTTACTGTAAAAATGCTCTAGTACAGTTTAGGGTGCATAAAAATGGCAATAAGTTGATTTTTTTGAGTCATTTGAAGCCACTTAAAAAAATGATTTAAACATTTGTAATGCCACCTGCAATGTTAAAAACACCTGTCCCATCCATACAAAACCCCCATATACTTGTCCCACATCCTTCAAACCATTATTCTGCACTTTGCGTAATACTATTATTATTATTATTATTATTATTATTATTATTATTATTATTATTATCATCCTTTATATGGCACCACAAGGGTTCCGCAGCGCCTATCAAATTACAGAAACAGAATGAGTAAGATAAGAAAATAGTGACTTACAGTAAAAAAAAACATTGCAGTCTATGGGTCTCTAAACATTGCAGTCTATGGGTCTCTAAACATTGCAGTCTATGGGTCTCTAAACATTGCAGTCTATGGGTCTCTAAACATTGCAGTCTATGGGTCTCTAAACATTGCAGTCTATGGGTCTCTAAACATTGCAGTCTATGGGTCTCTAAACATTGCAGTCTATGGGTCTCTAAACATTGCAGTCTATGGGTCTCTAAACATTGCAGTCTATGGGTCTCTAAACATTGCAGTCTATGGGTCTCTAAACATTGCAGTCTATGGGTCTCTAAACATTGCAGTCTATGGGTCTCTAAACATTGCAGTCTATGGGTCTCTAAACATTGCAGTCTATGGGTCTCTAAACATTGCAGTCTATGGGTCTCTAAACATTGCAGTCTATGGGTCTCTAAACATTGCTGTATTAGTGGTTACAATAATCAAATAAGCAGTAGGGTGGCCGAAATCCAGGGTTAGTTGCCGTGGTAGGGAGCATGGAGTAGATGATATACAGTGGTGCTGGAAAGTTTGTGAACCCTCCAGAATTTTCTAGATTTCTGCTGAAATCTGGCTTAAAACGACCTGATTTTCACCCAAGTCCTGAAAGTAGATAAAGAACCAAATCAAACGCCTGAGACAAAAACATTAAATATGCTCATTTTTTTTATTGAGAAATTATTGCAATAATGTCATATGGTAGCGTTAAGTCCCCCATACACTGCGATCGGACCAGATACGTTGATCAGTCAGTTGGAAATGCCAAATGGCGCCCTTTGATGTTCCCTGATCCGCCAGAGGATCGGTGAAATTATAAATGTTAAATTTCACTGATTTGTAAATCACAATCATATTTTGATCATAATCGGCAAATTGATGGATTTCACTGATCCTCCAACCTAGCGCCTCAGTATTGCGACAATCCGTTGCTAATGTATGGGGGCCATTAGTTGCATTTAAACAAAGGAAGTAATGAAGGACAAGAAAAGAGCACAGAGTTACTATACAATAGAGATACACAGAAGAGTATTTTTGCCATTTTTACTGTTATTTTAAAATTTCACACGTTATTTTTTTTTTCCCCTTCTATTGGGTACAGCGGGTATCAGGAGTGCACATACCCTCGGTAATAGAAAATTGGTTATGATGCCCGTTT
This sequence comes from Taudactylus pleione, assembly GCA_031769625.1. Taxonomy (NCBI): domain Eukaryota; kingdom Metazoa; phylum Chordata; class Amphibia; order Anura; family Myobatrachidae; genus Taudactylus; species Taudactylus pleione. Next base: position 1,887,918 of record JAUIMM010000181.1, read on the forward strand.
AAATTTTTGTGCTGAAAACCTCATCTCCGCACATTGTGGTGTCATAACAATAAAAGATGATCATATTGTGCATATACACTGAAGTGCCTAAGGGTAAGAGACGGCCGTATGTAAAGGCAAATACATGGCGTCGTGTACTGTAACATCTCGGAAACAGGGATGTGGAGAGCCCGCCCGGGCCCCATTACTAACCCGAGGCGCTGGAGAAGCGGGCGCTGTGAGCCCCTTAACCCGGAGTAGATCCAGGGGGGGGGCACAATCAGTGTGATCTCCCCCCACACACAGGCAGAGGTGGGGAGAGGGGAAACAATCTCCCTGGTCTCCCCCTGCAGCCAGCACACAGCAACATGTGCCGGGCTGCTGCCAGGTAAGCGGGAGGTGGGGTCGGGCCTTTGTAATTAGTTCCCGGTCCCCTCCTCTCTGCGCCTTATTGGAAATACCCAGACCTGCAGCATTTGTAACCTCTCGTAAGTCAGTTTGAACAACGGCTAGGCTGCTCATGGCAAGGGGACATGAATTTTCATGATAGTGGGTGTCAAATGGAAATCTATTTCCGAAGTTGTGCGGACATAGGACATTCCTCCATCTATGGTGTCACGTGCAGGGGCTGGCTAGCAACTTTTAGCCTGGGGGGCAAATGCATGCAGGCGGCCCTGGCAGAGGAATAGCGTGTAGCCAGGAGTAGCGTGTAGCCAGAATATGCGTGCTACGGCGCCTCCCCCCCTCAAGTGTTCCAGGGAGGAGGCGGGTCCATATGGGATTAATGTAAGGTAAAATAAAGTTTAGGGCAGCCCCCTGTCGTAGTGCCCATATGCAGTGCCCCCGTGTGCCACAGGAGACAACACCCTTATGCCCCCAGTAGTAGTAGTCCCCAGTAGTAGTAGTCCCCCCAACCCCCTTGTAGTGCCCCCAGTAGTAGTAGTCCCCCACCCCCCTTGTAGTAGTCCCCCCCTTGTAGTGCCCCCAGTAGTAGTAGTCCCCTCCCCCTTGTACTGCCCCCAGTAGTAGTAGTAGTCCCCTTATAGTGCCCCCCAGTAGTAGTAGTCTCCAGTAGTAGTAGTCCCCTCCCCCTTGTAGTGCCCCCAGTAGTAGTAGTACCCTTATAGTACCCCCAGTAGTAGTAGTCTCCAGTAGTAGTAGTCCCCTCCCCCTTGTAGTGCCCCCAGTAGTAGTAGTAGTCCCCTCCCCCTTGTAGTGTCCCCAGTAGTAGTAGTAGTCCCCTCCCCCTTGTAGTGCCCCCAGTAGTAGTAGTAGTAGTAGTCCCCTTATAGTGCCCCCCAGTAGTAGTAGTCTCCAGTAGTAGTAGTCCCCTCCCCCTTGTAGTGCCCCCAGTAGTAGTAGTACCCTTATAGTGCCCCCAGTAGTAGTAGTCCGCCAGTAGTAGTAGTCTCCAGTAGTAGTAGTCCCCTCCCCCTTGTAGTGCCCCCAGTAGTAGTAGTACCCTTATAGTGCCCCCAGTAGTAGTAGTCCGCCAGTAGTAGTAGTCTCCAGTAGTAGTAGTCCCCTCCCCCTTGTAGTGCCCCCAGTAGTAGTAGTACCCTTATAGTGCCCCCAGTAGTAGTAGTCCGCCAGTAGTAGTAGTCCCCTCCCCCTTGTAGTGCCCCCAGTAGTAGTAGTCCCCCCCTTGTAGTGTCCCCAGTAGTAGTAGTCCCCCACCCCCCTTGTAGTGCCCCCAGTAGTAGTAGTAGTCCCCTTATAGTGCCCCCAGTAGTAGTAGTAGTCCCCAATAGTAGTAGTCCCCTCCCCCTTGTAGTGCCCCCAGTAGTAGTAGTAGTAGTCCCCTCCCCCTTGTAGTGCCCCCAGTAGTAGTAGTAGTAGTAGTCCCCTTATAGTGCCCCCAGTAGTAGTAGTAGTCTCCAGTAGTAGTAGTCCCCCTCCCCCTTGTAGTGCCCCCAGTAGTAGTCCCCCCCCCTTGTAGTGCCCCCAGTAGTTGTAGTCCCCCCCTTGTAGTGCCCCCACTAGTTGTAGTCCCCCCCTTGTAGTGCCCCCACTAGTTGTAGTCCCCCCCCTTTGTAGTGCCAGACCCCCCCCCAGTAGAGACACGTAATGTAAAAAACAAAACCACTTACCTGAATCCCCGCTCCCGCCATCTGCTCCTCCGTCTGTCCTCTCGGGCCGGGCCGCTCTGCATTATGGGTGAGACGTCATATGACATCATGACGTCTCTCCCATTGCCCACTGCGGGAGCCGGAAGATGGAGCGTCTCCCGCAGTGGGCGCAGCAGCAGCTAATGAGAGTCTGACAGACTCTCATTGGCTGCTGCTTACAACAAACACACAGCTGCCGGAGCCGGCGGCTGTGTGTTTATCAGTGTAGCGCTGTAAGTTGGGGGTCCTCTAGAGCAGTGTTTCCCAAACTCGTTCCTTAGGGAGCAGTAAAGCTGGTCACACATCTAAAGATTTTCTGTCCAACCAGCCAACTAGTTGATTGGTTGGAATGAGAATCTGGTAATGTATGGGAGTAACTGATGATCAGCAATTTGCTCCTAAATGCCAGAAAATAGATGAAAATCGTCGTTCTCACAAGTTTGTTAAATGTTTGATCTAAACAATTTGTTCTAACAACAGTTTTTATCCATTTTCCAGCGTTTGGGAGCAAATTACAGATTGTCTTTTACTTTCATACATTACCAGATTTTCATTCCAACCAATCACCTAGTTGGCTGGTTGGACAGATCTTTAGATGTGTATGCAGCGTAACAGTACATGGTTTCCATTTTCCATGTTTGTGCACAGGTGTAATCATTACTGGCTGACACCTTTTAAAAGATCCACAGGTGGAGCTAATTATTTCACTTATGATTCTGTGAGGAGACCTGGAAAACATGCACTTAGTGCTCCCTGAGGAATGCGTTTTGGAAACACTGATCTAGAGTTTTTCTTTATGGTTTGTGACGTTACCTGGGAGTACAAACACCTGGAGATGGACATCTTTCTATTAATTGCATTCCCATTTATAGTACTATGTACATTAATCCCGTAATAAAATATGTCCACTTTATGGAAAACTGTAGAGTATATTAAGTAGATTTTTCTCTTTACCCTTTTCTTCAATTTTATTTTTAAACCATTTAAATCTAGAAAAAACAAATGTAGAGCAATGGAAGAGTTTCTTAAAGTTGATTGACAAAGAAATGTTTGCGCCTCCATGTTGGAGATTATTGCAGACGACTGCAGCCTGTGTAGAGCGCACTCCATGTCCCGTATTCATGTACACCAATGCACTCCGTATCCTGCTCACTATTCCCCGAGGACCCAACCCCTGGCCACACTCCCAAACCCACATCCTCCTCTCCAGCGCTCGGGGTCCCCATGGGCCTGTTCACACCCAGACTTTTTTTTCCCACATTACATTTTTCCATCCTCTAATTCCATTTCCTCCAGCACCCAACAAACAGGACGCCTGGTGGTCTTTATCCCATCTACAGCCTGGTCCATCTGCTGTGTGTTGGCATGAGATTAGATTACATTGTCTGTGGAGTTGGGACTGCTTCCTGTGTCTCTTCTCTTCCCCACAACATTTCCATATATGACCAGATCTGATGTTATGTGGTCCATGTTTATACTCCCATACTTTATTACAGAATACAGTAGTAAAAGATATGCACTTGGACAGTCTTACTATTTTGGGGTAACTCAGTGCAACAATGTTGCATCCACCGAGTACGGGGGGTGTGCAGTAAGTTTCTGCATGTGCAGTGCATAGGTAGCGTAGACACAATCTGACCGTCTGGTTTTGAAGTGTAATCTGTGACTAAAGTTCTTGTGAAATTTCAGGGCACAGAAACGCATATAAGCCGCACTGCACACTGAAGAAATCAGCTTGTTCACTTCCTTCAAGGAACTTGTTACGGAGCTCAACTCCAGAGCCATGATCTTCTATATCTCCTGCTGTCGCAGACCACTCTTGTAGAGTTTTGATCTACTTATAGGGGGGAAGCACCATCCCGAACCACTGTGTTTGAATGGTTTACAGAATTTAGCTGTGGACAAACTGTGTCCGCCATCACCAAGGACAATGTTGCTGCTGTGCGGGCCATAGTTGAGGTGTAAGCCAGGGTGACCGTTGCCCAGTTAGAGAAGTTTATAGGCATCTCATCAGAATTCATCTGCTCGATGCTCCATGAAAAGCTTGGCCTGAGCAAGGTTTCTGCACGCTGGGTGGCTTGGAGCCGCAACATGCTGGCCAGGTTTAATGGTGGTCGTTCAAACTCTGTCTGGGAGATGATCCGTAGCGATGAATCTACAGTTTGACCCAGTGCACCCCAGTTGGGGGTGCACCAGCACAGAAGTACTGATGTGAGCGCAGCTTGGCCAAGCAGATGGTGGCTGTTTTTGTGGCCAAGACTGGTCATGTAGGTACCGTACCACTTGTTCAACAGCGCACAGTCACTGGGGACTGGTAGTGTTCACTCTAGCGTGGCGCCAGAACCAGAAAGGGCACTCCAGCGTGTCCGAAAATGGCGCATGGCCATGAGAGAAGGCGGTGTGTCTTTGAGACGCCCCCCTTTTCATCACTCTTGGGGACGTGCCCAGCACTTGTGTACTTGCCGGGCTCCATTCCCTGCGCATGCGACCAGCATCTATTCACAGCCAGTGATTGCTGCACCTGTGGGTGAGGATGGCACCCGCCATGTTTTAGCTGGGCAAAGCTAAAAGGGCAGGGTGCATTCTGCCCTTTTGAAATCGGGCAGGGCACGAGGGCTCTCTAAAGCAGCCTAGCAGGACGCTAGACTGGTACGCCAACCAATGCCTGCCGCAAGTGTCCTCCAAGAACTCAAGCTCGTGGTGCTTGTCTCCATCATGACAATGCGCCATTAAGTCCTGGCCCCCTGTGACTTTTGTGTTATCACAATTCAAGGGCAAGATGCATGGGATTTGCTTTGAGTCACCGGAAGCTGTTGTGGAGACCTTTATCCAGCATGTAGAGGACATACCTACTTTGGACTTGTCCACCTGCTTCACCAAGTGGTTTGAGCGCACGCAACTTTGCATAGACTCCTCTGGCGATTACTTAAAAAAAAAATTTAATGTTCCCTTTGTTTGTAAATATAATAAATTTTTGTGAATTATTGGCCACCCCTCGTATAACAGGAGCAGCAGTTGTGGCGGCTGTCTGACAAGATCTATATTGGGGGGGCGGGGGAGGAATATGAAACGGATATGACCGTTTCAGACAAGATACACAATGGCTGAAATCTGTAGCTGACCAGTATTCCGTTACCCTGACCACATACAGCCAGATTCAATGCATAATGATAGCGCCCATATCCTTAGAGGCCCAATAGTTATCTGGTTATTATCAATCTCTTATTGGTCATTGTGCTGCAAAAAATAAATTACTTTCAAAACCTCATCAGCTGGGGGATAACCATGTGTGTAGCGTTCTTTATAGCTACAGCTTTTTTTTATTTGTGGTGGGTATCCTGGAACGTGTGGTTTATATTGAGATATTCAGCTGTGAATGTCAAAGAAATTTGTAAAGGGCTGTTAGATTGACTGACTGGCGTCGGAGCCCCTCTTCCTCTGGCGTCGGAGCCCCTCTTCCTCACTTTGTTCATCTGAGTGACTTGGCAGTGCTAGAACAGCCTGTATTCAACCAGACCCGCAGAACGCTCTCAGCAGCACAGAGTATTTCTAAATGTTTGCTCATCTTATGTGCAGGAGCAACCTTTCCACTCGTATGATAATTTAGGTGAGGAGAGGGGTGCATGTGACAGGGGCAGTGTCATGATGTGCGGAGGGGAATGGAGGCAGCAGGAAGTCACAGACAGTTATATAGTGGGAGGAGCAGGGTCCCCAGCAGCACAGAGTATATCAGGAGATGAGTGATGTGTCAGTGAGGACAGGGCTGCATGTGACAGGGGCAGTGACATGATGTGAGGAGGGGAATGGAGGCAGCAGGAAGTCACACACAGTTATATAGTGGGAGGAGTAGGGTCCCCAGCAGCACAGAGTATATCAGGTGATAAGCAATGTATCAGTGAGCACAGGACTAGTATCATGATGTGAGGAGGAGGAGAATGGAATATATTGTGCACATGTGCCATCATCCTGAATATCGCTGCAAAGACGTTGCCACGGAGGAGGACGGACCCGCTTGCCGCAGCGAGGTAAGATTCCTAGATATTGGCAGTGCTCAGATGAGTGGCTCCTCTGCACACAGGACGCTTCGGGCGTTAAAACGCCCTTGAGGGTACCACTCTCCCGTTTTTGCCTGTTTTTTGGCGAAAATCGGCAGCTAATTGAATACGGCCCTCAGAGGGGATTTAGGAAGAGGCCAGTCCTGTTATTAAAGGAGATCTTGCACTAAGCGCTGCTCAGGGTCACATAGCAAAAGTGATGACAACTGTGGATGATGGCGAAGACCATAGGAAAGGGGGGGGGTGGGGGCAGGGGGCTACCAAACCAGTAAATAAGGAAATAACAACAGTGTTCTCCTCTAAAAGATAAGTTACTTTATTAATATGAAATATTTATTGAGTCAGGAGATTCCTTGTTAGTTTTATTTTGGCTCTAAGTGCTCCAACAATAATAGTGTGCATGTATTTATTATCTTCAGAACCTCAGAAAGGAAAAGACAAATGATGATAATACATAGTAACTGGAACTGTAGTATAAAGTGAGCTGTGTTTTTATACAAACACGGAAAATGCTGTTTTCTTATTGGGGGAAATGGATTTTCATATGTATAAATATTGATTCAGATTTGTTTCTTTGTGAGAGATAACAGAAATGATCTAGGACTTTATAGTGTGAATTTATTATCCTGTGATACAAACACCTGACAATTCCTCTATCTCTTCACAATATTATCCTTTGTATCATTAGACAGCTGTTATAACAGATCAATCAAAGGCGCACAGGACATGTAACACATGAAACAAAACGTTGTGTACCGCTGTAGACAGAGACCGCCATTCCTCTGCGCTTATTAACCTGACTGAATTGCTATACTAATTATACAGCCAACCACAGACAAGAGGTTACAGCAATCTGTGAATCCATCTGTAATATAAACACAAGAGACAGCGTGTCCTGATAGCCAGTAAATGGAGACACAGGAGATAGGGCTTTGTAACTACCGTGTGCATTAATACATTAAGGAATGACTCCCTGGGAATATTTCATACTTAGAAATAGCCAATAATAAAATTTTACTTTAAAATATACATACACTGTGCCAAAAGTCTCGGGATAGATGCCTTGTATTGTGTAGGGACCCCCTCTAGTCCAGCGAAGTGAAGCAACTCGACATGGCATCGATTCCACAAGCGGATGGAAGACCCCTAGAGAGATGGTGACCGATGCCGTCTGGATAGCTTCCTACAGCTCCCTGATATGTGCAGGATCTTGGGTGCAAATGGACCTCTCCACCACGCCCCATATATGCTCAATTGGATTAATTTGGGCGAACATTGTGGCCATACCATTCATCGGAACTCTCCAGAATGCTCCTTGAACCAATTCTGGACAACTTGGAGCCAATGACATTATCCTGCTGGAATATTCCATCAATGTGGGGGTACATGAAGGTCCATAATGAGCTGCAAATGGTCATCAAGCAATGCAACGGAGCAATTCCCGGTCATTGATTTGTTTAGGCGGACCCAATCTATGATATGTGAACCCACCCCACACCATTATGGTACCTCCAGCCTGCACTGTGCTTTCTTCACAACTGGGGTTCATGGCCTCATGGTGTCTGCTCCACATCCAAACCCTACCATCAGCCCGAAACACCTGGAACCGTGACTCATTGGACCACGTTACGTTGCCAGTCTTCCAGGTTCCAATTAGCGATGTCCCTAGTGACTTCACACGCGGTGTCATAGTGTTACTAGGGGCACTCTGGTGGGTCTTGTGCTCCCATATCAGATGGAAGCTAATGAACGCTGCACTGACTGCTGGATATGCGTCTGTACCTCCAGCACTGACCTGCCGGATATGCGTCTGTACCTCCCGCACTGACTGCCGGATATGTGTCTGTGCCTCCTGCAGTGACTGCTGGATGTGTGTCTGTACCTCCCGCACTGACTGCCGGATATGTGTCTGTACCTCCTGCACTGACTGCTGGATATGTGTCTGTACCTCCTGCACTGACTGCTGGATATGTGTCTGTACCTCCTGCACTGACTGCTGGATATGTGTCTGTACCTCCTGTACTGACTGCTGGATATGTGTCTGTACCTCCCGCACTGCTGGATATGTGTCTGTACCTCCCGCACTGACTGCTGGATATGTGTCTGTACCTCCCGCACTGACTGCTGGATATGGGTCTGTACCTCCCGCACTGACTGCTGGATATGGGTCTGTACCACCCGCACTGACTGCTGGATATGGGTCTGTACCTCCCGCACTGACTGCTGGATATGTGTCTGTGCCTCCTGCACTGACTGCTGGATATGTGTCTGTACCTCCCGCACTGACTGCCGGATATGTGTCTGTACCTCCCGCGCTGACTGCCGGATATGCGTCTGTGCCTCCTGCGCTGACTGCTGGATATGTGTCTGTACCTCCTGCGCTGACTGCTGGATATGTGTCTGTGCCTCCTGCACTGACTGCTGGATATGTGTCTGTACCTCCTGCACTGACTGCTGGATATGTGTCTGTGCCTCCTGCAGTGACTGCTGGATATGGGTCTGTACCTCCTGCAGTGACTGCTGGATATGTGTCTGTACCTCCTGCAGTGACTGCTGGATATGTGTCTGTACCTCCGGCACTGACTGCTGGATATGAGTCTGTGCCTCCTGCACTGACTGCTGGATATGCGTCTGTGCCTCCGGCACTGACTGCTGGCTAGGCGTCTGTACCTCCGGCACTGAATGTGTATGTGATTTGAGCCAGTGTCGTCTGTTGCCACGAACAATTCTGGCTAGATGCCACTGGTGACTATCATTAAGCACCTGTGGTCGGCCACTGCTCTGTGAATGGTGGGTAGTAATGCCTCCCATTAGGTATTCCCGTACACACGTGATAACGTAGATGTCCCATCTGTCGGGCACCCACTATCATGCCCCATTCGAATGCCTATCATTCACGTTGCCTTGCCATGAGCAGCCTAGCCGGTGTTCAAACTGACTCACAAGATGTCAGATTACAACTGATGCAGGTCTGGGCATTTCCAAGACGTCATAGTAAGGTGACTTTAGGCAATACAATGTACTACATCTATTTACTCATTAAGACCAAATATATTTTTTCATGTAGTCAGCTTGCTGCCTCACAGCACTGAGGTCTTGAGTTTGATTCCACCCAAGGCCCTATCTGTGTGGAGTTTATATGTTTTCATTGAGCTTGTGTACATTTTTCTCTGTACTCTGGCAATCCACAAACCTCCTTGTCGGTTTACTGGCTTCTGACAAAAAGTGTGTGTGTGTGTGTGTGTGTGCGCACTTGTGAAGGGAAATTCAATTAGGTGCAAGGCAGAGAATGCAATTTTGTTTCATGAAACTCGCACACTTTGTGCACCCGAGAAACGTGCAGTTCAATTATAAATGACATGCCAGATAGCAGGAGCATATAAAAGGCTGTTAGTGGACATAAGGAAACTTCTGGAGGCTACAAAATTGTGTTAAATGGATGATTTTTGCATTTTTAATAATAGTTGAAAAATGATAATCAGCAAGTGTTTTCTCCCATCAAGACAACACCTCTACACAAGTATGGGAATTGCAATCTGCTTACTAAAAATATGTGAATTGAAGGGATTGGAGTAATATTTCACGAAAGCTACTCCAATTGCCCTTTAATAAATTGATGTGATACTAAAATGTGAATAGGGTGTGAAAACACCAGTTTCCACATTATTTTAGTATAAATAGTGTTAATAAATATGCCCTCTGAGTCAATGCACCTCACCCCTCCTCTCCTCTTTTAGTCATTGCACCCCACCTCTCCTCCTTTAGTCACTGCTCCTCACCTCTCCTCCTTTAGTCGTTGCACCTCACCTCTCCTCCTTTAGTCGTTGCTCCTCACCTCCTTGTATTTCATCGTCCATGGGGCTAGCTGGTGGCCTCGGCACTGACTGCTGCAGTAGAAGCGGCATGTCTTCATAGTATGTGCGACGTGATGTCATGAATGCTAGGAGACATTTTAAAAAGGGGGAGGGAAAAAAATTAGGATTAGTCCCTTAAAACACACTGATTGTTTCACTGACCTAAAAGAATTATTTAGGATGGCTCCGTAAGATTGTTTGTTTTATGGCAGGAGGTAACATTTATGAATGATGGAACATCGTAACTTGACTCCTCTGTAGGTCGTCTGTATTCGCTTTTATATATGTGGTATTGGTTTTATATATATGGTAATATGTATTATGATAAAAATTACAGCCTTCTACTGATTGTACTTAATCCCCATGTAATAATAAGTTTTTGGACTGTCATAAATTTTAGTTTAAACATTCCCATGTAGCTGTTCCAAATCCTGTTGTTTTACTAATTTGGGAGAAATACCATCCAGATGTTGTGTTCCGTGTGTGAGAGCCGCTCTCATACCTGCACTATATGCATTGGTTGTACTGGTTCCCACTGTCCTTACTATGGAAAACAATCATACACCTCCTACCTGTTTTTATTATAATACGGTTGATGACAATCCTGTCTGTATCTGTGTAGTAGTCATTTATTTTACATGGTATAAGATACTTTTATGTGTGACCGGTTATGGTAAACAGATTTGTATATTGACGTTGAGATTTCTTTGCAAATAGCCCCCATACATCAGGAATCTGAGGCAATGACTATAGGCCCCCCCCATACATCAGCAATCTGAGGCAATGACTATAGGCCCCCATATACATCAGCAATCTGAGGCAATGACTATAGGCCCCCCCATATACATCAGCAATCTGAGGCAATGACTATAGGCCCCCATATACATCAGCAATCTGAGGCAATGACTATAGGCCCCCATACATCAGCAATCTGAGGCAATGACTATAGGCCCCCATATACATCAGCAATCTGAGGCAATGACTATAGGCCCCTCATACATCAGCAATCTGAGGCAATGACTATAGGCCCCCCCATACATCAGCAATCTGAGGCAATGACTATAGGCCCCCCCCATACATCAGCAATCTGAGGCAATGACTATAGGCCCCTCATACATCAGCAATCTGAGGCAATGACTATAGGTCCCATACATTAGCAATCTGAGGCCATGACTATAGGCCCCCCCATACATCAGCAATCTGAGGCCATGACTATAGGCCCCCCATACATCTGCAATCTGAGGCCATGACTATAGGCCCCCATACATCTGCAATCTGAGGCCATGACTATAGGCCCCCATACATCAGCAATCTGAGGCCATGACTATAGGCCCCCATACATCAGCAATCTGAAAACCATAATTAAACAATTTGAAGATTTATTGCCCGATTTTTAGCTGCATACACACGGAAAGATTTTCTGTCCAACCATCCAACTAGGTGATTGGTTGGAATGAGAATCTGGTAACGTATGGGGGTAACTAATGATCAGCAATTTGCTCCCAAACGCCGGAAAATGGACAAAAACTGTTCTTTGAACAAATTGTTTAGATCAAACATTTAACAAATTTGTCTGACTGACGATTTTATCTATTTTCTGGCATTTAGGAGCAAATTGCTGATCATTAGTTACTCCCATACATTACCAGATTCTCATTCCAACCAATCACCTAGTTGGATGGTTGGACAGAAAATCTTTACGTGTGTGTGCAGCTATAGACACCTAGGTAGGGGTTTCAGTCTTTGGATGGAGATTAACTTTGGGGCAGATGTACTAAGCTTTGAAAAGTGATAAATTACCAACCAAACAGCTCCTAACTGTAATTTTTCAAACACAGCCTGTAATGTGACAGGAGCTGATTGGTTTGTACTTTATCTCTTTCCAGGGCTTAGTACAATCTCTCTCCATCAGGTACATTGTAGGTACTGTGTCCTTATGTACCAGTGGTTAAAGGGTCTGTGCTAAGTCCTGTCTATGTCATTACATTGTCCCTAAGATCTCTACCCTTCACTGTAATCAATGCTAATAAGGATGTTTTACAAAGTTGCTGACGAGGGAAGTCGGTGTCCTCATATTCCCGTGTCTTAGATGTCCTTTCATTCTAATTACAGCAATTGCATAGTATGTGTGTTATCATTGAATAGTGCAGCTTTTATCTGTGTATGGTAGGGGGATAAAGCTGTATATGTGTATGGTAGGGGGATAAAGCTGTATATCTGTGTATGGTAGGGGGATAAAGCTGTATATATGTGTGTGTATGGTAGGGGGATAAAGCTGTATATATGTGTATGGTAGGGGGATAAAGCTGTATATATGTGTGTGTATGGTAGGGGGATAAAGCTGTATATATGTGTGTGTATGGTAGGGGGATAAAGCTGTATATATGTGTGTGTATGGTAGGGGGATAAAGCTGTATATCTGTGTGTGGTAGGGGGACAAAGCTGTATATATGTGTGTGGTAGGGGGATAAAGCTGTATATATGTGTGTGGTAGGGGGATAAAGCTGTATATATGTGTATGGTAGGGGGATAAAGCTGTATATCTGTGTATGGTAGGGGGATAAAGCTGTATATATGTGTGTGTATGGTAGGGGGATAAAGCTGTATATATGTGTGTGTATGGTAGGGGGATAAAGCTGTATATATGTGTGTGTGTGGTAGGGGGATAAAGCTGTATATATGTGTGTGGTAGGGGGATAAAGCTGTATATCTGTGTATGGTAGGGGGATAAAGCTGTATATCTGTGTATGGTAGGGGGATAAAGCTGTATATATGTGTATGGTAGGGGGATAAAGCTGTATATGTGTATGGTAGGGGGATAAAGCTGTATATCTGTGTATGGTAGGGGGATAAAGCTGTATATATGTGTGTGTATGGTAGGGGGATAAAGCTGTATATATGTGTATGGTAGGGGGATAAAGCTGTATATATGTGTGTGTATGGTAGGGGGATAAAGCTGTATATATGTGTGTGTATGGTAGGGGGATAAAGCTGTATATATGTGTGTGTATGGTAGGGGGATAAAGCTGTATATCTGTGTGTGGTAGGGGGACAAAGCTGTATATATGTGTGTGGTAGGGGGATAAAGCTGTATATATGTGTGTGGTAGGGGGATAAAGCTGTATATATGTGTATGGTAGGGGGATAAAGCTGTATATCTGTGTATGGTAGGGGGATAAAGCTGTATATATGTGTGTGTATGGTAGGGGGATAAAGCTGTATATATGTGTGTGTATGGTAGGGGGATAAAGCTGTATATATGTGTGTGTGTGGTAGGGGGATAAAGCTGTATATATGTGTGTGGTAGGGGGATAAAGCTGTATATCTGTGTATGGTAGGGGGATAAAGCTGTATATCTGTGTATGGTAGGGGGATAAAGCTGTATATATGTGTGTGGTAGGGGGATAAAGCTGTATATATGTGTGTGGTAGGGGGACAAAGCTGTATATATGTGTGTGGTAGGGGGATAAAGCTGTATATATGTGTGTGGTAGGGGGATAAAGCTGTATATATGTGTGTGGTAGGGGGACAAAGCTGTATATATGTGTGTGGTAGGAGGATAAAGCTGTATATATGTGTATGGTAGGGGGATAAAGCTGTGTATATGTGTATGGTAGGGGGATAAAGCTGTATATATGTGTATGGTAGGGGGATAAAGCTGTATATATGTGTGTGTATGGTAGGGGGATAAAGCTGTATATCTGTGTATGGTAGGGGGATAAAGCTGTATATCTGTGTATGGTAGGGGGATAAAGCTGTATATATGTGTATGGTAGGGGGATAAAGCTGTATATATGTGTATGGTAGGGGGATAAAGCTGTATATATGTGTGTGGTAGGAGGATAAAGCTGTATATATGTGTATGGTAGGGGGATAAAGCTGTGTATATGTGTATGGTAGGGGGATAAAGCTGTATATATGTGTATGGTAGGGGGATAAAGCTGTATATATGTGTGTGTATGGTAGGGGGATAAAGCTGTATATCTGTGTATGGTAGGGGGATAAAGCTGTATATATGTGTATGGTAGGGGGATAAAGCTGTATATATGTGTATGGTAGGGGGATAAAGCTGTATATATGTGTATGGTAGGGGGATAAAGCTGTATATATGTGTATGGTAGGGGGATAAAGCTGTATATATGTGTATGGTAGGGGGATAAAGCTGTATATATGTGTATGGTAGGGGGATAAAGCTGTATATATGTGTATGGTAGGGGGATAAAGCTGTATATATGTGTATGGTAGGGGGATAAAGCTGTATATATATGTGTATGGTAGGGGGATAAAGCTGTATATATATGTGTATGGTAGGGGGATAAAGCTGTATATATGTGTGTGTATGGTAGGGGGATAAAGCTGTATATATGTGTATGGTAGGGGGATAAAGCTGTATATCTGTGTATGGTAGGGGGATAAAGCTGTATATATGTGTATGGTAGGGGGATAAAGCTGTATATATGTGTATGGTAGGGGGATAAAGCTGTATATATATGTGTATGGTAGGGGGATAAAGCTGTATATATATGTGTATGGTAGGGGGATAAAGCTGTATATATGTGTGTGTATGGTAGGGGGATAAAGCTGTATATATGTGTATGGTAGGGGGATAAAGCTGTATATCTGTGTATGGTAGGGGGATAAAGCTGTATATATGTGTATGGTAGGGGGATAAAGCTGTATATATGTGTATGGTAGGGGGATAAAGCTGTATATATGTGTGTGTATGGTAGGGGGATAAAGCTGTATATCTGTGTATGGTAGGGGGATAAAGCTGTATATATGTGTATGGTAGGGGGATAAAGCTGTATATATGTGTGTGTATGGTAGGGGGATAAAGCTGTATATATGTGTGTGTATGGTAGGGGGATAAAGCTGTATATCTGTGTATGGTAGGGGGATAAAGCTGTATATCTGTGTATGGTAGGGGGATAAAGCTGTATATATGTGTATGGTAGGGGGATAAAGCTGTATATATGTGTATGGTAGGGGGATAAAGCTGTATATATGTGTATGGTAGGGGGATAAAGCTGTATATATGTGTATGGTAGGGGGATAAAGCTGTATATATGTGTATGGTAGGGGGATAAAGCTGTATATATGTGTGTGTATGGTAGGGGGATAAAGCTGTATATCTGTGTATGGTAGGGGGATAAAGCTGTATATCTGTGTATGGTAGGGGGATAAAGCTGTATATATGTGTATGGTAGGGGGATAAAGCTGTATATATGTGTATGGTAGGGGGATAAAGCTGTATATATGTGTATGGTAGGGGGATAAAGCTGTATATATGTGTATGGTAGGGGGATAAAGCTGTATATATGTGTATGGTAGGGGGATAAAGCTGTATATATGTGTATGGTAGGGGGATAAAGCTGTATATATGTGTATGGTAGGGGGATAAAGCTGTATATATGTGTATGGTAGGGGGATAAAGCTGTATATATGTGTGTGTATGGTAGGGGGATAAAGCTGTATATATGTGTGTGTATGGTAGGGGGATAAAGCTGTATATATGTGTGTGTATGGTAGGGGGATAAAGCTGTATATATATATGTGTATGGTAGGGGGATAAAGCTGTATATCTGTGTATGGTAGGGGGATAAAGCTGTATATATGTGTATGGTAGGGGGATAAAGCTGTATATATGTGTATGGTAGGGGGATAAAGCTGTATATATGTGTATGGTAGGGGGATAAAGCTGTATATATGTGTATGGTAGGGGGATAAAGCTGTATATATGTGTATGGTAGGGGGATAAAGCTGTATATATGTGTATGGTAGGGGGATAAAGCTGTATATATGTGTATGGTAGGGGGATAAAGCTGTATATATGTGTATGGTAGGGGGATAAAGCTGTATATATGTGTATGGTAGGGGGATAAAGCTGTATATATGTGTATGGTAGGGGGATAAAGCTGTATATATGTGTGTGTATGGTAGGGGGATAAAGCTGTATATATGTGTGTGTATGGTAGGGGGATAAAGCTGTATATCTGTGTATGGTAGGGGGATAAAGCTGTATATATGTGTATGGTAGGGGGATAAAGCTGTATATATATGTGTATGGTAGGGGGATAAAGCTGTATATATGTGTGTGTATGGTAGGGGGATAAAGCTGTATATCTGTGTATGGTAGGGGGATAAAGCTGTATATCTGTGTATGGTAGGGGGATAAAGCTGTATATATGTGTATGGTAGGGGGATAAAGCTGTATATATGTGTATGGTAGGGGGATAAAGCTGTATATATGTGTATGGTAGGGGGATAAAGCTGTATATATGTGTATGGTAGGGGGATAAAGCTGTATATATGTGTATGGTAGGGGGATAAAGCTGTATATATGTGTGTGTATGGTAGGGGGATAAAGCTGTATATCTGTGTATGGTAGGGGGATAAAGCTGTATATCTGTGTATGGTAGGGGGATAAAGCTGTATATATGTGTATGGTAGGGGGATAAAGCTGTATATATGTGTATGGTAGGGGGATAAAGCTGTATATATGTGTATGGTAGGGGGATAAAGCTGTATATATGTGTATGGTAGGGGGATAAAGCTGTATATATGTGTATGGTAGGGGGATAAAGCTGTATATATGTGTATGGTAGGGGGATAAAGCTGTATATATGTGTATGGTAGGGGGATAAAGCTGTATATATGTGTATGGTAGGGGGATAAAGCTGTATATATGTGTATGGTAGGGGGATAAAGCTGTATATATGTGTGTGTATGGTAGGGGGATAAAGCTGTATATATGTGTGTGTATGGTAGGGGGATAAAGCTGTATATATGTGTGTGTATGGTAGGGGGATAAAGCTGTATATATATATATGTGTATGGTAGGGGGATAAAGCTGTATATCTGTGTATGGTAGGGGGATAAAGCTGTATATATGTGTATGGTAGGGGGATAAAGCTGTATATATGTGTATGGTAGGGGGATAAAGCTGTATATATGTGTATGGTAGGGGGATAAAGCTGTATATATGTGTATGGTAGGGGGATAAAGCTGTATATATGTGTATGGTAGGGGGATAAAGCTGTATATATGTGTATGGTAGGGGGATAAAGCTGTATATATGTGTATGGTAGGGGGATAAAGCTGTATATATGTGTATGGTAGGGGGATAAAGCTGTATATATGTGTGTGTATGGTAGGGGGATAAAGCTGTATATATGTGTGTGTATGGTAGGGGGATAAAGCTGTATATATATATGTGTATGGTAGGGGGATAAAGCTGTATATATGTGTATGGTAGGGGGATAAAGCTGTATATATGTGTATGGTAGGGGGATAAAGCTGTATATATGTGTATGGTAGGGGGATAAAGCTGTATATATGTGTATGGTAGGGGGATAAAGCTGTATATATGTGTGTGTATGGTAGGGGGATAAAGCTGTATATATGTGTGTGTATGGTAGGGGGATAAAGCTGTATATATGTGTGTGTATGGTAGGGGGATAAAGCTGTATATATATATGTGTATGGTAGGGGGATAAAGCTGTATATCTGTGTATGGTAGGGGGATAAAGCTGTATATATGTGTATGGTAGGGGGATAAAGCTGTATATATGTGTATGGTAGGGGGATAAAGCTGTATAAATGTGTATGGTAGGGGGATAAAGCTGTATATATGTGTATGGTAGGGGGATAAAGCTGTATATATGTGTATGGTAGGGGGATAAAGCTGTATATATGTGTATGGTAGGGGGATAAAGCTGTATATATGTGTATGGTAGGGGGATAAAGCTGTATATATGTGTATGGTAGGGGGATAAAGCTGTATATATGTGTATGGTAGGGGGATAAAGCTGTATATATGTGTATGGTAGGGGGATAAAGCTGTATATATGTGTGTGTATGGTAGGGGGATAAAGCTGTATATATGTGTGTGTATGGTAGGGGGATAAAGCTGTATATCTGTGTATGGTAGGGGGATAAAGCTGTATATATGTGTATGGTAGGGGGATAAAGCTGTATATATATGTGTATGGTAGGGGGATAAAGCTGTATATATGTGTGTGTATGGTAGGGGGATAAAGCTGTATATCTGTGTATGGTAGGGGGATAAAGCTGTATATCTGTGTATGGTAGGGGGATAAAGCTGTATATATGTGTATGGTAGGGGGATAAAGCTGTATATATGTGTATGGTAGGGGGATAAAGCTGTATATATGTGTATGGTAGGGGGATAAAGCTGTATATATGTGTATGGTAGGGGGATAAAGCTGTATATATGTGTGTGTATGGTAGGGGGATAAAGCTGTATATCTGTGTATGGTAGGGGGATAAAGCTGTATATCTGTGTATGGTAGGGGGATAAAGCTGTATATATGTGTATGGTAGGGGGATAAAGCTGTATATATGTGTATGGTAGGGGGATAAAGCTGTATATATGTGTATGGTAGGGGGATAAAGCTGTATATATGTGTATGGTAGGGGGATAAAGCTGTATATATGTGTATGGTAGGGGGATAAAGCTGTATATATGTGTATGGTAGGGGGATAAAGCTGTATATATGTGTATGGTAGGGGGATAAAGCTGTATATATGTGTATGGTAGGGGGATAAAGCTGTATATATGTGTATGGTAGGGGGATAAAGCTGTATATATGTGTATGGTAGGGGGATAAAGCTGTATATATGTGTGTGTATGGTAGGGGGATAAAGCTGTATATATGTGTGTGTATGGTAGGGGGATAAAGCTGTATATATGTGTGTGTATGGTAGGGGGATAAAGCTGTATATATATATGTGTATGGTAGGGGGATAAAGCTGTATATCTGTGTATGGTAGGGGGATAAAGCTGTATATATGTGTATGGTAGGGGGATAAAGCTGTATATATGTGTATGGTAGGGGGATAAAGCTGTATATATGTGTATGGTAGGGGGATAAAGCTGTATATATGTGTATGGTAGGGGGATAAAGCTGTATATATGTGTATGGTAGGGGGATAAAGCTGTATATATGTGTATGGTAGGGGGATAAAGCTGTATATATGTGTATGGTAGGGGGATAAAGCTGTATATATGTGTATGGTAGGGGGATAAAGCTGTATATATGTGTATGGTAGGGGGATAAAGCTGTATATATGTGTGTGTATGGTAGGGGGATAAAGCTGTATATATGTGTGTGTATGGTAGGGGGATAAAGCTGTATATATATATGTGTATGGTAGGGGGATAAAGCTGTATGTGTCTGTGACCGGTGCAGATTACAGGGAGGTCACATGCTCCTCAGCTGCTATTGAGGTAACTGCCTGTTACTAGCTCCTCCCACTGAATGGTAGGACGGTAACTGCCTGTTACTAGCTCCTCCCACTGAATGGTAGGACGGTAACTGCCACCACCCGACTCCTACATGCACAAGACTGCCTAAGGCAGGGGTGGGGAACCTTTTTTCCTCCTAGGGCCATTTTGATATATAGAACATTATTCGCGGGCCCAGTGCAGGCCACGCCCCCTCCGTGTGATGTCACACAGTGGAGGGGCTACAATCGCCGGTGATTACAGCAATGCCCGGAGCATCTTGAGGATGCTCTGGGGAGCTGTAAGGGCAGTGGTGTGACCGTCTGATGCATCCTAAGGACTCCCCAGGTGGCACTGCTACATAGATTCTGCCCGCAGGGTGCCATTATAGGCACCATGCCATCCAGATGAGGCTAGCATAAAACAGGCTCCTAGCGCCAGACCGAATGATTCCGGGGGCCTGAGGTTCCTCATCCCTGGCCTAAGGGCAGAGACCTAACCCTTTACTCCTCCCTGGTATCTGGAAAACTAGGGGGGTTTGTATCTCTTGGTCTCTCACCTAGGGTACTATTCTGTTCCAGGGACTGGCTGCTCCCTTTGGCTGAAATTTTGGTCCATAGGGTGGACAGCCATATTATATGGTCAGCATTCATTGCTACCATTGCTGGAGTCCTTTGTCCAGTGTGGTAGTTGGAGGCTGGATCTCCCAGCTGTCCCTGCACCTCCGGAGTTCATTTAAACTGAGGGGGTGCGCAGGAAGACCCTCTGGCAGCTCACTTAGAGCAGGACAGCCGCCCTCCCCCTTCGCTGGATCATCTGGGGTGTCGGGACCCCACCGAGACAGTGAGCACTCCAAAACGATAGCAACAAGCAGATAACCAATGGCTCGAAGTCTCTCTAGACCACCAGGAAAAACATAGCTTTTATGAGAAAGAGAATTAATCTCTCTCTATATCTCTATCTATCTCTCTCTCTAACACCACACTGCCCTGGCACTCCCATCACCTACACGCATAGTCAGGTGTGTAACCGGCTTGGGGGTCTGCGTCCCCCTACATAGTATCCACAAGAAATAGGTGGCACTCAGAGGCTTCCAAATAGTGTAGCCATTCTCAGGTGTTTATTGCGTGATCGACGTTTCAGGGATCGCGTCCCCTTCCTCAGGTTATGCTGATGATCCAGTGAAGGGGGAGGGCGGCTGTTCTGTTCTGTTCCCCTGCACCTCCTGAGTTTAAATGAAATATATATATAATATCTCTACCCCTGAGGAAGCCTGGAATAGGCGAAATGCGTAGTGACCTCTCACCCTTACTATCCTCTACCGCTATTGGACTGGCTAGAAAGCCCTTAGTATATCCCTACTGAATAAATGAGAGAAGCACCTTTTTAACTCTGTTTTGTTTTTTAGTGTATCGTGTATTGTGTGAATAAATTCGGTTATTAGTCAGAACATACTACACTATGGAGGCAATCTATTTGCATTGATTGCTGAAAATCTACTTGTGGCTTCTTTGGAGTTTGGGATTAAGGTGTTTTGTTGAAGATGTTTCCTAGTGTGGAGTTGGTTGATGGAAAAAGACCAGTTTGATAGGCTGGACTAACCAGTGTATGTATGGTACGCATGTATATTGAGCACATATTTATAACCGATAGTATGGTATCTTTGAAGACAATCAGGCACTTGTCCCTTTCCCCCTTTCTTTTCATCCTTCGAAATCGACCATTTTACCAAGTGGTAAAACTGAAAGGACTGCGCTGCCCCCTCCATAAGTGTGTTGGTGTAATAGAGTCTGGATCTCGAAAGATAATACATTTATTTCCTTATTGACGGAGAAGCAGAATCAGACCATTTGGTGCAGGGACGGCTCCAGGGGTAGCCACACCCTGTGCAGGATTGGTAATCGTCTCCCCCTAGTCGCGTGTGACCAAAATTGGGGGTGTGGCTTAATTACCATAGGCCTGGCCCCCTAAATGACGTTCTTTGGGGCGTGCCCAGCACTCCATCACTAGCTGGGCTTCCCCAGCCTTCTCCATGCATTGAATGGATGTCGCGCTCACTCCAGGGTCTGGCACCGCCGCACAGCTGCAGCGGTGGGGGTGCTCAACCTCCCGACCACCCGCGGGACATTTCAGCCCACGGGTGGAACAGCGAGAAAGTAACCGAAAGTGGAACTGTCCCGCTGAAATAGGGATGTTGGGAGGGCTGTGCCCTCTATGGGGTGGCTCCCCTGTTCGACCGCACTGGTGAAACATGCCTCGAGCCGGCCCTGATTCGGTGATTTGAACTGATGGATACATATATAATATTTATCCTGGAGAGCAATAAGTACAATAATGAGTGTGTGCAGGTAACAGTGACACATGGTGGAGAGAGGTACAATAATGTGTGTGCAGGTAACAGTGACACATGGTGGAGAGGTACAATAATGAGTGTGTGCAGGTAACAGTGACACATGGTGGAGAGAGGTACAATAATGAGTGTGTGCAGGTAACAGTGACACATGGTGGAGAGGTACAATAATGAGTGTGTGCAGGTAACAGTGACGCATGGTGGAGAGAGGTACAATAATGAGTGTGTGCAGGTAACAGTGACGCATGGTGGAGAGAGGTACAATAATGAGTGTGTGCAGGTAACAGTGACACATGGTGGAGAGGTACAATAATGAGTGTGTGCAGGTAACAGTGACACATGGTGGAGAGAGGTACAATAATGAGTGTGTGCAGGTAACAGTGACACATGGTGGAGAGAGGTACAATAATGTGTGTGCAGGTAACAGTGACACATGGTGGAGAGAGGTACAATAATGAGTGTGTGCAGGTAACAGTGACGCATGGTGGAGAGAGGTACAATAATGAGTGTGTGCAGGTAACAGTGACGCATGGTGGAGAGAGGTACAATAATGAGTGTGTGCAGGTAACAGTGACGCATGGTGGAGAGAGGTACAATAATGAGTGTGTGCAGGTAAAAGTGACGCATGGTGGAGAGAGGTACAATAATGAGTGTGTGCAGGTAACAGTGACACATGGTGGAGAGAGGTACAATAATGAGTGTGTGCAGGTAACAGTGACACATGGTGGAGAGAGGTACAATAATGAGTGTGTGCAGGTAACAGTGAAGCATGGTGGAGGTTCCTTGCAAGTTTGAGGCTGCATTTCAGTAAATGGAGTTGGGGATTTGGTCAGGATTAATGGTGTCCTCAATGCTGAGAAATACAGGCGGGTACTGATCCATCATACAATACCATCAGGGAGGCGTCTGTCTGGCTCCACATTTATTCTGCAGCCGGACAACGACCCCAAACATACAGCCAATGTCATTAAGAACTATCTTCACTGTACAGAAGAACAAGGAGTCCTGGAAGTGATGATATGGCCACCACAGAGCCCTGATCTCACCATCATCACCGAATCTGTCTGGGATTACATGAAGAGATAGAAGGATATGAGCAGGCTACATCCACAGAATATATGTGGTTAGTTCTCCAAGATGTTTGGTACAACCTCCCTGCCAAGTTCCTTCAAAAACTGTGTGCAAGTGTACCTAGAAGAATTGATGCTGCTTTGAAGGCAAAGGGTGATCACACCAAATATTGATTTGATTTAGATTTCTCTTCTGTTCATTCACTTTACATTTTGTTAGTTTATTTTTATCAATTATCAACACATACATTTTTGAAAGCATTCTGACTTTGCAGAATGTTTTCCATACCTGTATGAAACTTTTGCACAGTACTGTAAATACATTATACTTGCATAATACAAAACAAAACTTCTATTACTAAGATGGGCATCTGAGAGAAAACAACAAAAACAATCTACTAAAAAGTTTATATATTTATCAAACAAATACAAAAAGGAATTAAAAAAAAATATTAAATAAATTTTTTTTTTCTCTTTTTAGGAGTGTTTTTTTATTAGATAACATTAGATGTTTTCTAGAATATTTCTTTCCAGCTCTTTTTGGCAAGCTTTTTTAATGTAGCCCGTTGCCTTCTGTGGGTACCCCCAGCCGGGTCCAAACATATACACCAATGATGGCAGCATTCGGTCCAAAAAATCTCAGAGACAGGTACTTCAATTAAATACCTTTAATGTATCTAATTCAGGGTACAATAACATAATAAAAATTAAAGCTCACCTTATATCCTCACCAACATGTGCACGGACGCTTAGACCCGGGATGGGTGCTCACCGTGATGACGTCACAGATGGTGATTGTGTCACTTTTTTTATAGTACTGTTTGTGTGTATATTTTTTATGTACTTTTATGCCAGTGGACCGAGGGGTGGGGGCGGCCCCTGGCTGTGCTGCATCCATGCGACCAGACGCCGGCGTAGAAGGTGTTTGGTCGCGGCTGTGACGTCATCAGGCTGAGCGCCCATCCCGGGTCTCAGCGTGTCTGTGTGTGTATATATTGGTGAGAATATAAGGTGAGCTTTTATTTGTATTCTGTTATTGTACCCTGAAGAAGATACATTAAAGGTATGAAAACATTGGCATTTAAATACCTGCGCCAGTGAGATTTTTTTTGACTGAGTGCCGCCGTCATTGGTGTGTGTGTGTGTGTGTGTGTGTGTGTGTGTGTGTATATATATATATATATATATATAATCTATCCTGTCCCAATCTTTTACATACACAGTTATTCCACAGGTACTATCCCTTACATTTACATCATTTGAAGTACATTCTATTAGGACTTTCACTCCTTTCTCTCTGCACATTGCTGCTATCTATCGTCCACCTGGACCACCCAATCAATTTCTGGAACATTTTTCTGCCTGGCTCCCTCACTTCCTATCCTCTGACATCTCCACCATCATCATGGGTGATTTCAATATCCCCATTGACAGTCCACAATCCCCTCATGCCTCCAAACTTCTCTCCTTAACATCCTCTCTTGGCCTCTCCCAATGGACTGACTCCTCTACTCATCAAGATGGCCACTACCTTGATCTTGTATTTACCAGACTATGCTCAGTCTCTGATTTCACTAATTCTCCTTTCCCTCTCTCAGATCATAACCTTATCACCTGCACACTCTCCTCCATTACATCAGCCTCAATGCCAAGCAAATCAACCAAACCTCCTCAAACCCGCAGAGATATTAATGCTATTAATTTTGAACAACTATCCACCTCTCTGCAACAATCACTCTTACCTATTTCTACTTTCACTTCTCCTGAGACTGCTGTATCACACCTGAACCAGACCCTAGAACTAGCCCTTGATGAAGTAGCTCCAGCTACCCATCACCTTCCGCGTAGACTTAGACGTCAACCGTGGCATTCCAAATTCACAAGACGCCTACAAAAACTCTCACGTAAAGTAGAACGTCAGTGGCGAAAGTCTCATTCTCCAAGTGACTTCCTCACGTATAAGACGATCTACCACTCTTATCGTAATGCACTGGATAATGCCAAACAGATATATTTCCAATCTGTTATCTCTGCCCAAGCCTCTAACCCCAAGCGACTTTTTAATACATTTAAATCACTTCTTAACCCTCCATCACCCAACCCACCTGCTACTATCAGTGCACAAGATCTTGCTTCATATTTCAAAAACAAGATTGATAATATCCGAAATGAAATGGTATGCACTTCCTCAGCCAGGGTCTTGTTCAATTCCCTACCTGAACCCAATGGCACATTCTCATCATTTGACCCCACTAATGAAGATGAAGTAGCTACACTCTTCTCATCCTCCTACTCTACTACCTCTCCTCTTGATCCTATACCCTCACAAATCAGTAAAGCTCTGTCTCCTGTGCTCATTCCACACTTAACTAAAATCTGTAATCTCTCTTTCTCTACTGGTATCTTTCCAACACAGCCCTTTCTTGGTTCTCATCTTACCTATCTGATCGCTCTTTCACTGTTCGCTTTTCTGATTCTACCTCCACTTCGCTACCTCTATCAGTTGGAGTACCACAAGGTTCAGTATTAGGTCCTCTGCTTTTCTCAATCTATACCACCTCTCTTGGCAAACTAATCAGCTCTTTTGGTTTTCAGTATCATCTGTACGCGGACGATACTCAAATTTACCTATCCTCCCCAGATTTATCACCATCTGTGCTGGTCCGTGTCACTGAATGTCTCTCTGCCATTTCATCTTGGATGTCATCTCGCCACCTCAAACTTAATATATCCAAAACAGAATTAATTATATTTCCACCAGCCAATAGCAGTTACCAACCTGGTATCTCTATTACTGTTGACAACTCGACAATCTACCCCACCCCACAAGCTCGCTGCCTAGGTGTCATCCTTGACTCTGAACTGTCTTTTGTTCCCCACATTAAATCTGTCTCTAAATACTGTTACATACATCTAAGAAACATAGCCAAAATTCGATCATATCTTACGCAAGACACTGCAAAAACTCTTATACACGCACTCATAATTTCCCGCATTGACTATTGCAATAGTCTCCTTATTGGTCTTCCCAGAAACACGCTCTCCCTGCTACAATCCATTTTGAATGCAGCTGCGAGGTTGATCTTTCTCACCAAACGTTCAGTGTCTGCTGATCCACTCTGTCAGTCTTTCTATTGGCTGCCGGTCTTCTACCGTATTCAACATAAAATACTTACACTCACACATAAAGCTATTAACCAAACCACATCAACATACATCTCTTCACTTATCTCAAAATATCTTCCAACCCGACATCTCCGCTCTGCACAAGATCTGCGTCTCTCATCCCCGCGCATTACTTGTTCCCATGCACGGTTACAGGACTTTTTTCGGGCTGCACCCACCCTGTGGAATGCCCTCCCATGCACAATAAGACTTTCCACTAGTTTCCAAACATTCAAGCGTTCTCTGAAAACTCACCTCTTTAGACAACTTATCAGATTCCAGGACCGCCCACCTAACCTTTTATAGCTCCCTATCTAACTCTCTTCTTATAGTAAACACCTATCACATCTTCTCTTTCTTCAATTGAACATCCTCCTAACCCTAGGCCAACTTTCCAGTGTGATTGGATTATACAGCCCACCAAGAACATCTGCAATCGGCTGGACCAATTTGCAATATGTACCTATGCACCTCTCCTTGTGTATCAACACCGATCTCCCTATAGATTGTAAGCTTGAGAGCAGGGCCCTCTTACCCTTATGCATGTCATGTATGTATGTATGTATGTCATGTATGTATGTCTTTTACAACCCAGTATAATGTTAATCTTGATTCAAATTGTAAAGCGCAACGGAATTTGCTGCGCTATATAAGAAACTGTAAATAAATAATAAATACATATATGAGAGAGAGAGAGATAAAGATAAAGATAATATATAAATAATATGAATCAATATCAGCCGTACGGACAGCAGGGAGATCGGGCACCAGTGCGCAGGAAAGTCGGCGTGAGCGGCAAACAGGTGAGTCTCCGTAGTGGCAGGGTACCCGGCGGCCGGACATCACAGGCCCAACCTGGCCTACCCCCACATAGACGCAGGCAGTAGTCCAAAAGTGCTGCAACCGGGGGACGTCTGGAGTGAGACGGACCTAGGTGATTTGGCACTGGGAGACGGAGCCAGGTCCGGAGCCCCTGAAGTGCCCCGCGCCGTCAACCCCAAGGCGTAAGTGTGCCATATGACTCCCTGTACCGCTGCATGTGCACCACCAGAGTTCTTACAAAATCCCTTTGTCTTTAAAGCGGGACGCCGCTCAGTCTCCATCTTCACATCATTCACCAGTTTTATATTGAGTACATTGAGCATTATACGGAATATTTGTGACATTTATGTACTTTTACATGTGGATTATATTCAGACGATTGAATTAAGAAGTAAGCCTGGACGGATCATTCTTAAAAAAGGACAACATATGCCCCCTGGCTACATATACTATAAAATAAAATCTCTTTTTTTCTTCCTTTTGAATAATTGCCAGAGAGTATAACATCAGCCACCAATCAGAGAGGAGCTAACTCCTATAGATTACACATATATTTTATGTCAATACTGACACCAGTTTAATGTACGATTTTATTAATGTGTCTCATTATATTTCATGTTTTTTGTGTATTTAGAATTTGTATTTCCAAGTAAAAATTTATTATTACTATTTTTGACTCTGTATCAAGTGTCAGGTAATTAGACCATCATATTTAAACTGCCTGGTTTACTATCAGCCAGGATATATCTTGCACTATACTACATAAGATAAGCGCAGCACTTTTTTCCGATATTTACAATTACTGATCAGGCTGCTCGCTGATAAGTGCAGCTGCTATCAAAATTAAAATACAGTTTCCCATGTGGTAAACATTGCGCAAAAATTACTATACTTCTGAGATGCAGATACACCCGCAGTCCCACACACAGAATACAGGCATGCAGATACACCCGCATTCACACACAGAATATAGGCATGCAGATACACTGGCAGTCACACACACAGAATATAGACATGCAGATACACCCGCAGTCACACACACAGAATATAGACATGCAGATACACCCGCAGTCACACACACAGAATATAGGCATGCAGATACACCCGCAGTCACACACACAGAATATAGACATGCAGATACACCCGCAGTCACACGCAGAATATAGGCATGCAGATACACTGGCAGTCACACACACAGAATATAGACATGCAGATACACCCGCAGTCACACACACAGAATATAGACATGCAGATACACCCGCAGTCCCACACACAGAATACAGGCATGCAGATACACCCGCATTCACACACAGAATATAGGCATGCAGATACACTAGCAGTCACACACACAGAATATAGACATGCAGATACACCCGCAGTCACACACACAGAATATAGACATGCAGATACACCCGCAGTCACACACACAGAATATAGGCATGCAGATACACCCGCAGACACACACACAGAATATAGACATGCAGATACACCCGCAGTCACACGCACAGAATATAGGCATGCAGATACATCCGCAGTCACACACACAGAATATAGGTATGCAGATACACCCACAGTCACACACACAGAATATAGGCATGCAGATACACCCGCAGTCACACACACAGAATATAGGCATGCAGATACACCCGCAGTCACACACAGAATATAGGCATGCAGATACTCCCGCAGTCACACACACAGAATATAGGCATGCAGATACACCCGCAGTCACACACACAGAATATAGGCATGCAGATACACCCGCAGTCACACACACAGAATATAGGCATGCAGATACACCCGCAGTCACACACACAGAATATAGACATGCAGATACACCCGCAGTCACACACAGAATATAGGCATGCAGATACATCCGCAGTCACACACACAGAATACAGGCATGCAGATACACCCGCATTCACACACAGAATATAGGCATGCAGATACACTGGCAGTCACACACACAGAATATAGACATGCAGATACACCCGCAGTCACACACACAGAATATAGACATGCAGATACACCCGCAGTCACACACACAGAATATAGGCATGCAGATACACCCGCAGTCACACACACAGAATATAGGCATGCAGATACACCCGCAGTCCCACACACAGAATACAGGCATGCAGATACACCCGCATTCACACACAGAATATAGGCATGCAGATACACTGGCAGTCACACACACAGAATATAGACATGCAGATACACCCGCAGTCACACACACAGAATATAGACATGCAGATACACCCGCAGTCACACACACAGAATATAGGCATGCAGATACACCCGCAGTCACACACACAGAATATAGACATGCAGATACACCCGCAGTCACACGCACAGAATATAGGCATGCAGATACATCCGCAGTCACACACACAGAATATAGGTATGCAGATACACCCACAGTCACACACACAGAATATAGGCATGCAGATACACCCGCAGTCACACACACAGAATATAGGCATGCAGATACACCCGCAGTCACACACAGAATATAGGCATGCAGATACTCCCGCAGTCACACACACAGAATATAGGCATGCAGATACACCCGCAGTCACACACACAGAATATAGGCATGCAGATACACCCGCAGTCACACACACAGAATATAGGCATGCAGATACACCCGCAGTCACACACACAGAATATAGACATGCAGATACACCCGCAGTCACACACACAGAATATAGGCATGCAGATACATCCGCAGTCACACACACAGAATATAGGTATGCAGATACACCCGCAGTCACACACGCACAGAATATAGGCATGCAGATACACCCGCAGTCACACACACAGAATATAGGCATGCAGATACATCCACAGTCACACACACAGAATATAGGCATGCAGATACACCCGCAGTCACACACACAGAATATAGGCATGCAGATACACCCGCAGTCACACACAGAATATAGGCATGCAGATACTCCCGCAGTCACACACACAGAATATAGGCATGCAGATACACCCGCAGTCACACACACAGAATATAGGCATGCAGATACACCCGCAGTCACACACACAGAATATAGGCATGCAGATACACCCGCAGTCACACACACAGAATATAGGCATGCAGATACACCCGCAGTCACACACACAGAATATAGGCATGCAGATACACCCGCAGTCACACACAGAATATAGGCATGCAGATACTCCCGCAGTCACACACACAGAATATAGGCATGCAGATACACCCGCAGTCTCACACACACAATATAGGCATGCAGATACACCCGCAGTCACACACAGAATATAGACATGCTATATATCATTTTACTCAGCAGAAGCTGCTTGTGCTATCTACTCGCATCATTGTGCAAATAAGATGCCTTTGAATGTTAAACGTTGCACGAAAAGACGCTCGTTGCTATCGTGTCACGGCATGGCGTGACTAGAAGGGCTTTTTAACGCGCCAGGAGTCTTGATGTACGTGGACCCATTTGTATATCCTGCAATGCTACAAAGTAGAACTTCTCAGGAAATGCCTGCAATCGCTCTGCTGTGTACATTGTACCCCCATCTATGAGTACATCCCATGCTGCCGCTTATACAGCACACAGCGGTATGTATAGATGTACAGCAGGCGCCTCTGGGAGGTCATGTGGCACAAATTGGGCAGGATGCCACGTGT
The DNA here is from genome assembly GCA_031769625.1 of Taudactylus pleione. Lineage (NCBI taxonomy): Eukaryota > Metazoa > Chordata > Amphibia > Anura > Myobatrachidae > Taudactylus > Taudactylus pleione. The sequence continues at coordinate 1,918,238 of JAUIMM010000181.1, forward strand.
GAAGACTTATCGTTATTTTGTCACCTTATTGAGCAGGTGACTATGCCGCCTTTCTGGTGAGTGATAGCGGCATTCTCCATCGCTATACATTATAATATAATGTGTCACAGCATCTATTTTTATGTCACTTTTCACTTCCTATTGAGAGAACACAGAATAAGTTTCATGAATTGCTCTAATGTTGTATAATCTCATCTGTGGATTTCTTCTGGGATGAATTTAATATGAATGAAATGTTGGCATGTGAGCAAGCTTTATATAATCATGCTAAATCTTTTCCTGAGAATACATTGCTCCCTTAATGTTCTGAGGATCCCCGATGAGATCTCCTTGCCAGAGGAATGAGTCTGCGCTATTTATTCCCCATAAGTACCCCCAGATCTCTTTACATCCGCCAACCAGCCCTGGCTTATTGTCAGCAAAAATGTTGGAGGGGAAAATAATGGAGTGGGCTCGATTATGATAGATCAACTTGACAATGTGGAGGTGGTCAGAATACTGATATTTATCACTTAGACACTGAGTTAGAATGTTAACATATTGTCCCTGGTGGCCCAGTGGCGTCTTCTATGTCCAGGCATTAATGTCCGTATCATTTCCGGTATTATCATCTGACGGCGTGACGTAATGGTAAGTGTTCTCTCACTACCCCTATTATTCCGGCTAGCGACTAACCCGAACATCCTGTCTAACCCTAATTATAACCTCCTCCTAGCCCCTAACCCTCTCTCTAGTACCTAATTATAACCTCCTCCTAGCCCCTAACCCACTCTCTAGTACCTAATTATAACCTCCTCCTAGCCCCTAACCCACTCTCTAGTACCTAATTATAACCTCCTCCTAGCCCCTAACCCACTCTCTAGTACTTAACCCACCACCCACAGTTCCTATGGTGTTCCTCGTATTATCCTCATAGCTGACACTCGGTGAGTTACTATATAGTGTGTATATACCGGGGAGATGGTGTTCCTCGTATTATCCTCATAGCTGACACTCGGTGAGTTACTATATAGTCTGTATATACCGGGGATATGGTGTTCCTCGTATTATCCTCATAGCTGACACTCGGTGAGTTACTATATAGTCTGTATATACCGGGGAGATGGTGTTCCTCGTATTATCCTCATAGCTGACACTCGGTGAGTTACTATATAGTCTGTATATACCGGGGAGATGGTGTTCCTCGTATTATCCTCATAGCTGACACTCGGTGAGTTACTGTATAGTCTGTATATACCGGGGAGATGGTGTTCCTCGTATTATCCTCATAGCTGACACTCGGTGAGTTACTATATAGTCTGTATATACCGGGGAGATGGTGTTCCTCGTATTATCCTCATAGCTGACACTCGGTGAGTTACTATATAGTCTGTATATACTGGGGAGATGGTGTTCCTCGGATCTGCTAAAGCGTCACAGTGGCTTCAATGGCCCAATTACCTTCACCATGGACTTACCAGTCACATTAATGGGAAATCTTAGAGAGAGAGCATTTTTCTAAAAACTGTCCCAATAAACTTGTCTGTGATTGTTGGTTGTTTGCAGACAATGTATCTGTGTGTAAGTGTAATGTGTGGTTACTATAAACCTCCCTGCATTTGGGGTTTCCGGAATTAAACCTCAACCTTGTTGAGCTTGGGAGCTCAGATAACCACACTGGTTTGTACTCCTGTGGTTTGTGGGTTACGCAATTGCATCATGAAGGTGCAGGAGAGTGTTGTATAATAAATCTCCGTAGTCTCAGGACAGTGCAGCATTGTGACACAGGGGCAGAACCTCGCCCAACACCTTAATGTATAAAGAGGTTTTACTGGAGTATGTTGCAGCCATTGTTTCAAAAGCGGATGGCAATTACAACAAAAGGACATGTTGCAGAAAGTATATTTGTATTCTGCAGTAACATGAGTCACGTTGGTGACCATCCTGACTGACATTGGTGACAATCCTGACTAATAGGAAGACCTGGGGCCGGAATCAGACAGAATAATCGCTATTACCATTGTTCCTGCATCTTTGGACCCAGCAGCGATGCTAAAAAATGGTAATGTCGCAGGTGTCTGAAGGCAAAAGACGTCCACTGCTGACATTGCAGATCCTAGAGCTGCATCTGGAGACGCAGCATCGATCTCCATCGGGAAGCCATTGGCCCAAGCTTGTGCAGAATGGCCACTGGAACTCCCCTGTCGGGCTCAGGAAATCTGCTTTGGTGGATGCAGACCATGACCTCGGTATGCCTGCAAAATGTGAAGCTGTTCCCGCCCCCAAACAGCCGTAGCATGTAACTGCGAGAGATATCGCAGTACAAGATGTGCACATGCAGTACAGGTCGTACGTCTCTGATTCAGGCCCTAATAAGACAACTCCTGTGTATACTGAATCCATATCGGAACGTCCATCGTGCTCTGCTACGGAACGTCCATCGTGCTCTGCTACGGAACGTCCATCGTGCTCTGCTACGGAACGTCCATCGTGCTCTGCTACGGAACGTCCATCGTGCTCTGCTACGGAACGTCCATCGTGCTCTGCTACGGACCTTTCCACTGTTACTTCCTGCTCCCAGTTCATTCATTAATGCTTTGCGAGAAATTCAGCACCGGTAGCAGCAATGGTAAATCAGACAGGGGTGTGATGGGTCGTGTATGGAGGTAGCAGCAGTGGTAAATCGGGCAGGGGTGTGATGGGTCGTGTATGGAGGTAGCAGCAGTGGTAACTCGGGCAGGGGTGTGATGGGTCGTGTATGGAGGTAGCAGCAGTGGTAACTCGGGCAGGTGTGTGATGGGTCGTGTATGGAGGTAACAGCAGTGGTAACTCGGGCAGGGGTGTGATGGGTCGTGTATGGAGGTAGCAGCAGTGGTAAGTCGGGCAGGGGTGTGATGGGTCGTGTATGGAGGTAGCAGCAGTGGTAACTCGGACAGGGGTGTGATGGGTCGTGTATGAAGGTAGCAGCAGTGGTAAGTCGGGCAGGGGTGTGATGGGTCGTGTATGGAGGTAGCAGCAGTGGTAAATCGGGCAGGGGTGTGATGGATCGTGTATGGAGGTAGCAGCAGTGGTAACTCGGGCAGGGGTGTGATGGGTCGTGTATGGCGGTAGCAGCAGTGGTAACTCGGGCAGGGGTGTGATGGGTCATGTATGGAGGTAACAGCAATGGTAACTCGGGCAGGGGTGTGATGGGTCGTGTATGGAGGTAGCAGCAGTGGTAACTCGGGCAGGGGTGTGATGGGTCATGTATGGAGGTAACAGCAATGGTAACTCGGGCAGGGGTGTGATGGGTCATGTATGGCGGTAGCAGCAGTGGTAACTCGGGCAGGGGTGTGATGGGTCGTGTATGGAGGTAACAGCAGTGGTAAATCGGGCAGGGGTGTGATGGGTTATGTATGGCGGTAGTAGCAGTGGTAACTCGGGCAGGGGTGTGATGGGTCGTGTATGGAGGTAACAGCAATGGTAACTCGGGCAGGGGTGTGATGGGTCATGTATGGCGGTAGCAGCAGTGGTAACTCGGGCAGGGGTGTGATGGGTCGTGTATGGAGGTAACAGCTATGGTAAATCGGGCAGGGGTGTGATGGGTCGTGTATGGCGGTTTGGCAGTATTTATGAGAATACAAACCAATGACATTACAGAGTGCTGTAGGAGATGTCTCTTGTTCCGTGTGACTTATTTGACTGAATATTGGTCCAGCCTACACAATGGAACCTTTATATTGCATTTCTCACATTATGCTGCTTCACTGTAGGTGCAAAATGAGACCTAATCTCCATCAGCTGTGCGCAAAGGTCCATCAAAGAAAATGCTTCTGATGTGCAGAACTAGGTGCGCCTGCTCCGTAATCTGCAAGGAGAGCCTACTCTGCAATCTCTGCACTCCCCTAAATGCTGCATCCTGCTAATGAACCATGTGTCACAGCAGAATTCTAGTATTGAGCTTTGGACCTGATTGAGAGCCGCTCGCATCCAGCGTATGCAAATTTTTCAAAGTGACGGCATGGGAAGAGAACGCTCGCCAAGGCATAAGCACACCCACTTTGGCTGTGCGAGCGATCGCTCTGTGTATGCAGACACCCACTAGCATATGTAGAGACGCCCACTAGCGCACGCCATCTCCAGGAAGTGTATTAAAACATTGGTACATCGAGCACCATCGGTTGCGATCACAGAGCTTGTGGTTGTCTTACCCTGCCGCAAGCACTGCGAGGACTTCAGTGTAAAAAACAGGCATGTGACGCGTACAATGATGCTGCCTGTTAATTATGCACACTTTAAAAACGGCGTTGAAACACCCAGGCACGCCTGCGTTCGCACCTCCACTCCTCCGTTATTAGTGTCCTGCCCCTGTTACCACCCACAAACGGCCTCTCCTGTCACTCATTTCACTGGGCTGTCTTTGCTGGGCCAGTGAGCGGGCTGCGATCGCACAGAGTAGTTCTCGCGCGCGCAGAACGAAGCATGCGCGTACGCAAACCATCGGGCCGCTTGCGAGCGGCTCTGAAACAGGTCCATTGTACGGTAAATGACTGTCGTGTTTGCTTGACTCTAATGGCTGAATAACAAACCTGACTCCATTTGGACATAGCTGGGTCTCTCCTTCCTTGCTGCAATAACTTGGGTAGAAATCTCAGAGGCAGAAGTAGACTGTTATATGTGACAGGATGGTGCATAGTTTGGGGTCATCTGATGGCGTTTGCCTCTTCCGATGTGTAACTTTGCTGTTGGACATCTGGAGCAGATATTGGGTCTTCCAAGTGGTTCTATGAGGTTCTGATTCCAGATCTTTGGAAATATTTTACGTGTCCAATAGAAGGAATGAGAAATATGAGAGATTTATCAGGAAACAGAAAGTGCCTCCCATCCCGCCTGTCATTCCTTCATTTACCTGCGTCATCTGCTCACATATAATTTATAACCTTGTGCATTCATTTTCATTTTTGTGCATGTAATGCAGCTTGATATGAGCGTGACCTCTGTAGAACTTCATTATCACACAAAATGCCAACATACATGAGTTGTGAGTATTCGTCTCGTGACGCACGGAGAACTCTTCAAAGAACGTTCTTTGCACCTGGATCCTGTGCCCAATACCAGCCCTCGTCTAGGAATCTCAGAAGATTTACTTAGAATTGTTTTCTTATATCTTTATATCATATTTTACTGTAGGGATTAAATTCTCTCTGGACACAATTTAGCAATAAGATAAATGATTGCTCAGGCCGGTCTGAGGGAATATGGCGGTGCATCACCTGGCTATTGCTGATTCATTTCTGGCTTCTGGGCATATTTACTAATTGGAGCCTTTTAATAATGTTCTGACCATGGGATTTATATGGGGAATGATGTACTAAATGCACAGCCAGGAGTGTTTTGCATTTAATACTATTGATGCATTTTTCCCTATGGTAGTCTTCCGCAAAGGGGCTCGATTCAATTGTCCGCAAATTAAATAGCGCCGAGAGGGAGCTCCCAGAGCTATTCAGTTCAGCGCGCTGTCAAGAATTTGTTCTCGCTCTCCTCCAGGGGTGCAAGCAGAAATCCGACAAAAGTACAGGCGCTATGCTGTTTTCTGTCCTTAGCGCGAGTTGAAACAGCATTGCGCCGGTTAGTTTAGTCGGAGAATGCCCATTCTCATGACTAAACGTCCTGTTTAAGGCGTGAGAGAAGGGGCATTCCCCGACCTACAGTAACTGCGAGCAGAATTGAATAGTTCCAGGAACTCCCTCCCGGTGCTTTTTAATTTACGGCAACTTGACTAGAGCCCAAGGGTTTGCCTCAATGATTGCGACATCTGGCAGACTCTCCGGAACCTCGCCGATGCCTGAAAAACTCTGGATTTTACATTTCTCCCTAAGGGGCATATTCAATTAGCAGCGACAAGCTGTTTTCGTCGAAAAAGTTTCGCTGATGACATAATTTCGCAAGGCGACAACTTATCCCCATACTCAATTCCAAAGACTTTTCGCCTACGCAGAAAGTCAATGCATTGGTATAGGCAAAAAAGATTTAGTAGGCGGAAAAAAGTGCAAAATTGCGGTTTTGGGGTGCAAAGGTGGGGAAACCACCCTACACCCTTGGGACAGGCTCCCAAAGGCTAAAGTCCTAATTTTTTTTTTTTTTAAGAAACCCCCCAAAAAGTTAATTTGAAAATGGGGGCGAAAGTTGGGGTACAAACTTAAAAACTAGCTAAATAAGCTTTTGGGGGGTCTGCAAGTATGGGGGAGGTGTTTTTTTGATTTCAGGTGCTTGTCGAAGGTGCGTTTTTCACACTTAACTTTTGCGATTTTTATTTTTTTTTCCTTTCTTACTACGCTTGTACCCATTTTCATGAACCCCAAATTTGCTGGGACTAGTTATTATCTAAAAAAAAAAACCCTTCTAAATGCTATTCTCCACCATTTGTGCAGAGACGCTAATCAGCAGCTATTGAGAGCATTTAAGTACCCAAAATACCTTCAGTGGCGCTATTCGCGGGCAACTACACTGATCCCCAATGTTAGTGCATCTTTTGGCGGCTGTCAATTTAAGTAGAACATTTATTTAGCAAAAAAACACTTTCTTTGATATCACTGTTTTTAGAAACATGCATATACTGCCATCCGATACCCCAAATACTTCCATTATAGCACGTTTAAATTATCCTGATTTTTTTGGGGGTACAAGATTTCCGCAGTGTTACCTGTACTTATCGTGGCAGAATACACAAATATTTTTAGCATGAATGCTACTTTGAGACTTTTGTAATAAGATTGCATGAAAAAACGCGGACGCACATAGAGAGAACTTATTTTGCATTATCGCGGCTAATTGCATTGCCCCTCTAAGTGTCTCATCACTTAGTAAGTATATGCCGTACTCAGACCCTGCAGATCATCATAGCAGATAGCGAGCAACCTCCATCAGGGCGGTATGTTCATCGCTGCACGTTTTCAGGGCCCACCCTCTCTTTTCAGGTGTCTGATATTGGAACAGTATCACTAATGCCCCAGTCACATATAAATACCGTCTCACACCCGGGATTTTGTCCACGGTTCCATCCAGGGTGCGACTGGGCTGACCCCTTTTAGGCTGGCATCATTGACTCTGCTTATTGCCAGGTTGATTAATTCCCCGCCATCACGTGGTGAGCCGGCTCTTCCTATGCAGTGAACGGAACCTGGATTACCCGTTCACACTGCCCTGTAAGCCTGGTTGAACACTCATTCAACCATTCTCGTTAACCAGGGTTGACATGCTCGACCCCGCTTAATTCATCCTGGCCCTTTCACACTGCACAGTAACCAGGGTTATTGCTGCCAGTGTGTAGGGTTATACTAGAAGTATCATTACATCCTGGCCCTTTCCTACTGCACAGTAACCCGGGTTATTGCTGCCAGTGTGTAGGGTTATACTAGTATCATTACATCCTGGCCCTTTCCTACTGCACAGTAACTCGGGTTATACTAGTATCATTTCATCCTGGCCCTTTCACACTACACAGTAACCAAGATTATTGCTGCCCGTGTGTAGGGTTATACTAGTATTTCATCCTGGCCCTTTCCTACTGCACCGTAACCTGGGTTATTGCTGCCAGTGTGCAAGGTTATACTAGTATCATTTCATCCTGGCCCTTTCCTACTGCACAGTAACTCGGGTTATACTAGTATCATTTCATCCTGGCCCTTTCCTACTGCACAGTAACTCGGGTTATACTAGTATCATTTCATCCTGGCCCTTTCCTACTGCACAGTAACCCGGGTTACTGCTGCCATTGTGCAAGGTTATACTAGTATCATTTCATCCTGGCCCTTTCCTACTGCACAGTAACCCGGGTTATTGCTGCCATTGTGCAAGGTTATACTAGTATCATTTCATCCTGGCCCTTTCCTACTGCACAGTAACCCGGGTTATTGCTGCCAGTGTGTAGGGTTATACTAGTATTACATCCTGGCCCTTTCCTACTGCACAGTAACCCGGGTTGTTGCTGCCAGTGTGTAGGGTTATACTACTATCATTTTCATCCTGGCCCTTTCACACTACACAGTAACCCGGGTTATTGCTGCCATTGTGTAGGGATATACTAGTATCATTTCATTCTGGCCCTTACCTACTGCACAGTAACCTGGGTTATTGCTGCCAGTGTGCAAGGTTATACTAGTATCATTTCATCCAGGCCCTTTCCTACTGCACAGTAATTCGGGATATACTAGTATCATTTCATCCTGGTCCTTTCCTACTGCACAGTAACCCGGGTTATTGCTGCCAGTGTGTAGGGTTATACTAGAAGTATCAATACATCCTGGTCCTTTCCTACTGCACAGTAACCTTGGTTATTGCTGCCAGTCTGTAGGGTTATACTAGTATCATTTCATCCTGGCCCTTTCCTACTGCACAGTAATCTGGGTTATTGCTGCCAGTGTGTAGGGTTATACTAGTATAATTTCATCCTGGCCCTTACCTACTGCACAGTAACCCGGGTTATTGCTGCCATTGTGCAAGGTTATACTAGTATCATTTCATCCTGGCCCTTTCCTACTGCACAGTAACCTTGGTTATTGCTGCCAGTCTGTAGGGTTATACTAGTATCATTTCATCCTGGTCCTTTCCCACTGCACAGTAACCCGGGTTATTGCTGCCAGTGTGTAGGGTTATACTAGTATTACATCCTGGCCCTTTCCTACTGCACAGTAACCCGGGTTGTTGCTGCCAGTGTGTAGGGTTATACTAGTATCATTTCATCCTGGCCCTTTCACACTACACAGTAACCCGGGTTATTGCTGCCATTGTGTAGGGATATACTAGTATCATTTCATCCTGGCCCTTTCCTACTGCACAGTAACCTGGGTTATTGCTGCCAGTGTTGTAGGGTTATACTAGTATCATTTCATCCTGGTCCTTTCCTACTGCACAGTAACCCGGGTTATTGCTGCCAGTGTTGTAGGGTTATACTAGTATCATTTCATCCTGGCCCTTTCCTACTGCACAGTAACTCGGGTTATACTAGTATTATTTCATCCTAGCCCTTTCCTACTGCACAGTAACTCGGGTTATACTAGTATCATGTCATCCTGGCCCTTTCCTACTGCACAGTAACCTGGGTTATACTAGTATCATTTCATCCTGGCCCTTTCCTACTGCACAGTAACCCGGGTTATTGCTGCCAGTGTGTAGGGTTATACTAGTATCATTTCATCCTGGCCCTTACAACTGCACAGTAACTCGGGTTATACTAGTATTATTTCATCCTGGCCCTTTCCTACTGCACAGTAACCTGGGTTATACTAGTATCATTTCATCCTGGCCCTTTCCTACTGCACAGTAACCTGGGTTATTGCTGCCAGTGTGTAGGGTTATACTAGTATCATTTCATCCTGGCCCTTTCACACTACACAGTAACCCGGTTTATTGCTGCCATTGTGTAGGGATATACTAGTATCATTTCATCCTGGCCCTTTCCTACTGCACAGTAACCTGGGTTATTGCTGCCAGTGTGTAGGGTTATACTAGTATAATTTCATCCTGGCCCTTTCCTACTGCACAGTAACCTGGGTTATTGCTGCCAGTGTGTAAGGTTATACTAGTATCATTTCATCCTGGCCCTTTCCTACTGCACAGTAACTCAGGTTATACTAGTATCATTTCATCCTTGTCCTTTCCTACTGCACAGTAACCTGGGTTATTGCTGCCAGTGTGCAAGGTTATACTAGTATCATTTCATCCTGGCCCTTTCCTACTGCACAGTAACTCGGGTTATACTAGTATCATTTCATCCTGGCCCTTTCACACTACACAGTAACCTGGGTTATTGCTGCCAGTGTGTAGGGTTACACTAGTATCATTTCATCCTGGCCCTTTCACACTACACAGTAACCCAGGTTATTGCTGCCCGTGTGTAGGGTTATACTAGTATTTCATCCTGGCCCTTTCCTACTGCACCGTAGCCTGGGTTATTGCTGCCAGTGTGCAAGGTTATACTAGTATCATTTCATCCTGGCCCTTTCCTACTGCACAGTAACTCGGGTTATACTAGTATCATTTCATCCTGGCCCTTTCCTACTGCACAGTAACTCTGGTTATACTAGTATCATTTCATCCTGGCCCTTTCCTACTGCACAGTAACCCGGGTTATTGCTGCCATTGTGCAAGGTTATACTAGTATCATTTCATCCTGGCCCTTTCCTACTGCACAGTAACCCGGGTTATTGCTGCCATTGTGCAAGGTTATACTAGTATCATTTCATCCTGGCCCTTTCCTACTGCACAGTAACCTTGGTTATTGCTGCCAGTCTGTAGGGTTATACTAGTATCATTTCATCCTGGTCCTTTCCTACTGCACAGTAACCCGGGTTATTGCTGCCAGTGTGTAGGGTTATACTAGTATTACATCCTGGCCCTTTCCTACTGCACAGTAACCCGGGTTGTTGCTGCCAGTGTGTAGGGTTATACTACTATCATTTTCATCCTGGCCCTTTCACACTACACAGTAACCCGGGTTATTGCTGCCATTGTGTAGGGATATACTAGTATCATTTCATCCTGGCCCTTTCCTACTGCACAGTAACCTGGGTTATTGCTGCCAGTGTTGTAGGGTTATACTAGTATCATTTCATCCTGGTCCTTTCCTACTGCACAGTAACCCGGGTTATTGCTGCCAGTGTGTAGGGTTATACTAGTATCATTTCATCCTGGCCCTTTCCTACTGCACAGTAACTCGGGTTATACTCGTATTATTTCATCCTAGCCCTTTCCTACTGCACAGTAACTCGGGTTATACTAGTATCATGTCATCCTGGCCCTTTCCTACTGCACAGTAACCTGGGTTATACTAGTATCATTTCATCCTGGCCCTTTCCTACTGCACAGTAACCCGGGTTATTGCTGCCATTGTGCAAGGTTATACTAGTATCATTTCATCCTGGCCCTTTCCTACTGCACAGTAACCCGGGTTATTGCTGCCATTGTGCAAGGTTATACTAGTATCATTTCATCCTGGCCCTTTCCTACTGCACAGTAACCTTGGTTATTGCTGCCAGTCTGTAGGGTTATACTAGTATCATTTCATCCTGGCCCTTTCCTACTGCACAGTAACCCGGGTTATTGCTGCCAGTGTGTAGGGTTATACAAGTATCATTTCATCCTGGCCCTTACAACTGCACAGTATCTCGGGTTATACTAGTATTATTTCATCCTGGCCCTTTCCTACTGCACAGTAACTCGGGTTATACTAGTATCATTTCATCCTGGCCCTTTCCTACTGAACAGTATCCTGGGTTATTGCTGCCTGTGTGTAGGGTTATACTAGTATCATTTCATCCTGGTCCTTTCCTACTGCACAGTAACTCGGGTTATACTAGTATTATTTCATCCTGGCCCTTTCCTACTGCACAGTAACCTGGGTTATACTAGTATCATTTCATCCTGGCCCTTTCCTACTGCACAGTAACCTGGGTTATTGCTGCCAGTGTGTAGGGTTATACTAGTATCATTTCATCCTGGCCCTTTCACACTACACAGTAACCCAGTTTATTGCTGCCATTGTGTAGGGATATACTAGTATCATTTCATCCTGGCCCTTTCCTACTGCACAGTAACCTGGGTTATTGCTGCCAGTGTGTAGGGTTATACTAGTATCATTTCATCCTGGCCCTTTCCTACTGCACAGTAACCCAGTTTATTGCTGCCATTGTGTAGGGATATACTAGTATCATTTCATCCTGGCCCTTTCCTACTGCACAGTAACTCGGGTTATTATAGTATTATTTCATCCTGGCCCTTTCACACTACACAGTAACCCAGGTTATTGCTGCCAGTGTGCAAGGTTACACTAGTATCATTTCAGCCTGGCCCTTTCCTACTGCACAGTAACTCGGGTTATACTAGTATCATTTCATCCTGGCCCTTTCCTACTGCACAGTAACTCGGGTTATACTAGTATCATTTCATCCTGGCCCTTTCACACTACACAGTAACCCGGGTTATTGCTGCCATTGTGCAATGTTATACTAGTATCATTACATCCTGGCCCTTTCCTACTGCACAGTAACCCGGGTTATTGCTGCCATTGTGTAGGGTTATACTAGTATCATTTCATCCTGGCCCTTTCACACTACACAGTAACCCGGGTTATTGCTGCCATTGTGTAGGGTTATACTAGTATCATTTCATCCTGGCCCTTTCCTACTGCACAGTAACCAGGGTTATTGCTGCCAGTGTGTAGGGTTATACTAGTATCATTTCATCCTGGCCCTTTCACACTACACAGTAACCCGGGTTATTGCTGCCATTGTGTAGGGTTATACTAGTATCATTTCATCCTGGCCCTTTCCTACTGCACAGTAACCCGGGTTATTGCTGCTGGTGTGTAGGGTTATACTAGTATCATTTCATCCTGGCCCTTTCCTACTGCACAGTAACCCGGGTTATTGCTGCTAGTGTGTAGGGTTATACTAGTATCATTTCATCCTGGCCCTTTCCTACTGCACAGTATCTCGGGTTATACTAGTATCATTTCATCCTGGCCCTTTCGATCTGCACAGTAACCCGGGTTATTGCTGCTAGTGTGTAGGGTTATACTAGTATAATTTCAAAAGTGTAAAATTTGTGATTTTTCAAAACCACATCATTCAATCCCAATGAAGTCAAATTAATTCCTTATTACATATTTAAGTAGGTGATCATGATGAAAGATACAGGTGCATTGTCTTACAACTCTCTTCAGAATCCTAAACACTTAATTAGGACAAAACAGAGAATTTAAATTGCTCATTAACTACAGAGTAAAATCTTTTTTTTCCTGTGCTGGCCATGCTGGACATGAACCTGGGGTAGTGAGTACTGTAATACTACATGACGCCCTGTGCTGGCCATGCTGGACATGAACCTGGGGTAGTGAGTACTGTAATACTACATGACGCCCTGTGCTGGCCATGCTGGACATGAACCTGGGGTAGTGAGTACTGTAATACTACATGACGCCCTGTGCTGGCCATGCTGGACATGTACCTCGGGTAGTGAGTACTGTAATACTACATGATGCCCTGTGCTGGCCATGCTGGACATGAACCTGGGGTAGTGAGTACTGTAATACTACATGACGCCCTGTGCTGGCCATGCTGGACATGAACCTGGGGTAGTGAGTACTGTAATACTACATGACGCCCTGTGCTGGCCATGCTGGACATGAACCTGGGGTAGTGAGTTCTGTAATACTACATGACTCCTTGTGCTGGCCATGCTGGACATGAACCTGGGGTAGTGAGTACTGTAATACTACATGACACCCTGTGCTGGCCATGCTGGACATGAACCTGGGTTAGTGAGTACTGTAATACTACCTGACTCCTTGTGCTGGCCATGCTGGACATGAACCTGGGGTAGTGAGTACTGTAATACTACATGACGCCCTGTGCTGGCCATCGCTGGACATGAACCTGGGGTAGTGAGTACTGTAATACTACATGACGCCCTGTGCTGGCCATGCTGGACATGTACCTGGGTTAGTGAGTACTGTAATACTACCTAACTCCTTGTGCTGGCCATGCTGGACATGAACCTGGGGTAGTGAGTACTGTAATACTACATGACTCCTTGTGCTGGCCATGCTGGACATGAACCTGGGGTAGTGAGTACTGTAATACTACATGACACCCTGTGCTGGCCATGCTGGACATGAACCTGGGGTAGTGAGTACTGTAATACTACCTGACTCCTTGTGCTGGCCATGCTGGACATGAACCTGGGGTAGTGAGTACTGTAATACTACATGACGCCCTGTGCTGGCCATGCTGGACATGAACCTGGGGTAGTGAGTACTGTAATACTACATGACGCCCTGTGCTGGCCATGCTGGACATGAACCTTGGGTAGTGAGTACTGTAATACTACATGACGCCCTGTGCTGGCCATGATGGACATGTACCTGGGTTAGTGAGTACTGTAATACTACATGACTTCTTGTGCTGGCCTTGCTGGACATGAACCTGGGGTAGGGAGTACTGTAATACTACATGACTTCTTGTGCTGGCCATGCTGGACATGAACCTGGGGTAGTGAGTACTGTAATACTACATGACGCCCTGTGCTGGCCATGCTGGACATGAACCTGGGGTAGTGAGTACTGTAATACTACATGACGCCCTGTGCTGGCCATGCTGGACATGTACCTGGGTTAGTGAGTACTGTAATACTACATGACGCCCTGTGCTGGCCATGCTGGACATGAACCTGGGGTAGTGAGTACTGTAATACTACATGACGCCCTGTGCTGGCCATGCTGGACATGTACCTGGGTTAGTGAGTACTGTAATACTACATGACGCCCTGTGCTGGCCATGCTGGACATGAACCTGGGGTAGTGAGTACTGTAATACTACATGACTCCTTGTGCTGGCCATGCTGGACATGAACCTGGGTTAGTGAGTACTGTAATACTACATGACGCCCTGTGCTGGCCATGCTGGACATGAACCTGGGGTAGTGAGTACTGTCATTGTACATGACGCCCTGTGCTGGCCATGCTGGACATGAACCTGGGTTAGTGAGTACTGTAATACTACATGATGCCCTGTGCTGGCCATGCTGGACATGAACCTGGGGTAGTGAGTACTGTAATACTACATGACGCCCTGTGCTGGCCATGCTGGACATGTACCTGGGGTAGTGAGTACTGTAATACTACATGACGCCCTGTGCTGGCCATGCTGGACATGAACCTGGGTTAGTGAGTACTGTAATACTACATGACGCCCTGTGCTTGCCATGCTGGCCGGTTCATTCAGGCTAAGCTCTGTTACTGTATTCACTATTCTTTACAGCATTGGTCAAAAAAAGGTTAGTTGTATGGCCCATTCACACAAGCCGAGCAGTGACGATTTTAGTGACGCAAAGTCACAGAAAAAAATATTACTGTGTGTGACTGCCGGTGTATCCGCAGAATATAGGCATACAGATGCACCCGCAGTCACACACACAGAATATAGGCATGCAGATACACCCGCAGTCACACACACAGAATATAGGCATGCAGATACACCCGCAGTCACACACACAGAATATAGGCATGCAGATACACCCGCAGTCACACACACAGAATATAGGCATGCAGATACACCCGCAGTCACACACACAGAATATAGGCATGCAGATACACCCGCAGTCACACACACAGAATATAGGCATGCAGATACACCCGCAGTCACACACACAGAATATAGGCATGCAGATACACCCGCAGTCACACACACAGAATATAGGCATGCAGATACACCCGCAGTCACACACACAGAATATAGGCATGCAGATACACCCGCAGTCACACACACAGAATATAGGCATGCAGATACACCCGCAGTCACACACACAGAATATAGGCATGCAGATACACCCGCAGTCACACACACAGAATATAGGCATGCAGATACACCCGCAGTCACACACACAGAATATAGGCATGCAGATACACCCGCAGTCACACACACAGAATATAGGCATGCAGATACACCCGCAGTCACACACACAGAATATAGGCATGCAGATACACCCTCAGTCACACACACAGAATATAGGCATGCAGATACACCCGCAGTCACACACACAGAATATAGGCATGCAGATACACCCGCAGTCACACACACAGAATATAGGCATGCAGATACACCCGCAGTCACACACACAGAATATAGGCATGCAGATACACCCGCAGTCACACACACAGAATATAGACATGCAGATACACCCGCAGTCACACACACAGAATATAGACATGCAGATACACCCGCAGTCACACACACAGAATTTAGAATTCAAAGAATAAAATAAATTTTCTGCAATGTAACCTTCATGTCTGGCCCCTACCCATCCCTTCATGTGTGAAGACACTTCACCTCGGTGGAGTATTGGGAGCAGAAAGTGTTGAGTGTTATGTGACCAGTTGCTGTGAATGGGGCGTTTCGGCTATCTCGGCGCAGTAAAGCGATGGTGTGCCTTTGCTCCCTAATAGCATTAGTGAGGCCTTGGAAGCCCCTCGCAGTTATGGTAGCCATGTGTATGCATATGGATAATGCGGAGGAGTCAGTCCGTGACATAGTTCTACGTTGTGATGAAATCTGTCTGGTCTGGGTCAGTATAAAGTCCTCCGGCATTTGCCAGAGTTTGGCGGGAAAGCGCACAGTAATAAATGCGATATGATCCAAATGCTGCTCACCTAAGGGATATACTGACTTTGTGTATGTAAAAGAAAAGACGGAAACGGGGAGCGCTAAGGAGAAAAAATGGTGTCAAACTGATATATAATGTTCATAATAATCTTAAATCCAAAATATGAGGATAAAATTAAGATCTTTAATAAGATATAATGAAAAAGATTGATCGAGATAGGTCCTCTCGTTAAACTATACAATAAAATCTAACATAAAAAAATACTGACATGGTATAAATACAAATTAGTAAAGAAAACAATTGTAACATATAAAAACACAGTAATTCAACTCTGGAATGGAGGATAAATGAGCGTAAATAAGTCCTGTTATTATACACAGTCCAGATAAAAAAATTGGCGTATGATGTTACCTTGGATAGTGTATAATTTGTATATGATAATCCAGTATGGAGAAGGCTGTATACAAAGCCGCTTTATGGGATAGTTGTGAGTAAATACCGGTAATAGTCACAGTGAAATCTCCCGCTGTCTGCGTCACAACTGCTCCCGGCCGGGAAAAGAATGACTGTGTGCGCTGTCAAGAGTTGCGGGTATCGGCAGCTGCTATAAGTGAACAGCGTATTCCGGCTGTGAGTTTGCGATGTCCCGGGTAATATACCCCGGCGCCTGTTAGTAAAGTGCTGGCTGAGCCGTGTTGTAGAATGATGTAACCACAGCGATATGGATAGTCACTTGTAGCAGGTGCTAGTTCCCGATATGCGCCAAAAATCAACATTACATGTATAATCCTTGGTTATGCATAATAATATGCTATATGCACCATACTAGCTTCAGCCTGAAATATTGTATACTGATTTTAAAATCAATCTTTGCTTGCACTTTGTGTCTAAATGAATAGGCTTCATAGCCTGTTGCCCTTACTCTCACCCCCCAGTTTAGAGCTAAGCATTGGAACCAGCAGACCCTTGGGCACTTTCCACTGAGTAACCACTATCTTGCCTACTATATGCTGCATTATTGTGTATAAAGGTTCCTGATGCTTGCGTTCTGTCATTATGTGATGTGGTTGAGTGAAGATTGTTAAGGGACAGCAACTACTATGCACCTGCAAGACCAGCACAATGAAACTTTCTTTGTGTGGACATTTATGGTCACAACAGTGGACATTTACATACAATACAGATAAATGTTTAAGAACACCCAGCCTAAGATACACTGAAGTGCCAAAAGTCATGGGATAGATGTCTTGTTTTGTGTAGGGCCCCCTCTAGCCTGGTGAAGTGCAGCAACTCGATGTGGCATCTCTTCCACCAGGGAACGGAAGACCCCTGGAGAGATGTTGAGCCAAACTATCTGGATAGCTTCCCACAGCTCCCTGATATTTGTAGGTGCAGGATCCTGCGTGCACCTCTCAGTGTCATCTGTCCAAATTTGTCCAGAATTGGTTAGAGGTTCAAGCTGAAGAGTTCCGACGAATGTCCCATAAAATGCTCAATTGGTTCATGTCTGGTGGATGTAAGTTGGGACCGATGCACGATGCATTATCCTGCTAGAATATCCCATCGTTGTGGGGGCACATGAGGTCCATGAAGGGCTGCAAATGGTCATCACGCAATGCATGAAGTAGTTCCCGGAGCTTTTCAGTTGTTTCCCACACACCCGGCACTTAGTCGGAAGATGCCATTTAGACACGCTAAAAGCCGGGCGTGGGGGGACAATTGAAAAGCTCCGGGAACTACTTCCCGCCAGTATACACCACGTTATTAGCCTGACCAGAGGATTTATTTCCGCACCTTTCTGAGTAAAGTGCCGGCCGCAATTCTCTAGCATTGCCCCCTAAGTGTCCTTAGTCAAGTGCTAGAAAGTAGTCCTGAATGTGTCCTCATAGCTGCACTGTGTGACTTGGCCTATTATAAAGGCATATCTGCTATTCTAGAATTGGGATTCTGTTTCTTTTATGTTTTATGCTGCCCCATCCTGCAGTACCGTCAGCTGGTGAGAAGCACCTGATTCTGTTCTATTCTGGAGCACATCATGAGTCCTCTGTCTATACTGTAATATATGTTGTTTGTCAGATCATGAGTCCCTGTGTCTATACTGTAATATATGTTGTTTGTCAGATCATGAGTCCCTGTGTCTATACTGTAATATATGTTGTTTGTCAGATCATGAGTCCTCTGTCTATACTGTAATATATGTTGTTTGCCAGATCATGAGTCCTGTGTCTATACTGTAATATATGTTGTTTGCCAGATCATGAGTCCTCTGTCTATACTGTAATATATGTTTGTCAGATCATGAGTCCTCTGTCTATACTGTAATATATGTTGTTTGCCAGATCATGAGTCCTGTGTCTATACTGTAATATATGTTGTTTGTCAGATCATGAGTCCCTGTGTCTATACTGTAATATATGTTGTTTGTCAGATCGAGTCCCTGTGTCTATACTGTAATATATGTTGTTTGCCAGATCATGAGTTTTCTGTCTATACTGTAATATATGTTGTTTGTCAGATCATGAGTCCCTGTGTCTATACTGTAATATATGTTGTTTGTCAGATCATGAGTCCTGTGTCTATACTGTAATATATGTTGTTTGTCAGATCATGAGTCCCTGTGTCTATAATGTAATATATGTTGTTTGTCAGATCGAGTCCCTGTGTCTATACTGTAATATATGTTGTTTGCCAGATCATGAGTCCTGTGTCTATACTGTAATATATGTTGTTTGCCAGATCATGAGTCCTCTGTCTATACTGTAATATATGTTGTTTGTCAGATCATGAGTCCTGTGTCTATACTGTAATATATGTTGTTTGTCAGATCGAGTCCCTGTGTCTATACTGTAATATATGTTGTTTGCCAGATCATGAGTCCTGTGTCTATACTGTAATATATGTTGTTTGCCAGATCATGAGTCCTCTGTCTATACTGTAATATATGTTGTTTGTCAGATCATGAGTCCTGTGTCTATACTGTAATATATGTTGTTTGTCAGATCGAGTCCCTGTGTCTATACTGTAATATATGTTGTTTGTCAGATCATGAGTCCCTGTGTCTATACTGTAATATATGTTGTTTGCCAGATCATGAGTCCTGTGTCTATACTGTAATATATGTTGTTTGCCAGATCATGAGTCCTGTGTCTATACTGTAATATATGTTGTTTGCCAGATCATGAGTCCTGTGTCTATACTGTAATATATGTTTGTCAGATCATGAGTCCTGTGTCTATACTGTAATATATGTTGTTTGTCAGATCATGAGTCCCTGTGTCTATACTGTAATATATGTTGTTTGTCAGATCATGGCATATATTAAATGTCAGGACCCTGACAGACTGTAGTGACACTGGCGTAATAACTGTGTTAATCAGTACCCATATTAAAGTGAGTCAGGACACGTGAGCTCCTGTTTAATTGTTTCTGTGAAAGAGGTAATCTATCCAGAGAAGAAAAGCTCTTAAATAGGTTTATTGTGCTTTATAAAATGAAACCTTTCACAGTTAACTTAATCTATATGATTAAATAAATTTTCCTGTGATATCTTTCCTCCTCCTGATATTGCTGTGGGTTTTATACCCATTACTCTGGCTTTAATATTTTGTGTTTAAGGTGCACAAATGTATGTTCTCTAGGGGTGATTCTAGTGTTCACTCAGATTTCACTGTGCGCGTTGCAGAATGGGACCTGCGAGATCGCGTGCAGCCCCCGTATGCCTCTGCTACTGATTGACAGGCAGACGTGTTTGTTGGGCAGTGGGGGGGCCGGGGATAGCCTGCATGGCCGGAAATGGGGGTTTGCCACCCCCATTTGCGTTCATAGACGCAGACTTCCGGGCCTCGCAGGTTTACTCATCGATGCACAACATCGATGGTCGCGATGGTGATCCCAGGATGTAACCTCGGTTGCAGCACTGGGACTGCAGATGCTGACAGGAGATGCCTCCTCACTTCAATAGCCTCCTGCAGCATTTGAATTTTAGCAGGACGGAATTACAAAGCTGCTTGTGTGTGTCTACTGCTGAATCAGCCCCTCTGTCCGCATGTCTGTCCTGCTATGTTTGAAATTAGGAGCTGATTGGTTGGTACTTCTATCACTCTCTATCCAAGATTTGATACATCGTCCCTGTGACCGGATGATCTCGCCAGGTGATCACCGATTATTTTTGATTCCACTGGATCTTGGAATATAACTGTGGCCGGAGGCCGGCCTCACGTGGGGAATGGTGGCCGCGGCACTGAGGGGGTTAACCCCCGTGCTGCGGCGCCATTTTTAAATATAACAATAGGCGCTAGGCGTCCTGTATTGGGATGTGTTACTGGCGTTAGGCGCCATCTGTGAAATGTTGCCGGTGCTGGACGCCGAGTGTTCCATGTTTCTGTGCCGCAGCCCCGGACTGTCTCCGGCGGCTGTGGCGATGACTGATGTTAAACCCCCACCCCCCGGTGTGCTGCACTGGGGGGGACCGGAGTGCAGGGAGCCGCTCTGCGCTCCACACTGGGACCCGGGAGTGTGACTCCCGGCGTCCCAGCTCCACAGGGACGCCGCTGGTCCCTCCATGCCGGCTGCTTACTGCGGCCAGGCAGCGGAGGGCAGAGTGGGATGCCGACCGCTGGGGGCTGGGAATTCAGCTCCTGGCGCCCCAGCTACCCGGCGAGGTGCTCTGCGTCGGAGGGCCGGGGGCTGCCTCCGGGCAGCCTCCGGAAATGGCAGAGCTAGCTGCTGGGGACCGGGAGCAGCGCTCCAGGCCAGCAGGAAGTCGCTGTCGCCGGGACAAGTGTCCCGGACGGCAGGGCTAAGTGCCACATGAAGGGGGAACCGGGCTAGCCGGCTCCCTGTGTGGCGCTGGTTAACCCCCGGCGCGCGGCATCGGGGGAAGTGTGCAGTGTGCGCTGGGGACTGGGAGCGTAGCTCCCGATGCCCCAGCACCCCCAGACAGATTGGCTGCCCACTGGGGCAGGGAGAGTTAGCTCCCTGTACCTCCAGCGTGGAAAGGGGGACAGCAGCTGAGAGCTGCTGGGGGTAAAGTACAGCTGCTGCAGCCAGGGCGATCCCAGGCTGCAGAGCTAAAAGCCCTATGCTGGGGACTGGGAGCCTGGCTCCCAGTGTCCCAGCATGGCAGGGCTGGATTAGTAAAGCTCAGCGCTGAGCGCTGGGCACAGTTAAAAGCACACCCCTAGGTACATGTGGTTAAATTAAATGTATAATATGAAATGCATGTATGTTAAATGTATAATTTAAGGAAAAGTGCACTTACCTGTGGTCTGTGAAGGTCCGGGGGGACCCAGAGCTGTCTGTGGGCTGCTGGGTCCCCCAGCCTCCTCCCTAGGGGAATAAAATGTCCTCCTATGCAGCCTCATGCCTGGAAGTGGTATGAGGAGGTGCATAGGGAGCTGGCTAATGTAGCCAGCTAAGTGGGTTTAGGGAGCTTCAAATCGCTTCCCTTCCATGGTCAGGAAACTGTGCCCGGGGACCCTGCTTGCCCACCTCTGGAGCTCAGATTCAGGCAAGGCTAGCAAGTTTGGTCCCTTAGCAGATTCCTGGAAGCCCATTTTTGGAGGGAGATCCTTATCTTCCCAGGCTGTGTCCAGACGGAGTGGAGCCGTGGGCGTTGCCCAGCTCAGAGGTTGAGCCCAGGCACAGAGGAGTCACCACTCCCCCTTGCCATAAGGGAGAATGTTAAACGTGCATGTGGCCAGCACAGGCACAGGTCATGCACTTATGATTGGTTGGAAACCACAGGGCGGGCTTACCCCCTGTGGAAATGTGTATTAGAGTGGCATAAAAGAAGGGCTTGTGTCTAGTAGTATTGTACATCCTTGTAAATCCTGTGTGGAGAAGAATTGCTGTAACATCTTGTATGCTGATATTCCCCTTCAGGCGGAAGGGAGTGTCTTCTTTAAGACTTTGAGCAATAAACATCTTGCCTGAATTCAATTGACTCAATCCTGCGACCAACCGAATTGCGCCAAAACGCTATTCCGTTCTCCTGCTGTTCTGGGTAAGAGCTCAGTGTCTCCAAGTTCAAGCCCTCTGCCAGCTACCGTGCAGACCTGGTCCATTGTGAGGGATCAGGTGGGAACAGCTGACACCAAACAGGAGGTGTGTCCGCAGTTAGTCAAACGCATACGCAGCAGAAGCGGTTCCAGGTTCCGAGGCAGGAGCCTGAGGGTACCTAATAAGCGGTTCCAAACGCCGATGGTAGAGTTTGGTGGTGGCAGCATCGTTACACGCCCACGGCGCAGTGGGCGGAGTCAGTGCCAGGCGGTCACTGACGGTGAGTGAGAGTCCAAAAGCGCTAACCCGTGACCAGTGACAGCCTAGGCGAAAGGCGTCCGGTCACAATAACTACCAGTAATCACCAGTTACTGACCCTGCCCACTGTGCAGTGGGCGTGTAACTTGCTGCCACCAGCAAGCTACTACTTCTGAAACTGGGAACAGCTTACTTCCACACATGCTCCTACACTGGCACCCGGAACCACTTCTCCCAGGCTCCTACACTGGCACCCGGAACCACTTCTCCCAGGCTCCTACACTGGCACCCGGAACCACTTCTCCCAGGCTCCTACACTGGCACCTGTTACCACTTCTCCCTGGCTCCTACACTGGCACCCGGAACCACTTCTCCCTGGCTCCTACACTGGCACCCGGAACCACTTCTCCCTGGCTCCTACACTGGCACCCGGAACCACTTCTCCCTGGCTCCTACACTGGCACCCGGAACCACTTCTCCCTGGCTCCTACACTGGCACCCGGAACCACTTCTCCCTGGCTCCTACACTGGCACCCGGAACCACTTCTCCCTGGCTCCTACACTGGCACCCGGAACCACTTCTCCCTGGCTCCTACACTGGTACCCGGAACCCCTTCTCCCTGGCTCCTACACTGGCACCCGGAACCACTTCTCCCTGGCTCCTACACTGGCACCCGGAACCACTTCTCCCTGGCTCCTATGCCAGCACCTGGCACCACGTACTTCTGGCTATGTGCGGGAACGCTGCTGCAACACTCCCTGGATAGTGTCAGATAGCTTTCACAGGTCCCTCACCATGGAGCAGTCTCTACAGGGTGGCTGGCAGGGGGCTTTAGCTTTGAGACACTTGGCTCAATCCAGAATAGCCGGAGAATGGAATAGTGGTCACAGGATATAAGCAGATACGTTGTCTTAGGGCACGATGTTTATTGCTCAATGTCTTGAAAAAAAACAGTTGCCCTTCTCTGAAGTGCTCGGGGTAAATCACAGCATACAGATGTCACAGATGTACAATAAGATACACACGTTCGGAGCACGTAGGCTCGTCTTTTGTCTGGTTCAAATACACAATACTGCAGGGGGTAAGACCGCTGTGGGTCCCTTAACCAATCAA
The DNA here is from genome assembly GCA_031769625.1 of Taudactylus pleione. Taxonomy (NCBI): domain Eukaryota; kingdom Metazoa; phylum Chordata; class Amphibia; order Anura; family Myobatrachidae; genus Taudactylus; species Taudactylus pleione. The sequence goes on from JAUIMM010000181.1 coordinate 1,941,726, forward strand.
GCTAAGGGCATGTGCCAGTCACGCCCTGTACATGCACTTATTTAACATTGTCCATTATGGACAGTGGGGAGTGGTCAATCCTCTGTGCCTGAGACCACCTGAAGAGATAATCACCTCCCAGGTGCTGGCACGTCTGATGGAGGGGAACTGTTCCAGGATTCTGCCACGGGACCTTGCCACCTCCTCTGCCTGAATCTGGGCTCCAGGAAAAGGCAGGCATGAATCCCCAGCCTGCAGGCTCCTGGCCGCTGAGTGGAAGCTCTTTGGAGATCCTGGTGTATTGGTCAGTTCTCTCTCACGTCACTTCCAGGCTGGAGGCAGCAGAGGAACACAGTCCGGATCCCTGGGAGGGGGTCGGGGGAACCCAGCAGCCCCCAGAGTGCCCGGATCCTCTGGACCTCCAGGTAAAAAAGGAAGTGTAATATATACATTGTGTGCCAGGCTATTACACACCGCAGCACTACAGCTCCGGAACGGCTTTTCCTGGCCCAGTGCTGCACATGCAATTTATAATATATTTATACATTTTCTATATAGACACTTTATATATTTTATACTGTGCCCAGCCCTGCAGTAGTGAGCCTCCATGCTGAGCCCCCCCCCCCCCCGTGCAGCGCATAAGGGGTTAACTACTGAAATTGCTCTGCTGCTGTTCCCTCTTAGCGCTGACAGGTGCCGGGAGCAGCATTTCCTGATTTCCCCACCGCTATGGTTTCCTAATGCATGGCCTGAGCCTCGGCTGCGACGCACCTGGCCTCCCCCTCTTAGTAGTGCTCTATGATTCCAGTCTGTCCTGCACTGATGCACCTGGCCTCCCCCCTCTTAGTAGTGCTCTATGATTCCAGTCTGTCCTGCACTGATGCACCTGGCCTCCCCCTCTTAGTAGTGCTCTATGATTCCAGTCTGTCCTGCACTGATGCACCTGGCCTCCCCCTCTTAGTAGTGCTCTATGATTCCAGTCTGTCCTGCACTGACGCACCTGGCCTCCCCCTCTTAGTAGTGCTCTATGATTCCAGTCTGTCCTGCACTGACGCACCTGGTCTCCCCCTCTTAGTAGTGCTCTATGATTCCAGTCTGTCCTGCACTGATGCACCTGGCCTCCCCCTCTTAGTAGTGCTCTATGATTCCAGTCTGTCCTGCACTGATGCACCTGGCCTCCCCCTCTTAGTAGTACTCTATGGCCCTCATTCAGAGCCGTACGCTCTGAGCAGAGCGCACGCTCTGAATGAGGGCCGGGCTCCATTTTCATGGAGCGTCCTCCTGGACGCTCGTATAGCTGTGGGTCACCACCCACAGGCTATACGAGCGTGCTTTGTGATGGCCGCGATGGTCGAGACCATCGCGACCATCGAAATTGCGAGCCGGAGCCTGCGGTTGAGGTTTTCAACCGCAAGCTCCGGAGTGATTTTGGCTCTATCAGAGTCAAAATCACTCCCACTGACATCACTAGTGATGTCAGTGGGCCGGCTTCTGACAGGAGGCGTTCCCGTGGGAACGCCCCCGTCAGGGAGGCACGCCCCCGGCACGCCCACCAAAGGGGGCGTGCTGTCAATCAACATTGACAGCACGCCCCCTTTGATCGGACACAACGAGCGAAGGACTTTCCTTCGCTCGTCGCGTCTGGCGCATGCGCACGACGGAGCTCCCTCCGTCGTGCGCATGCTCAGTGCATAACATCGACCCACTTGCGAGCGGACAGCCGCTCGCGAGTGGGTCTGAATCAGGCCCTATGATTCCAGTCTGTCCTGCACTGATGCACCTGGCCTCCCCCTCTTAGTAGTGCTCTATGATTCCAGTCTGTCCTGCACTGACGCACCTGGCCTCCCCCACTTAGTAGTGCTCTATGATTCCAGTCTGTCCTGCACTGATGCACCTGGCCTCCCCCTCTTAGTAGTGCTCTATGATTCCAGTCTGTCCTGCACTGACGCACCTGGCCTCCCCCACTTAGTAGTGCTCTATGATTCCAGTCTGTCCTGCACTGATGCACCTGGCCTCCCCCTCTTAGTAGTGCTCTATGATTCCAGTCTGTCCTGCACTGACGCACCTGGCCTCCCCCTCTTAGTAGTGCTCTATGATTCCAGTCTGTCCTGCACTGACGCACCTGGCCTCCCCCTCTTAGTAGTGCTCTATGATTCCAGTCTGTCCTGCACTGATGCACCTGGCCTCCCCCTCTTAGTAGTACTCTATGGCCCTCATTCAGAGCCGTACGCTCTGAGCAGAGCGCACGCTCTGAATGAGGGCCGGGCTCCATTTTCATGGAGCGTCCTCCCGGACGCTCGTATAGCTGTGGGTCACCACCCACAGGCTATACGAGCGTGCTTTGTGATGGCCGCGATGGTCGAGACCATCGCGACCATCGAAATTGCGAGCCGGAGCCTGCGGTTGAGGTTTTCAACCGCAAGCTCCGGAGTGATTTTGGCTCTATCAGAGCCAAAATCACTCCCACTGACATCACTAGTGATGTCAGTGGGCCGGCTTCTGACAGGAGGCGTTCCCGTGGGAACGCCCCCGTCAGGGAGGCACGCCCCCGGCACGCCCACCAAAGGGGGCGTGCTGTCAATCAACATTGACAGCACGCCCCCTTTGATCGGACACAACGAGCGAAGGACTTTCCTTCGCTCGTCGCGTCTGGCGCATGCGCACGACGGAGCTCCCTCCGTCGTGCGCATGCTCAGTGCATAACATCGACCCACTTGCGAGCGGACAGCCGCTCGCGAGTGGGTCTGAATCAGGCCCTATGATTCCAGTCTGTCCTGCACTGATGCACCTGGCCTCCCCCTCTTAGTAGTGCTCTATGATTCCAGTCTGTCCTGCACTGACGCACCTGGCCTCCCCCACTTAGTAGTGCTCTATGATTCCAGTCTGTCCTGCACTGATGCACCTGGCCTCCCCCTCTTAGTAGTGCTCTATGATTCCAGTCTGTCCTGCACTGACGCACCTGGCCTCCCCCACTTAGTAGTGCTCTATGATTCCAGTCTGTCCTGCACTGATGCACCTGGCCTCCCCCTCTTAGTAGTGCTCTATGATTCCAGTCTGTCCTGCACTGACGCACCTGGCCTCCCCCTCTTAGTAGTGCTCTCTGATTCCAGTCTGTCCTGCACTGATGCAGAGGGTGGGGGGTGGTGTTACAGTGTCTGTACATCAGCGCCATCTCCTCGCCAAACAACCACAGCGCAGTTTGCGCCCCCTCATTCTTCCCCCTCCTCTCTGGTTTAGTTTTGCTCCACTATTGTGATCTTTTATACACTGTCCTAAAAGGCTACGTTGTACATAGGGTGTATATATGTTTGATTATACAACAAAACCTTTATGTATTTTAAGTCGGCAATGGTGGACTTATTTAAAGACATCCATTTATAAAGTACGCTGGTTGTATTTGCTAGTAATTGCTGGTAACGCTCGCCATTAAGTAGAAATGCCATTGCTTTATACTTCCCATAATTCCTTAGTCGCTGGCAGCCTGTACATAAACATATAACTGTGTATAATATATATTCCCCTGGGCTAGGCACAATTATTTAGGGTTACAATACTGTAACAGAAATTGCTTGATATCTGTCATTCCAGGATAATTCATTTTTAAAAATGTGTTCCCTGCATTGGGGTCACACTGATTGGGGGGCTGCTCCCAGCATTAACCCCCTTTCATGTGAAGTTGCTTATTTTTGTCAACTTTGAAAAATATTCTCAAGAGCCAGTAAAGCCAGATGATGTGTGACGTGTGATGTATGACGTGTGATGTATGACGTGTGACGTATGACGTGTGATGTATGACGTGTGGTGTGACGTATGATGTGTGACGTGTGGTGTGACGTGTGACGTGTGTGGTGTGACGTATGATGTGTGACGTGTGGTGTGACGTATGATGTGTGGTGTGATGTGTGGTGTGACGTATGATGTGTGATGTATGATGTGTGACGTGTGATGTATTACGTGTGGTGTGACGTATGATGTGTGATGTATTACGTGTGGTGTGACGTGTGACATATGATGTGTGACGTATGATGTGTGACGTATGACTTGTGTGGTGTGATGTATGACGTATGACTTATGATGTGATGTGTGACGTGTGGTGTGACGTATGATGTGTGACGTGTGGTGTGACGTATGATGTGTGATGTATTACGTGTGATGTGTGATGTATTACGTGTGACGTGTGGTGTGACGTATGATGTGTGACGTGTGACATATGATGTGTGATGTATGACGTGTGGTGTGACGTATGAGGTATGACGTATGAGGTATGACGTATGACGTATGACTTGTGATGTGTGACGTGTGATGTATGACGTGTGATGTATGACATGCTGTGTATTACTGACCTGCGTAATCCAACTGAAATAACTGGATTGTTCATACTTATCTGAATTACAGGTAAGGTCGCCATGCTTCTCTAAAGCCACGTATCCACTTGCCAAATTAATCAGAGTGATTGAATGATAACGATGACATTATTATTCAATCGCTCATTAATCGTGCATGATTCGGTCATGAAAATGTCGATGCTGGTCGTTTTCGACATCAATAATCGCCCGATTATGCCGGTCAATCAGCCGATAACGACAGATTGGGCATGTTCAGGGATAAGGGAGGGTACCTGCACTGAATGACATATCGCTTAGTGTGGGCACCTCCAGGATGAGGAACGCCTGAATGATTACAATGTCGTAATCGTACTGTCGTTACCCCATCGCCTAATGGATACGCACCTTAACAGAGCAGATAAAGTCTGAGTGAGCATCTTCCAACCTTGACTTGCAGCAATACTGTGTCATAAGGAATGGTGACCGTGATGTCACAGTGACACATGGTACTATACAATCTCCTATAAGGACACTGCCCTGACTTGCAGCAATACTGTGTGATAAGGAATGGTGACCGTGATGTCACAGTGACACATGGTACTATACAATCTCCTATAAGGACACTGCCCTGACTTGCAGCAATACTGTGTCATAAGGAATGGTGACCGTGATGTCACAGTGACACATGGTACTATACAATCTCCTATAAGGACACTGCTCTGACTTGCAGCAATACTGTGTCATAAGGAATGGTGACCGTGATGTCACAGTGACACATGGTACTATACAATCTCCTATAAGGACACTGCCCTGACTTGCAGCAATACTGTGTCATAAGGAATGGTGACCGTGATGTCACAGTGACACATGGTACTATACAATCTCCTATAAGGACACTGCCCTGACTTGCAGCAATACTGTGTCATAAGGAATGGTGACCGTGATGTCACAGTGACACATGGTACTATACAATCTCCTATAAGGACACTGCCCTGACTTGCAGCAATACTGTGTCATAAGGAATGGTGACCGTGATGTCACAGTGACACATGGTACTATACAATCTCCTATAAGGACACTGCCCTGACTTGCAGCAATACTGTGTCATAAGGAATGGTGACCGTGATGTCACAGTGACACATGGTACTATACAATCTCCTATAAGGACACTGCCCTGACTTGCAGCAATACTGTGTCATAAGGAATGGTGACCGTGATGTCACAGTGACACATGGTACTATACAATCTCCTATAAGGACACTGCCCTGACTTGCAGCAATACTGTGTCATAAGGAATGGTGACCGTGATGTCACAGTGACACATGGTACTATACAATCTCCTATAAGGACACTGCTCTGACTTGCAGCAATACTGTGTCATAAGGAATGGTGACCGTGATGTCACAGTGACAACATGGTACTATACAATCTCCTATAAGGACACTGCCCCGACTTGCAGCAATACTGTGTCATAAGGAATGGTGACCGTGATGTCACAGTGACACATGGTACTATACAATCTCCTATAAGGACACTGCCCCGACTTGCAGCAATACTGTGTCATAAGGAATGGTGACCGTGATGTCACAGTGACACATGGTACTATACAATCTCCTATAAGGACACTGCCCTGACTTGCAGCAATACTGTGTCATAAGGAATGGTGACCGTGATGTCACAGTGACACATGGTACTATACAATCTCCTATAAGGACACTGCCCTGACTTGCAGCAATACTGTGTCATAAGGAATGGTGACCGTGATGTCACAGTGACAACATGGTACTATACAATCTCCTATAAGGACACTGCCCTGACTTGCAGCAATACTGTGTCATAAGGAATGGTGACCGTGATGTCACAGTGACACATGGTACTATACAATCTCCTATAAGGACACTGCCCCGACTTGCAGCAATACTGTGTCATAAGGAATGGTGACCGTGATGTCACAGTGACACATGGTACTATACAATCTCCTATAAGGACACTGCTCTGACTTGCAGCAATACTGTGTCATAAGGAATGGTGACCGTGATGTCACAGTGACAACATGGTACTATACAATCTCCTATAAGGACACTGCCCTGACTTGCAGCAATACTGTGTCATAAGGAATGGTGACCGTGATGTCACAGTGACAACATGGTACTATACAATCTCCTATAAGGACACTGCCCTGACTTGTTAATCATGTTGTGGAATTGTGTATAACAGCTGTAGTAGGATATCAGGGTAACAGTAAAGAATGTATTTTATCTCTGGTACATGTTAGTGGCTGTATCTGGGCTGTGCATGTCTCTCTTGTTCCTGTATGCTGGGATAACGTCTCACATATGTCATTCCTTCTGGCCTCCTGTGCATCATATAGAGAATTGCTTCCCCAAGTGTCAGAGCACAATCATGTATTGGAAGTGAGAGAAAGCTGTGGTTACCAGGAGAATATTTTCCCACACACCAGACTTGTTACATGTAAGATTATTGATGATAAATACTGACGACCCTCATGAAAGCTAAAACGCTGTCGTCTTATGGGCAGAACCAATCATGTGGGGCAGTAACCTGAGCAGCCGGCCATTGTGTGTGTGTGTGTGTGTGTGTGTGTGTGTGTGTGTATGTGTGTATATATATATATATATATATATATATCGCTCGCTCTCTCTCTCTCGCCATTGTGTGTGTGTGTGTGTGTGTGTATATATATATATATATATATCGCTCTCTCTCGCTCTCTCGCCATTGTGTGTGTGTGTATATATATATATATCGCTCGCTCTCGCTCTCTCTCTCTCGCCATTGTGTGTGTGTGTGTATATATATATATATATATATATATATATATCGCTCGCTCTCTCTCTCGCCATTGTGTGTGTGTGTGTGTATATATATATATCGCTCGCTCTCTCTCTCGCCATTGTGTGTGTGTGTGTGTGTGTGTGTATATATATATATATATATATATATATATATATGTCGCTCGCTCGCTCTCTCTCGCCATTGTGTGTGTGTATGTATATATATGTCGCTTGCTCGCTCTCTCTCTCTCGCCATTGTGTGTGTGTGTATATATATATATCGCTCGCGCTCTCTCTCTCTCTCTCGCTTTCTCTCTCGCCATTGTGTGTGTGTGTATATATATATATATATCGCTCGCTCTCTCTCTCGCCATTGTGTGTGTGTGTGTATATATATATATATATATATATATATATATATGTCGCTCGCTCGCTCTCTCTCGCCATTGTGTGTGTGTATGTATATATATGTCGCTTGCTCGCTCTCTCTCTCTCGCCATTGTGTGTGTGTGTGTGTGTATATATATATATATCGCTCGCGCTCTCTCTCTCTCTCTCTCTCTCTCGCTTTCTCTCTCGCCATTGTGTGTGTGTGTGTATGTATATATATATATATATATATATATATATATCTCGCTCGCTCGCTCTCTCTCGCTCTCTCTCTTGCCATTGTGTGTGTGTGTGTATATATATATATATATATATATCGCTCGCTCTCTCTCTCGCCATTGTGTGTGTGTGTATATATATATATATATATCGCTCGCTCTCTCTCTCGCCATTGTGTGTGTGTGTGTGTGTGTATATATATATATATATATATATATATATATATGTCGCTCGCTCGCTCTCTCTCGCCATTGTGTGTGTGTGTATGTATATATATGTCGCTTGCTCGCTCTCTCTCTCTCGCCATTGTGTGTGTGTGTGTATATATATATATATATCGCTCGCGCTCTCTCTCTCTCTCTCTCTCTCTCTCTCTCGCTTTCTCTCTCGCCATTGTGTGTGTGTGTGTGTATATATATATATATATATATATATATATCTCGCTCGCTCGCTCTCTCTCGCTCTCTCTCTTGCCATTGTGTGTGTGTGTGTGTATATATGTGTTTATATATATATATATCTATCTATATATATATCTATCTTACCATAAGCGTGATGATTCCTGAGCAGCGAAAAGGGCATGGCGCGACGCTTGGGTAAAATGGCCTAGAGGGAACGCTATGTCTATGTGGTGTCTGGGGGACCAGATCTTTGTCCATACATTTAATCGGGAATACCATTAGTTTATAGCTGTATGAATGGAGATACATGTAGTTATGTTGAAGTTCCCAGTAATAGTCGTAGTTATGACCTTTATCAGAACTTTTCCTCACAAACAGGTTTATTGAAAATAGAAGCTAAACTCCTGAAATGTGTGAGAAACATGATAAATCCCCTCCATTCCCCTGAGTTATCCTCGCCTCACTAATTCTGGGGGTTTTATTCTGCTTGGCACGAGACTGTTACTATTTATATGCTGGACATTCATGTGTGTATTTGTGCTTATGTTGGTTATTGCGCAATCGTCCTGTTTATAACCAGCAATATCTCTACATTTGCAGAGCTCAGACTGTATCCTCTCCCTGGGAGAGCTGCTGTCCTCAGTGACCGGCACATGGTCCTGTACCCAGGTGTAGAGTTTGTATTTGTGATATCCTATGTCAGTTCATTTTAGGAAATCTTCTCACTTATTGTCCTTTGATTGTACATATGACATTTTGCTGGGGTTTATTACTAAAGGTTACACTGGCTCTGAGTGACTTCAGTGGACTGTTAATGCTGCTTTGGCTTCATTGGTATTTGGTCCAGTAATCCCCAATGATCACCAGACCCGCGCCTTACACGGGCTGCTGGTTATGCAGACTCATGACTCTATAGTATAATGGCTGTGTATACGTGCAGCTTCTTACATGTCTGTAACCCTTCGCAGTACGGTGGTGAAAGCCATGTTACCAGCCAAGAACCCGGCTCTTATCCGGTATGTGATGCACAGGTTTCTTATTCTGGTCCCAGTCCGTATCCCCCTCCCCTTCACACAGAAAAGCAAATTCCCAGTTGGACCGCTCTGCTATGAATCCTCCGTGTCAGTATCCAGCGGCAGAGGTGTAGCCAGGGCGCCTGGTGTGTGTGCGTGCTGTTGGTGCCCAGGGAGGAGGCGGTCCATAGTATAGGGAATGGAGGGCTAGATCTATTCCAATCCACTAAAATAATTTCACTAATAAAATCCAGTTTTGTGTGTAAAATACACCTGACCTATATGGCAATGTTTCTGCAACATCCTCCCTGGGCAGACAACGTTAGTCGGTATCCACTATCCATGCATGTAGCAGATCACACGGTCCAGAAGATGCCTGTTTGTGTAGGAATATAACCAATGTCCTAATCATACAACAAAGCATGAACGAGACCCTTAATTCTTGTACCGTGTCCCCTACAGCCTTCTGCCCCCTGCCTCTCCAGCCGTCAGCCCCCCTGTCACTCCAGCCGTCAGCCCCCCTGTCACTCCAGCCGTCAGCCCCCCTGTCACTCCAGCCGTCAGCCCCCCTGTCACTCCAGCCGTCAGCCCCCCTGTCACTCCAGCCGTCAGCCCCCCTGTCACTCCAGCCGTCAGCCCCCCTGTCACTCCAGCCGTCAGCCCCCCTGTCACTCCAGCCGTCAGCCCCCCTGTCACTCCAGCCGTCAGCCCCCCTGCCTCTCCAGCCGTCAGCCCCCCTGCCTCTCCAGCCGTCAGCCCCCCTGCCTCTCCAGCCGTCAGCCCCCCTGCCTCTCCAGCCGTCAGCCCTCCCTCACGCAGGCACCTAAATATTATATTTGTAAATATAAAGGGCAGCCGGCGGCTATCGCGCCCTGACGGAGCAACAATTGAATTGTTCCATCGGGCGTCTTGGAAAAAAAACCGCCGGCAAACATTTGAATCCCCCTCCATGTTTCTGCGGTGCTGCAGACCTTTATAGAGCAGGTATTAACTGGGCTTGTTATATCCTGGGAGTATTATTATTATGTAGTACTGCCTATGATTAGCCCCCTCCTTGCTCCAGCTGCTATCTACTATTACGTCCTCCTTAATCCCAGTACTGCCTGTCCCTAACCACCTCCTTGCTCCAGCTGCAATCTACCCTTCCTGCCCCCCAGTACTGCCCAAGCTGCTATCTACCCTTACTCCCTCCCCACCCCCCAGTACTGCCTGTCTCTAACCACTTCCTTGCCCCAGCTGCAATCTACCCTTATTGCCCCCCAGTACTGCCCCAGCTGCTATCTACCCTTATCCCCTCCTTACCCCCAAGTACTGCCTGCCCATAACCCCATCCTTGCCCCCCAGAGCTGCCCCAGCTGCTGTCTACCCTTACCCCCTCCTTACCCACAGTACTGCCTGCCCCTAACCCCATCCTTGCTCACTAGTACTGCCCCAGCTGTTATCTGTGACTATTCCCCTCCTTGTCCCAAAGCTGCCCCAGCTATCTACCCTTACCCCTCACCTTGCCCACCAGCACTGTCTCAACTGCTGTCTGCACTTACCCCCTCCCTACTTCCAGCACTACATGCCCTTACCCCCAGCTCTAGCCGCACCTCTCCCTGCCTCTACTCCAAATTCTACCTGCCCCCAACACTGTCCCAACTGCAAGACCCCAGTTTTTCAAAGTGTGGGATCCCAGGGACCCTCTATTTTTTTTTTATTTTTTTTTGCTCAGGGTGATCACTGACCGCCGCCTCTAGAAATGAAGTGTTAATCTTTGTATTACAGGGCGTTATTCCTCCCCAGTGACCTGGTAGCTCTGCTCCCTACCTCACCATCATAGGTGGGTAGCTCTGCTCCCTACCTCACCATCATAGGTGGTTTGCAGAGGATAAAGCTGGTCAATGTGAGGAGAGAGAATGCAATGTTATCATGCTTCTGTGTGGTTAATGAGTTACTTTGGGATCTGACCTGACACATTCACCATTATATAAATCCGTTCCTGTCCATGTTTTCTAAGCCTGACTTTCTGTACTGTTCATGTGACGCTTCTATAGACGTTATGGACAGTCTGCAGCGTTTTCTTCAAATCTGTAATTAAAATAATACCTGATGGATGGAGTTAGGGCGATTTCACACATGTTCTATGACATAAACAGAATGTGTGTTTAAACGCCCTTAATTCTGATCCAGGTTTAATAAACCTCTGCATTCCCAACATGCCGCTCAGTCAGATTACTATACTTTGCACTTCATTTGGATGGGGGAATGACCCACTTTAGTGTTGTTTCGTGTCCAGATTTATTACACTGCTGTTTTCCAGCCAATGGAGAAAATTCCATCTATTATTGAGTTTTGTTTATTTCAGAATCTTGGTCTTTTAAAATTACTGTATGATGTTAATAAATACCTGTGGTAAATTTGAACTGTATTAGTTCTAGTTTATAACTTTATATAGTGTTCAATAAACATTATTGCTGTTGCAGTCGTTGCACGACATATTGAATCATGCTTTAAAACGGGTGGGGAACCTTTTTTCTGCCGAGGGCCATTTTGATATTTATAACATTATTCCTGGGCCCGGTGCAGGCCACGCCCCCTCCATGTGATGTCACATGGGGGTGGGGCCATAATCGCCAGTGGTTACAGCAATCCTGAGGATGCTCCGGGGAGCTGTAAGGGCAGCGGTGTGACTGTCTGATGCATCCTAAGGACTCCCCAGGCGGCACTGCTGCATAGATTCTGGCTGCAGGGGACCATTATAGGCACCGTGCCATCCAGATGAGGCTAGCAGAAAACAGGCTCCGAGGGCCAGACCAAATGATTCCACGGGCCTTATACACCCTCGGGCCTGAGGTAGTGAATGGAGGCAGCTGGAAGCCACAGACTGAGAGCTATTTAGTGCATAGGTTCTCAAACTCTGTCCTCAGGACCCCAAACCATTCAGGTTTTCCAGGTCACAGAATCGCAAGTGAAATAATTAACTTTACCTGTGGATCTTTTAAAATGTGTCAGTGAGTGATGAATACACCGGTGCAGCTGCTGAGTGACCTGGAAAACGTGAACGGTTTGGGGTCCTGAGGACAGAGTTTGAGAACCACTGATATAGTGGAAGGAGCAGTGTCCCGCAGCAGCACAGAGTATATCAGGAGATGAGTGATGTGAGGTTTTTGTCACACTGATACCACAGACTGAGTGTTACTTAGTGTATGGAACAGGGTCCCCAGCAGCACAGAGTAGTTATGTCAGACTCATGTCACACTGATACAGGAAACCACAGACTAAGAGTTATATAGTGTAAGGAGCAGGGTGCCCCAGCAGCACAGAGTATATCAGGATATGAGTGATGTGTTATACCCCTTTTCTACTTCAGGGTCCATAGGGTACACAGGGAGACCTTGGGGTATAGATGATGATGGGAGTCATCCAGGCACCACGCAGTTAACTTTTTCTCCCAGGTCTCCTCCTGTACCCCGCCCCCTGACCAGAGGCACCTCAGTTTGGTTGGGTGCCCGGCCAGAGTCTGGTCACTGTACGCGGTGGGGCTGTTACAGCCCCTGAAGACATATTTTTTTCAAGTATTTCTTCTTCAAGAGCAGACAGCGTGGACAGTCCAGGGGACGTCCATGCTGCCGCTCTGTCACCCCGCCGGCGCTGAGACGCCAGTACTGATTCGGGGATCTCAGCGGGATGCCAGGGTCTTGGCTAGCAGGGACCCCGGAGGATCACTGGACTGCATCCGGGCGCTATGGGGAGCAGGTAAGCCGTGAGTAGCAGTCTTTTACCTCCAGTGCTTGGGGGAATCCCTGGGGATGATGGCGGGGGGAGCCAGGCACTGAGACCTGCGCTTCCACTAGACCACCAGGGACATACGCTGGCTATGTCTGGGCGAATCCAGAGTCCCGGGGGTTAATCGCCGGCCAGGGGAGGCAGCCTTCCCTATTGAGCAGCCGGCTCTTCCCCGCTGCATCGGGTGCCTTTCCACTGCGGTCTGACTGGGCTGTGGCAGCGCTACACCTCCGTATCCGCCCCCTCAGAGGTCTGTGGCGGCCATTTTCTCCTGTGTTGGGTTGCAGATCTCACATACGGTGCGGAGCTCGGTCCCCCTACATACCTCTCCTCCAGGTGTTCAGCGTATGTAGCACTATAGCCTCCTGAGTCTGTGTAGTTGAATAGTATTGCCATTTGTGCAGGTGTATTTAGCCCTTACAGTCCAAGTGTTGTCAGGGTGTGTATTAAACCTTCGTTTTCTTTCTGTGTGCTGGGTCACATACAGTGTACTCACTATCCTCTACATTGAGTGAGGATGAGGTGCAAAACTTGGCTCCTGACCTGCTGTCCTGTATAAGATGTGCTGCAGGATTAGGGGTGGGAGACCTAGTACGTGAGGGGTTGTGTGTGAGATGTTCTGCTCCTCCAGGTCCCTATACTGTCTCAGCTGCTGCACAGGAGCCCCCTTGGGCGCTTAGCTCCAGCTCTGAAGGCCATTGCGGGACGTTTGGCAGTCCCTCCTGTGTTTACCCCGCTGGGGATTACACAGCGGCCGATTGTGCCCTCTCAGAGCCAGCTTCAGCCGGCTGCACCCGGACAGGTTGTTCCTGAACCTCAGTGGGTGGATACTTTCGCTACTGGGGTGCAGAACCTGAGAGATATGCTGCAGGGGGACGCCTCCCTTAGACCCCAGGGTAGGTTGACTAAAAGACCATTGCCGTCACCTCAGTCTACCCAGTATGGTGATGATGACCTGACGTCTGATGACGGGGAGCTTCCAGATGATTCTGACTCCGAGCCGTCTGCACGAGAGGTGGAGCCTAAGTCAAACATTTATATTCCAGGTCTGATACGGGCAGTCAGTGCGGCCTTGGTCACAGAGAATGACGAACCTCCAGCCCCTAAGTCCAAATATGCCTGTTTCTTCTGCAGTGTCCATACGGTATCCACAGGGATACCTTAGGGTATAGGTGATGACGTCAGGCACCACAGAGTTAAGTTTCTTCATCCTCCCAGGATGCACTGGGGTCCCTCTCCTATACCCCGCCCCCGAGCCTCAGGCATCTCAGTTTTCGTTGGTGCCTGGCTCGGAGTCGGAGGCACCTGTATCAGAGGGGGGTCTGTTAAGGCCCCTGAAGTTTCCTTTGGCAGCTGTGGCTGCATGTTGAGTGTACAGCATGGACAGTCAGTGCCGACGTCCATGCTGTCACTCCTCCACCCCGCCGGTACCAGAACGCCGGTACCGATCCGGGGATGCTGGCTGGTAACTGGGGTCACAGCTAGCGGTGACCTCGGTTACCATGGACTGTGGCCGGATCTACGGGGATGCAGGTAAGCGGCGGGGTCCCGCGGTGGCGGGGGAGGCGCCTTCCCTGCACAGCAGCCAGCGCCTCCCCTGCTGCACACGGCCTCTCCACAGCAGTCTGAGCCATTGCAGCCGCTCCTCCCCCGGGCTGGCCGCCTCCTGCTCCTCGGGGCCAATTAATTTTACATGTGGCAAGCGCTGCTGGAGGCTGCTAGCGGTGGCTGTGTGGTCCGGGTCCCCCTGCATACCTCTCCTTCGGTGGCACAGGTCTCTGTATGCAGCGCTGTTTCCTACCAGGCTCTGTAGCCTGAGTAGTTGATCACAGCGTGGATAGTGCAGGGTTATTCTGCATTGTATGTGATTTAATGCTAGCGCTGCTGTTTGTACTTTCACTTTCTTCTGTCAGCCATTTACCTATCCCTGTCTTCTCTGCTAAGGCCCTTGGGGTGCGGTGTTGCAGGGCGTTATTACCTCACTGTACACATAGTGTTTGGTGTAGTGTGTCACATACAGCGCCGGTCACTCATCATGTCTGACAGTGAGCGCGATTTTCCTCTGCGGCCACAGTGTGCCATATATCAAGTACCATTACCGGAGGGTGATGGAAATTCTGAGGGGCTATACAAGGCGTGTTTTTTAATGTCACGCCCTATTTCTGTCACTGCACCTGTGCAGGAGCCGCCATGGGCTTGTTTTGATAAGGCACTTACGACCCTGGTGGGCCAGCTAGTGACGCCCCCTGCGTTACCGTGGATGGGGTTTTCACAGCACTCAATGGTGTCATCTCCCATGCAAGGGTTCCCCAGACAATTGGTGGTACCCCAGAGTCTCCCGGTTTCGCCCCTTCAGCTCCCACCAGAGCCTGCGTGGGTTAGCTCTCTGTCCACTACAGTGCAACACCTGACGGATGTTTTACAGGGGGAGTCTTCATTGCGGCTGCATAAGCGACCTTTGCCGTCTCAGACCACACAATATGATCAAGATGATGTGTCCACTGATGACAGTGAAATTTTAGACCTTTCTGTACAAGAGAGGCGGAGTTTAAGTTTAAGGTCTATATACCGGGCCTTGTACGCGCAGTCCGTAAGATTTTGGTTATTGAGGAGGACGATCCTCCTGTGACTAAATCTAAATATGCCTTCTTTAAGGATATTAAGGGGGATGCCACTGTGTTTCCCCTATCTGGTCAATTAGTGGACAATTTAGAGGAGGCGTGGAAAAATCTGAGAAAGCGGTACCAGCCTCAGATGGTTGGCAGTTGCGTACCCTTTTGCGGATAATTATTTTTCAAAGTGGGAAACACCTCCACAAGTGGACTCTCATGTCACACGCCTTGTGAAGAGTGCTACATTGCCCATGCCCTCCATGTCCTCCTTAAAGGATGCCACGGATCGTAATGTGGAAATATGCCTAAAGTCCATTTATTCCCTTGCTGGGGGGCGTCCAGACTGGCTATGGCTGTGTGCTGGGTGGCCAGAGCCATGGAACACTGGGCTGATAGCTTAGAGGCGTCTCTGGACACTGACTCGTCACCTGACCAGGTGGAGTTGGTGGGTAACCTAAGAGATTCGGCCACATACATTAATGAAGCAGCCTTGGATATCTGTCTCCTTGCTTCCAGGATCTCCTCTGCAGCAGTGGCGGCTTGCCGCACCTTATGGTTGCGGTCTTGGAAGGCGGATGCAGATTCAAAGCGGAGTTTGGAATGCTTGCCTTTTAATTGACAAGTCCTATTTGGGCCTGATCTGGACAAAATTGTGGCTACTGTGGCGGCAGCTAAGTCACTGTGTCTGCCATCAGCTTCAGTTCCATCAGGATCGGGTTCTTCAGCCTTTCGGCACTATAGAACCCAGGGTAACTCCAAGATACAGTCCTTTCCGAGGCAAGGAGCCAAGAGACCTGCAAATCCAAAGAAACAGGCTTGCAGTACCAGATGTCCCGCTCCCAAGTCCGATGACAAGCCTTCGGCCTGACTGGACGGGCCTCTCTTTGGGGGACTCCAAAGTGGTAGGCCGACTTCTTCAATTCGCCCCATGTTGGCATTTGACCACTTCAGACACTTGGGTAAGAGAAGTAGTTTCTCAGTGGTACGCCCTCTCCTTCCGGCGAAGGCCTCCTAGCAGGTTTTTCACCACGGATCTTCAGTCCAATCAGGACAAGGCACTGGAGTTCAAGAAGTTATTGCACTCTATGCTCCAGGCTGGGGTCATAGTGTCGGTTTCTTTGTCTCAGAGGGGATTGGGGTATTATTCCAATCTTTTTCTGGTTCAGAAACCCAATGGGTCCTCCCGGCCAATACTCAATCTCAAATCTCTCAACAAATTTTTGAGGGTTCCTCTGTTTAGGATGGAGACCCTGCGTTCCATCATTTTGGCGATGGAGCCTGGGGATTTCATGGTGTTGCTGGATATTCAGGATGCTTACCTACATATTCCTATTGCCTCAGCACACCAGCGATTCCTCAGGTTTGCAGTGGTCAATGACCACTTCCAGTTTCAGGCTCTGCCCTTTGGTCTGGCCACAGCTCCTTGTGTGTTCACCAAAGTTATGGCAGCTCACCTGCGGATGCAGGGAGTTTGCTTGTTACCCTATCTGGACAACCTCCTGTTGTTGGCGGAGTCTCCAGAGATACTTCAGCACCATCTGCAACGAACAGTCTCGGTGTCACAGACTCACGGCTGGCTGATAAATTGGAAGAAGTTCTCCCTGGTTCCATCGCAGAGGATGCTCCATCTTGGAGCTCTGTTGGACTGCCAACATCAGAGGATCTTTGTAACAGAGGACAAGATCTCTGCATTGCAAACAGATACGCATTTCCCTGCAGTGTCGCCCGGGTGTCTCTTCACTCGGTGATGAGGTTACTGGGTTCCTTGGTGTCAATGTTCGACATGGTGGAGTTCGCCCAGTTCCACTCCAGATCTCTGCAGAGGTTAATCCTCTCCAGATGGAATGGGTTGCCCCACCGAATAAAGTCACAGACAATGGTGCCATCACCGGAGGTTCGTCGGCCTCTGGCCTGGTGGCTGCAGACTGCTCACCTGAACCAGGGGCGCCCCTTTTGGGTTGCAGACTGGGTCCTTCTGACGACGTACGCCAGTCTCCGAGGCTGGGAAGCAGTGACGGGTCCACACTTCTTCCAGGGAAGGTGGACGCCAGCAGAGGCTGCTCTTCCAATAAACATATTGGAACTTCGGGCAGTGTTCATGGCTCTCCAGCAAGCAAGACAGGTCCTGCACGGAAGACCGGTGCAGGTACAGTCAGACAATGCCACCACGGTGGCTTACATAAACCGACAAGCAGGGACCCGCAGTCAGACGGCTCTGACAGAGGTGTCCCGCATTCTAACTTGGGCGGAAGGCAATCTCCCTGCAATATCGGCAGTGTTCATACCAGGAGTCCTCAACTGGGAAACAGACTTTCTCAGCCGTCAAGACGTGCATCCAGGAGAGTGGTCTCTTCAACAGGAGGAGTTTCAGCTACTGGTGAACAGGTGGGGCCTTCCAGAAATAGATCTCATGGCCTCCCGACATAACAACAAACTGCCGGTGTTCGGGTCAAGAACAAGAGACGCAAAGGCTTTTCTAGTGGACACCCTGTCGGTCAGGTGGACCTTCCAGTATGCGTACCTCTTACCTCCGTTCTCCCTTCTTCCTCGAGTGCTGCGAAAATTCAAGCAAGAAGGCGGCATGCTCCTGCTGATAACTCCAGCGTGGCCCAGACGGCGCTGGTACTCAGACCTTCGGAGTCTCTCAGTAGACACTCCGATGCTGCTGCCTCAACGTCTGGACCTGTTATCTCGGGGTCCTTGTCGTTATCCGGACCTGGATCGGCTGTCTTTGCCGGCATGGCTATTGAGACTGCCCTCTTGAGGTCAAGGGGATTTTCCGGCTCTGTGGTTAATACCATGCTACGAACTTGGAAACCTTCTTCTGCCAGTATCTACCATCTGGTATTGTGGGCTTTCTTTCAGTGGTGTCGCCCTAGAGGCTATGTTCCTCGGGTGTTCCGGTTATCCAGGATGCTGGCTTTCCTACAGGCAGGCCTAGATCAAGGTCTTCGCCTTGCTTCTCTGAAGGTGCAGGTGTCTGCCCTGTCAGTGTGATTCCATCGAAGGATTGCTACGCTTCCTGATGTCCGTACCTTTTATGCAGGGTGTGCTGCGTATTCAGCCGACCTTTGTTCCACCTGTGGTGCCTTTGGATCTGGCTATGGTCCTAAGGGTTCTTCAAGGACCGCCATTTGAACCAGTGGGATCAGTGGATTTGAAATGGCTTACCCTTAAAACTGTGTTTCTTCTGGCCATTGCTTCAGCCAGAAGGGTTTCAGAATTGGGGGCTCTCTCATGTGGACCTCCATTTCTCATTTTTCATAGAAACAGGGCTGTGCTTCGCACTCGTCCTGGTTTTCTCCCAAAGGTGGTATCCAGTTTCCGTATCAACGAGGACATTTTTGTGTCTGCCTTTAATTCACCTGACCTTTCGGTTGGTGAGACCACCTTGGATGTGGTGCGGGCTTTAAGGCTTTGTCGACCGCACTGCTTCTTTTCGGAAGTCGGACTCTTTGTTTGTCCTTTTTATGGCTTCCGGAAGAAGGGTTGGCTTGCCACTAAGCAAACGTTGGCAGGATGGTTTCGCCTGGCTATTTCTGAAGCTTTTGTTCATGAAGGCCTTCCTGTTCTATCTTCTGTTAGTGCTCATTCCACTAGGTCTGTGGGTCCTTCATGGTCAGCTCGATGTGGCGCCTCAGCGGTTCAGCTGTGCAAGGCAGCCACGTGGTCCTCTGTCCATACTTTCGTACGGTATAATGCTTTTGATACCTACGCCTCTCAGGATGCTTCCTTCGGGCGGCAGATTCTCCTTTCAGCACAGGAGCGTCCCCACCCTTAAATATACTGCTTTGGGACATCCCCAAGGTATCCTGTGGATACCCTATGGACCCTGCAGTAGAAAATAAGAGAGATGGTAAGAACTTACCCTTGTTATCTCTATTTCTACGAAGTCCATAGGGTTCCACAGGACTCCCGCCCTGTCGTACCTGTACTGCAGATGGGCTTTGCTCTGGTCACCGGTTTTTCTGTCTTCTTCTGGTGAGAATGTGATTTCTTGTGTGTTCCAGACTTTCCTCTCTCTCTTTTCTCCTCCTCCGGCCTATGGCTTGTAACGTAATTGAGATGCCTGAGGCTCGGGGGCGGGGTATAGCAGAGTGACCCCAGTGCATCCTGGGAGTATGAAGAAACTTAACTCTGTGGTGCCCGATGTCTGACGTCATCACCTATACCCTGAGGTATCCTATGGATACCCTATGGACTTCGTAGAAATAGAGATAGCAAGGGTAAGTCCTTACCATATCTCTTATTTTCAAGGACATAAAGGTGAGCGCTGCCATATTCCTTTATCTGATCAATTGGTCGACCATCTGGAGGTGGCGTGGAAATCACCTGGAAAGCTTTATCAGCCTCAAAAACATCTGGCTTATGCATATCCTTTTGCTGAGGACTATTTTACCAAATGGGAAACTTCCCCAGCGGTGGATTCTCATGTGACTCGCTTGGTTAAAAGTGCGACTCTACCTATGCCTTCCATGTCGTCATTAAAGGATACTACGGATAGGAAGGTGGAGGTTTGTTTGAAGTCCATATATTCTCTTTCAGGGGCAGCTGCCAGACCGGTCATGGCTATCTGCTGGGTAGCCAGGGCTATGGAGGTCTGGGCGAACTCTCTTGAAGGATCCTTGGCTTCGGATGCTACCAGCGAGCAAGTGATTCTAGTGGGCAACATCCGAGATTCAGCTACATATATTAACAAGGCTGCGTCGGATGTTAGCCTCTTGACTTCCAGGATTTCGACTGTGGCGATTGCACCTTGCCGCTCCCTGCGGCTACGCTTTTTGAGAACGGATGCAGACTCCAAGAAGGGTTTAGAGTGTTTACCTTATAACGGTAAGGTTTTGTTTGGTCCTGACTTGGATAAGATTGTGGATATGTTGGCAGCAGCTAAGTCGGCATGTCTGCCTTCTGCTCCTGCTCCCTCTGGGGCTCGGACCTCATCCTTTTGGACCTATCGGCCCCAAGGTAAGCCTAAAGGTCAGTACTTCAGTTTGCCGAGTACTGGTGTCAGACCACCGCAGACACCTGGGTAAGAGAAGTAGTCTCTCACGGGTACATCCTCTCCTTCCGCGAAAGACCTCCCCATCAGTTTTTCTGCACAGGCCTTCAGTCGCCCAAAGACAAGGCCTTACAAATCCAGAAGGCTGTACAATCCTTGCTTCAAGCAGGTGTCATAGTACCTGTCCCGTTGCCCCAAGGCGGGAACGGGTTATTATTCCAATCTCTTTTTTGGTTCAAAAACCGAACGGATCCCATCGGCCTATCCTCAATCTCAAGTCCCTGAACAAATTCCTCAGGGTACCTCGGTTCAGGATAGTTGATCAATTGGAAGAAGTCCTCCCTGATTCCATCTCAAAGGAGGCTCCATCTGGGAGCTCTGTTGGACTCACAACAGCAGCGGATCTTTCTGACTGCGCTGCACTGATGGCACTTGTGTGCAGCAGTACTGCCTTACCAGTGCAGCCCGCTTACTCTGACGGAGATTCTCCACCTACCAGGGAGTCTTTAACCAGGATGTTGGTTTTATTGATATCAACAGAGTAACACAGCGCTATTAGAGGTAAGCAAAATAGCTGTATTGCAGGGGTTAGCAGCAGTATTTTAGGTGTCTCACATCAGGAGCTAAGTACTTTTTCATCCGCACAGTACTGCTGCACTATACACAGTAAAGATATCTGCACATGAGCAGTAGTGTAGTGGTGACTTCATCCGGTCAGAGGTCATGCCTAAATGCTTCAGGATTCTTTACACTGCAGTCCTGTTTTGCTTCCCAGGATTAATAATGAACTGACTCACTTGGCTAAGAGTATGTGTAATGTCAGGTTGAGTTCCAATGTTCTTAATGCATACATTAAGCTCCCCACAGTGCTCTGATAAGGAATGCTTTCCATATCCTCTATTTCTTCCTCGCTTGCTGGTGACAATGTTTTTTGTGCCTTGGTCAATGGGAGTATTTACTGGCTTTGCATCTGACATTGCATACTTGTTACGTATCAGTATATCCTTGTTGATCAACTGTGACTGTTCCTTTTCGTCAAGTTTTGCAAGATTCTTTAGTCTAACAGGTGATGTACAGACCCGAAGTCTTGCAACTTGAACGTCTGCTCTAACAGATGCTTGACACTGGCTATGTGCTTCTCCTGACCTGCTAGTAACAAGTCATCCACCTACACAACAATGATGAACATTCTATGCTGTATTTCTTTGTGATATAGACAGTGATCACTCTCTGGACCTACAAAGTCCATTTGCAAAAGTACAGCATCTATATTAACATACAGGCAGCGGATTCTCTGCTTCAGACCATACAATGCTTTCTTTAATAAACAGACTTTTTCTTCTTGGAACATGTCCTCATTATAATGTTCAGGAGGTTCCATGTAAATCTCCCTCTAAATCTCCATTCAGGAAAGCTGAATCAAAATCTAACTACAGCAATAAATACTACATGGCAGAAATGGGTATGACTAAAAGCAATGTGCTTTACCTTGCCAACAGTAACACATCCTGAGACCATTCATGTGTGGGGTTGCTTTTCAGCCAAGGGATTGGGCTCACTCACAATTTGGCCTAAGAACACAGCCATGAATAAAGAATGGTACCAAAACATCCCCCAAGAGCAATTTCTTCCAACCATCCAAGAACAGTTTGGTGAGGAACAATGCCTTTTCCAGCATGATGGAGCACCTTGCCATAAGGCAAAAGTGATAACTAAGTGGCTCAGAGAACAAAACATCAAAATTTGGGGTCCATGGCCAGGAAACTCCCCAGACCTTAATCCCATTGAGAACTTATGGTCAGTCCTCAAGAGGCAGGTGTACAAACAAAAACCCACAAATTCTGACAAACTCCAAGCATTGATTAGGCAAGAATGGGCGGCCATCAGTCAGTATGTGGCCCAGAAGTTGAGTGACAGCTTGCCAGGGCGAATTGCAGAGGTCTTGAAGAAGGGTCAACACTGCAAATATTCACTCTCTGCATAAACTTAATGTAATGGTCAATAAAAGCCTTTGACACTTATGTAATGCTGTAATGTTACCTCAGTATACCATAGTAACATTTGACACTTATGTAATGCTGTAATGCTACCTCAGTATACCATAGTAACATCTGACACTTATGTAATGCTGTAATGTTACCTCAGTATACCATAGTAACATTTGACACTTATGTAACGCTGTAATGTTACCTCAGTATACCATAGTAACATCTGACACTTATGTAATGCTACCTCAGTATACCATAGTAACATCTGACACTTATGTCATGCTGTAATGTTACCTCAGTATACCATAGTAACATTTGACACTTATGTAATGCTGTAATGCTACCTCAGTATATCATAGTAACATTTGACACTTATGTAATGCTGTAATGCTACCTCAGTATACCATAGTAACATCTGACACTTATGTAATGCTGTAATGTTACCTCAGTATACCATAGTAACATTTGACACTTATGTAACGCTGTAATGTTACCTCAGTATACCATAGTAACATCTGACACTTATGTAATGCTACCTCAGTATACCATAGTAACATCTGACACTTATGTCATGCTGTAATGTTACCTCAGTATACCATAGTAACATTTGACACTTATGTAATGCTGTAATGCTACCTCAGTATATCATAGTAACATCTGACACTTATGTAATGCTGTAATGTTACCTCAGTATACCATAGTAACATCTGACACTTATGTAATGCTGTAATGTTACCTCAGTATACCATAGTAACATCTGACACTTATGTAATGTTACCTCAGTATACCATAGTAACATCTGACACTTATGTCATGCTGTAATGTTACCTCAGTATACCATAGTAACATCTGACACTTATGTAATGTTACCTCAGTATACCATAGTAACATCTGACACTTATGTCATGCTGTAATGGTACCTCAGTATACCATAGTAACATCTGACACTTATGTAATGTTACCTCAGTATACCATAGTAACATCTGACACTTATGTAATGCTGTAATGTTACCTCAGTATACCATAGTAACATCTGACACTTATGTCATGCTGTAATGTTACCTCAGTATACCATAGTAACATCTGACACTTATGTAATGTTACCTCAGTATACCATAGTAACATCTGACACTTATGTCATGCTGTAATGTTACCTCAGTATACCATAGTAATATATGACAAAGGTCTAATAACACTGAAGCCGCAACTCTGTGATAACCAATACTTGTGTCAGTCTCAGAACTTTTGGCCATGGCTGTAGAAACTCCAACTAGGGGGTATATTTACTAAAGTTAGAGTTTTTAGAAGTGGAATGTTCCCCATAGCAACCAGTCAGATTCTACTTAACTTAACTAGCACCTTCTAGAAGATATAATAGCTATAATCTGATTGGTTGCTGTGGGCAACATCTCCACTTCTAAAAACCCTCACTTTAGTAAATGTAGCCCTAGGAGTGAGTCTCTCCAGATGACCATATCTGATGTGAGGTGCGGGATCCTTCCTGGACAACCATTTGTAGCACAATGAGGAAATCCGGATGTGTGTCCGCTTCTTGTCAGCAGCCAATGCCGATGCTGCACGCAGTATTCTAAAGTCACGAATGGCGCCTAAATAAGTAACCCAAAGAAAATTGGTAAATAGTATACCCACATTCATCTCTATAGCCTTCTGCTTATATTGTATAAATAAATTGTGATTGCGGCTTTAAACTCAGTCTGTAGCGTTTTTATGTACTGTTTTATTTTGTGTTTATCTAAACTACTAAACATACAGGAGGTGCTGATGTTCTTACCCATCTTTCTGCCTATGTGGGGATTATTTACTGGTCAGTATTGGAGAGTTGTCCAGAAAACAAATGGCACATTACAGGTGGCTCTCCCCTGCGCTCGTCACTAGGGACTATTGACACCACTGAGGCTGAGGAACTTTGTGAGCTCATAGGCGGCGTTTGCATTAACAATATCCGTTGATTGCCTTAAACGTTATTATTCATTTTGCCTCAAATCTGTATATTCTGCATCGACTCCTGGCAATTAGCGTATTTGAAGCTTGCGCAGTTTTAGTATTAGTGTAATGTATTTATCTGATTGGATGAATGCTGAAATGATCACATCTCCACACTAAAATGGCTTATTACTTTGTTTAAATTGGAATAACGTAGAGATTTTCCCACTCAATTATTCAGCAAACATTGTGGTTTTCAGAATAATTTTAATTACAAAAATCTATTGTTCGGTTCCGTAAGTGTAGGAAACGGTTTTATGACTGAAGTTAGTATTTATTTAATCTTAATGAAGTGCGCTCTGACTTTGCAGCTTATCATTAAATCAATATTTACAGAAGATAAGAGTGCGGTAGCCGGTTAATATATTGGTTCTCTCTGGACTTTTCATGGCCAATATTTCTTTGATAATAAAACATTCTGAAGGCAGAGACATCTGCTTTGCTTACAGTGGTCTGCAGTTCACAAGCTGTAAGTTAAAGTTCGTCACATTCTTCATTAATTACCTTAGTACATTTCATTCCAGCCATGGATGAGACTCTTCTGCTGGGCCCTGCAAATAATGAGACTAAAATATAATGTGCACAAACTTCGCTGTACTCTGGAAATCCCCCATCTGCTCTATGTATGATACAGGCAGTGTGTCTAGTGATGCATTCTGTAAATTATAAGGTTGTCAGACATCGTGGAGGCAGAAAATACAAACTCCACACAGATAGGCCTCTTGTTGGATTGTCTATCGAAAATGATTTTACACATCTCCTGTAAATTTCTACATTAGAAGTCGCAGAGGAGTTCTTTGATCATGTACCAGTATGTGAGGTGACGTCTATCATATATAATAATTTACAGTAGGCGGTGTATTACTCCTTAGAAATAGGCATGTTATACTCATTAATACTGAACTAATGCAATGAGAGCTTGCACTATATACAGATGATATTTGCAAGTATTCGGTTCTAACTGGACAAGGCCCAATGGTGGTTTTCCTAACTTTTTGAGATAAAAACAGAAAAGTGTATAATTGTTCCTACTGATTCCTACACCAGCATGGCCACCCTCGTCCCAACAGGAAGACGCACCCTGAGGAGGGTCCCTGCACTTACCCCCAGAGCTTCTGCTCCTGACTCAGTGCTAGGGCCAGCCAATAACACATCAATCAATCAAAAGTGTATTATCACATCCACATTATATATGTATCAGCGAAATTGTAATGCAAGAAACTCAGTCAAATAAAATTACATAAATACAATAATAATTTAAGCTAACAATTATGGCAGGAAAGCAACTGTTCCGCAGTCTGCTATTTCGACACCCAATACACCTAAAACGCTTTCCAGAGAGCAATAAAGAGAACCGAGAGTGACGCTAGTGGCTAGAATCGGCAACAATCATGTTCGCTTTTGAAACTCACCTTTTAGCATAAGCTCCTTCTAATCTAGGCAGGGATTGGGCGATGGTTCTTTTGGCCGCTTCGACCACCCTAGCTAAAGAAACGCGGTCCGTACATTTGGAATTCCCATACCAAACAGTGATGGAGTACGTTAAGACTCTCAATTATACAACGATAATAATGTACAAGTAACGGCCTTGATAAACCACTTGCTCTAAGAAGAAAAAGAAGCCTTGCTGAACCTTCCCCACCACTGATGAGATATCGGACGACCACAATAGGTCAGTAGAAAAGTTAATTCCTAAAAACTTGAATCCTCTCTACCTCTGAACCATTTAAAAATAGGGGACTTCTAAAATCTACCACCTCTGTCTTCTTACTGTTCAGCAGCCGTATATTCTCCTCACCCCACTTACCGAGCAGATCCACCTCCGTCCTGTAACTGACCTCATGCCCATCACTGGTCAAACCCACTATCGTGGTGGCATCAGCAAATTTTTAGATAGAATTAGATTGTGAACTAGACACAATCTGACGTATACAAGGGATTTGGAGTGAAATGCCGTCGGCTGTCCGACAGGATGAAAATCCCGACTGAGGCAGGTAAGTATGCTAACCTCCCCTGTCCCCCACCCTAACCCTAATCTTCCCTTAGTGGTGCATAAACCCCCCCCCCGGGGGTGCATAACCCCAACACCCCCCCTTACTGCTCCCTAAACCTAACCCTCTCGGGGGAGGGGGGGATGTGCCTAGCCCTAGCCTCTCCCTGGGGGTGCCTAACCCTAACCACCCCCCCTAAAACCTAACCCTCCCCCCCTGCGGGTAACAGGATGGGCGCTCCGGACTTACCTCATTCCGACACGTGTCGTCCTGGATTCCGGCGTCAGGATTATGATAGGCATCGAAATACTGACGCCTGTCATAAATCCCTAGCCAGTATTCTGCTGTCGGGATTGTGACCTGCGGCCTCCGGTCACATAACCACATCCCGTGTACAAGGAGTAAAGAAAAGGGCTCAGTACATAACCTTGGGGAACTTTTATATTCACAATAGTTGGAGACGAGAGCAATTCCCCTAACCTAACAGACTGCCAGCGGTCAGTCATAATATCCAACAACCAGTTACTGATGGACGCGTCCTAACCAATTTCCTGGAGCCTCGCAATAAGGACTGTACAACAGTATTAAAGGCAGAGCTGTAGTCCACATATGAATCCCTGTTCCCTAGGTGACATAACACCTTATGGAGAACCATAAGAGCGGCGCCCTCAGTAGATTTGTTTGGTCCGTATGCAAAGTAAACAATCAAAATCTTCTGTTTTGCCACCCGTAAGGCGTTCCAAGCCCATTGGCACAGACGCGCACCACAAGAATCACTATGGCAGCAGGACCATTTACTGGCTGGGTGTGACGGTTTCTGCTTACAGAAGAGGGTGCGCTTTTCTTCTTATCATTCTGCCGTTTGTTCCTCTAATGTGAACTCGCCGATAATGACATCATTATAGTGCAGTTTTGGTAATGGACACTGAAGAGGTAACCTCAGAACTTTCTGATATTTATAGGACCTAACACATTATGTAAAACCATGGCGCTCCACTTGGCATGCACACACCTGAGCGCATTGGAAGTTCATAGAATTGCGCTATCTGTATCTCTGCTTCTGCCACGTGCTCTTTGTCCCTCGCTTTCTCCCAGGGTTAAAAAAAAAACAATAAAGAAAAACTGTTTATTTCTACTTCAGGGTCCATAGGGTATCCACAGGATACCTTGGGTATAGGTGTGACGTCAGTCGCAGGGCACCAAAGAGTTAAGCTTTCAGCCTCCCAGGATGCACTAGGTCCCCCTCCTATACCCCGCCCCCGGGCCAAGGCACCTCAGTTTAGTTTGGTGCCCGGCCGGAGTCGGGTGCACCTGTTGGAGTGGGGGCTAGAAGAGCCCCTGAAGCTTATTCTTCATGCAGCTGTGGCTGCACATCTGGATGAACAGCATGGACAGTCAGTCCTGACGTCCATGCTGTCTTCCCTACACCCCGCCGGTACCAGAACGCCGGTACTGATCCGGGGATGCTGGTGGGCGTCTGGGGTCACAGCTAGCGGTGACCCCAGATGCTCCGGACCATGGCCGGATTCAAGGGGGACAGAGGTAAGCAGCGGGGTCCCGCGGTGGGTCCCCGCTGATCACATGGTCCTAAGTCCCCAGGCAGGGGGCTCCCTGGGGACTGGCTGCAGCGTGGAGCCAGGCGACCAACCTGCGCTTCCACTACCCCCTGGGACAGCGGACCGCAGCAGAGCGGTAGCGCTGCGGCGTCCCAGGGGTTAAATGCATGCCAGGGGAGCGCGCCTTCCCTGTCTCACAGCCGGCGCCTCCCCCGCTGCACACAGCCCTCTCTGCATGCTGCCGACTGGTCCTGTGGCAGCGCTCCTCCCCCAGGCCAGCCTCCTCTCTGCTCCTCGGCGGCCATCTTCTCCAGAACGCATGGTGAACGCTGCTGGAAGCGCTGGACGGAAGCATCGTGGTCTGGGTCCCCCCGCATACCTCTCCTCCGCTGTGGTCAGGTCTGTGTATGCAGCGCTGTGTCCTACCAGGCCCTGTGTCTGTGTAGTTGAGTGATCAGCGCTGTTAGTGCAGGAATTGTTATTTTTCTGCATTGTATGTGACTGTGCTAGCGCTGCTGCCTGTAATCTTTTCTTCTCTAAACTGTCAGCTTTATTACTGTCCCTGTTCTTTCTGCTAAAGCCCTTGCGGTGCGGTGCTGCAGGGTGGTCTCTCGCCTATTTAATACTTAATTGGTGAGAGAGGTCACATACGTGGTGCCATCATGTCTGAAAGTGATTTTCCCCTCCGGCTACAGTGTACCACGTGCAAAGTACCGTTAGCGGAGGGGGAGGGTAGCGCGGAGGGCCTTTGCCGGCAGTGTTTGTCCATGGCGCGGCCTATTACGGTTACAGCACCGGTACAGGAGCCGCCCTGGGCTTGTTTCGCTCAGGCGTTAACAGCTTTAGTGGGCCAGTTAGCTCCGCAGCCCGCGTTTACTCCGATGGGTTTGTCCCAGCAGTCTGTGGTGTCGTCACCCATGCAGGGGTTCCCACGACAATTGGTGGTACCCCACAGTCTCCCTATTTCCCCGCTCCCGGGTTCTCAGGAGCCAGCGTGGGTTAACTCCCTGACAAGTTCTGTACAGCACTTGTCGGATGTGTTGCAAGGGGAGTCTGTGATGCGGTCTCATAAAAGGCCGGTGGCGTCTCTGTCCGCTCCTTATGAGGATGACGAAGGGACGTCTGATGATGGGGAGATTCTAGATCCTTACGATCAGGAACCTCTCCATACTAAGGACGCTGATGCTAAGTCCAAAGTATATATTCCTGGACTTATTCGGGCGGTCCGCACAGCCTTGGTGATTGAGGACGAAGTTCCCCCAGCGGCTAAATCTAAGTATGCCTTTTTCAAAGATGTGAAGGGCGATGCCACAGTCTTTCCTCTTTCGGGTCAGTTGGTGGACCATTTAGAGGAGGCGTGGAAACAACCTGGTGGATGCTCTGTCCGTCCGGTGGACGTTCCGGTTCGCATACCTGTTCCCTCCGGTCTCCCTTCTTCCACGGGTAATCCGGAAATTCAAACAGGAAGGAGGGACGCTCCTGTTGATAGCTCCCGCGTGGCCCAGACGGCACTGGTTCTCAGACCTTCAGGGTCTGTCCGTGGACATTCCTCTGCGGTTGCCGCTACGACCGGACCTTCTGTCTCAGGGTCCTTGCCTTCACCCGGACCTGACTCGGCTGTCTTTGACGGCGTGGCTGTTGAGACGGCCATGCTGAGGTCCCGGGGGTTTTCCAGCTCTGTGGTGCGTACCATGTTACGAGCTCGGAAACCGTCTTCCGCGAGGATATACCATCGCGTGTAGCATACGTTCTTCCAGTGGTGTCGACCGAGAGGTTATGCACCGCGGGAGTTTCGTCTGTCTCGGATTCTCGCCTTCCTGCAAGCGGGACTAGATCATGGGCTTCGCCTTGCTTCTTTGAAGGTACAGGTTTCGGCCCTATCTGTCTGGTTTCACCGTAGGATTGCTACAATCCCGGATGTGCGCACCTTTATGCAGGGTGTTCTCCGCATTCAGCCGCCCTTTGTTCCACCTGTGGCGCCTTGGGATTTGGCTGTGGTCCTGAGGGCTCTCCAAGGACCGCCGTTTGAACCACTGGGCTCAGTGGATCTTAAATGGCTAACAGCTAAGACTGTTTTCCTTCTGGCCATTGCTTCGGCCAGACGTGTTTCTGAGTTAGGGGCTCTTTCTTGTAGACCCCCTTTCTTGGTTTTTTATGGGAACAGGGCAGTGCTCCGCACTCGGCCCGAGTTTCTTCCCAAAGTTATTTCCCAGTTTCATATTAACGAGGAAATAGTTGTTCCGGCCTTTAACTCACCGGGTCTTTCCGTGGGTGAGGCCTCTTTGGATGTTGTGTGGGCCTTAAGGACTTATGTTGACCGCACTTCTTCGTTTAGGAAGTCGGACGCTTTGTTTGTCCTCTTTGGCTTCCGTAAAAAGGGTTGGCCTGCTTCAAAGCAAACTTTGGCAGCCTGGATCCGTATGGCTATTTCTGAAGCTTATCTTCATGAAGGCCTACCGGTCCCTCCTTCTCTGAAGGCTCATTCCACTAGGTCTGTGGGTTCTTCGTGGGCAGCTCGACGTGGTGCCTCGGCAGTTCAGATCTGCAAGGCTGCTACGTGGTCTTCTGTCCATACCTTCATGAGGTATTACAGGTTTGACACCTTCGCCTCTCAGGATGCTTCCTTCGGGCGGCGGATTCTCCTTTCTGCACAGGAGCGTCCCCACCCTTAAAGGACACTGCTTTGGGACATCCCCAAGGTATCCTGTGGATACCCTATGGACCCTGAAGTAGAAAATATGAGATATGGTAAGAACTTACCCTTGTTATCTCTATTTCTACGAAGTCCATAGGGTTCCACAGGACTCCCGCCCTGTCGCACCTGTGCTGCAGATGGGCTTTGCTCTGGTCACCGGTTTTCCGTCTCCCTCTGGTGAGAATGTGATTCTTGTATGTGTCCAGATCTTTGTTCTCTCTCTTCCTTCTCCTCCTCCGGCCTATGGCTTGGTAACTAACTGAGGTGCCTTGGCCCGGGGGCGGGGTATAGGAGGGGGACCTAGTGCATCCTGGGAGGCTGAAAGCTTAACTCTTTGGTGCCCTGCGACTGACGTCACACCTATACCCAAGGTATCCTGTGGAACCCTATGGACTTCGTAGAAATAGAGATAACAAGGGTAAGTTCTTACCATATCTCATATTTTTCCAAAGCATTGTAACAGGCTGATCAGGGTCCTAATACATAGCAATGTTTCACAGTATTAGTATAATAAGGATTCCATTTTTTTCAATTACGACATTAATGCAAAAAAAAATAAAAATGGTTCCAACCCCGCTTTCTCCCCTTTCCGCTGTTTAAAACAAAGACACGGTAATAACCAAATACAGGTTGAGTCTCCCATATCCAAATATTCCGAATTACGGAATAATTTTGGCATGACTGAGATAATAAAACCTTTGATTTTTGATGGTTCAATGTATACAAACTTTGTCTAAGGCACAAATTATTAAAAATATGGTATAAAATTACCTTCAGGCTGTGTGTATAGGGTGTAAATGCAACTTAAATTTATTTCATGTATGTACACAAACTTTGCTTGAGCCACAAAATTATTGAAAATATGGTATAAAATGAGCTGCAGGCTGTGTGTATAAGGTGCATATAACACATAAATGCATTCTGTGTGTATATTGGGGTCCCATTCCCAAGATATTTCATTATGATATGCAATTATTCCAAAATACCCCTGGTCCCAAGCTTTTTGGATATGGGAGACTCAACCTGTAACAATTTCTTCTTCAGGGTCCATAGAGTCCACAGGATCCACCTTGGGGTATGTAGTTGGAGTAATCCATTGCAGCAGACAGCTACAGCTTTGAAGCTCCCAGCATGCACTGGGCCTCCTCCCTATATACCCCGCTCCCAGCCACAGGCATTCAGTGTTTTTGTTTGGTGCGCGGCAAGTGTCCAGGCGCACCTTTATAACAGCGAGACTGCTTAGGCAGTAATAGGCTTTTATATTTTGTGATTTACCTTCGTTTTTTGAACTTCTGAGTTAGTAATATTAGGATCCGAATACGACGCATATACTGCGACTCCTTCTACCTCCTCCGATGTGGAAGTGCCAGTACCGTTATATGCCCTGGGGATTTCTGTGGACCTCAGCGTGGCTCGGGTCCGGACTGCGATCCGATTCATGGAGATGGCAGGTAAGATGATTCCTCATGTTGGGAGTCATGCGCGGAGCAGTCCAGGTCTCCGGTGCAGGAGACTCATCGGAGTAAGCTGCGGGTGAAGGTCCCGTTTAACGTGTCCTCACTAAGGCGGCCAGAGCCATATTGTCTGTCACCAGGAACGCGTAGTAGACGCACTAGGTAGCGTATACTACTGTGAGGCCAGCGTTCCCGTGCCGTCAAAATCGCAGCTATTGGGAGATAGGCGCTCCCCCGGCCGCTCCTTCACCAACCCAGACCCAATTTCCGTTTTGCGGATCCCCGCGTCTGGTTTTCTACCTCTGACCATCTCATGTGTGAGACGCTCATAGTCCACCTAGGGTGCGCTGCTGAAAGCTGTTGGTCTCAGAGGTTAGGTCTGTCTCTCTGTATACCTCTCCCTTGGGTCAGGTATATAGCACTCTATGTCCTACAAATTCCCCCGAGGGGCTGGTTAGTTGATTCAGACTCCATTTGCATTAGCATTTGATAAAAAAATTATATATATATGTGTGTGTGTGTGTGTGTGTATATGTATGTATATATATATATATATATATATATATATATATATATAAAATATCATACAATGCATTATATGTGACTGAGATGCTAGCTGCTGCATTTATACTGCCTTTTGTTTTCAGAACTGTCAGAAATGTCTCTCACTGTTTCTCCTCATCCCTCTGAAGGTGTGCGGGGTTTTCATTTAAAGTCTCATTGCATTTATACTCTCTACCTTATATCTGTTACACATTGCATTTATACTCTATACCTTATATCTGTTACACATTGCATTTATACTCTATACCCTATATCTGTTACACATTGCATTTATACTCTATACCTTATATCTGTTACACATTGCATTTATACTCTATACCTTATATCTGTTACACATTGCATTTATACTCTATACCTTATATCTGTTACACATTGCATTTATACTCTATACCCTATATCTGTTACACATTGCATTTATACTCTATACCTTATATCTGTTACACATTGCATTTATACTCTATACCTTATATCTGTTACACATTGCATTTATACTCTATACCTTATATCTGTTACACATTGCATTTATACTCTATACCTTATATCTGTTACACATTGCATTTATACTCTATACCTTATATCTGTTACACATTGCATTTATACTCTATACCCTATATCTGTTACACATTGCATTTATACTCTATACCTTATATCTGTTACACATTGCATTTATACTCTATACCTTATATCTGTTACACATTGCATTTATACTCTATACCTTATATCTGTTACACATTGCATTTATACTCTATACCTTATATCTGTTACACATTGCATTTATACTCTATACCCTATATCTGTTACACATTGCATTTATACTCTATACCTTATATCTGTTACACATTGCATTTATACTCTATACCTTATATCTGTTACACATTGCATTTATACTCTATACCTTATATCTGTTACACATTGCATTTATACTCTATACCTTATATCTGTTACACATTGCATTTATACTCTATACCCTATATCTGTTACACATTGCTTTTATACTCTATACCTTATATCTGTTACACATTGCATTTATACTCTATACCCTATATCTGTTACACATTGCATTTATACTCTATACCTTATATCTGTTACACATTGCATTTATACTCTATACCTTATATCTGTTACACATTGCATTTATACTCTATACCTTATATCTGTTACACATTGCATTTATACTCTATACCCTATATCTGTTACACATTGCATTTATACTCTATACCCTATATCTGTTACACATTGCATTTATACTCTATACCTTATATCTGTTACACATTGCATTTATACTCTATACCTTATATCTGTTACACATTGCATTTATACTCTATACCTTATATCTGTTACACATTGCATTTATACTCTATACCCTATATCTGTTACACATTGCATTTATACTCTATACCTTATATCTGTTACACATTGCATTTATACTCTATACCTTATATCTGTTACACATTGCATTTATACTCTATACCCTATATCTGTTACACATTGCATTTATACTCTATACCTTATATCTGTTACACATTGCATTTATACTCTATACCTTATATCTGTTACACATTGCATTTATACTCTATACCCTATATCTGTTACACATTGCATTTATACTCTATACCTTATATCTGTTACACATTGCATTTATACTCTATACCTTATATCTGTTACACATTGCATTTATACTCTATACCTTATATCTGTTACACATTGCATTTATACTCTATACCCTATATCTGTTACACATTGCATTTATACTCTATACCTTATATCTGTTACACATTGCATTTATACTCTATACCTTATATCTGTTACACATTGCATTTATACTCTATACCCTATATCTGTTACACATTGCATTTATACTCTATACCTTATATCTGTTACACATTGCATTTATACTCTATACCTTATATCTGTTACACATTGCATTTATACTCTATACCCTATATCTGTTACACATTGCATTTATACTCTATACCTTATATCTGTTACACATTGCATTTATACTCTATACCTTATATCTGTTACACATTGCATTTATACTCTATACCCTATATCTGTTACACATTGCATTTATACTCTATACCCTATATCTGTTACACATTGCATTTATACTCTATACCTTATATCTGTTACACATTGCATTTATACTCTATACCTTATATCTGTTACACATTGCATTTATACTCTATACCGTATATCTGTTACACATTGCATTTATACTCTATACCTTATATCTGTTACACATTGCATTTATACTCTATACCTTATATCTGTTACACATTTCCATGTCTAAAGGTAAAGGAGAGAAGGATGAGCTTCCTGTGCTGAAATCATGTAAATCCTGTTTTGCAGGCCTGTCTGAACAGGATTTCGTGCAGGATGGGTTGTGTAGTGTCTGTTGTAAACGGCCGCCTTTTCTATCTTGTACACCTGCACCCTGGGTGGCCCTTTGGTCTCAGGTTTTGTCGCATTTGGTGGACAGGGCCGCAGCGTTGTGTGCTCCTGCCACAATATTGCCTCCTACTATGGGGTACCCACAGCATTTCCATCCTTCTATGTATATATCCCCCTGTTGGTTTGATTCCTCTGCTTACTCTAGTCAGAGTATGCTGCCATCTATAGCCCCTCAGCAGGTGGTGCAGGTGGATAGACCAGGGGCAGTAAATAAGCAGGGACATAAGAGAGGTTCTATTCAGACATTGCCTCAGGATTCTGACCCAACCTCCTCCTCACACTCTGATACTCACAGTTTGGGGTCTTACTCAGTGGAAGAAGACCATCAATACTCTGCGGACGGCCCCTCTCTGGTGAGAACGGTTACATCTGTCCTCAGTATAGAGGAAGAGGAGGTGCCGCAGATATCTAAAACTCCGGTCTTAGGTGGCTAAAGATTATTTTCCTCAGTCTGAACAACGGACGAATCTCATATATGAAGCATGGTGTCCAAGTAAGCATCTTCATGCTACAAGGAATATAACCTCTCCTTACCCATTTGCACTTGGTGAGTGTATTAAATGGGAAGTTCCCCCATCGGTAGATGCTCATGTAACTAGATTGATCAACAACTCTACATTACCCATCCCTGCAGCATCCTCATTGAAAGAGGTTACAGATAGAAGACTTGATAACTATTTAAAATCAGTGTTACCAGACCAGCTATGGCTGTAGCCAGGGTAGGCAAAGTTATGGAAGAGTGCACGAAGGCTCTGGAGGATAGCATGCCTGATACTACCATAGAGCAGCTGTGTATATGGGGGAAGCGGTCATTGATCCTGGTATCTTGGCTTCTAGGGTGTCAGCAACTTTGGTTGCGGCTTGAAGAACCCTTTGGCTAAAGACCTGGAAGGCGGATACATGGTCCAAGTAGGCCCTGGCGTCTTTGCTTATTGTTGGGAAGCTACTGTTTGGACCAGAGCTGGATGAAAGTGTCCTCTCTCTGGTGACTTCTAAATCTGTGGGGTTGCCATCTAAGACCACCCCTGAGTATATTGTGAGAGCACAGAACCCATGCATTCTAAATAAAGACATTGGCCCTCATTCAGAGCCGTTCGCTATTTGCGGTCGTTCGTTTAAAAACAAGGGGTGGCTATTCAAATGATCCGTACGCACATTGCAGTCTGTTCACACCTCTAAGTCTGAACGAACGAGCAAAACATACGCTCGTTTATTTGTTAAAAACGCCCCCTGGCCGCTCGCACCATACGTCATGTCCGCTATTTATTAGATTAATCGAGTACATCGACCAGCGTATGAACTGCTCGCTATTCTTGTGGTTGGTGTTTGCTACCACAAATTTGCGAGCAGTTCTGGCTCTAAAATAACCCAGTGACGTGGTCATTGACGCTGCTGTTTTAAATATACACACCCATAAAACGCCCGTTTTGACCTTTAAGCACGCCTGCGTACGGATCTCCACTCCCCATTTTCAAGCACCTTCCCCTGTTACCACCCACATACGCCTCATTCTGTCACTCAAAATAGCAGGCACTCGCTATATAGCGTACAAACGATTTTCGGCCGCACTGACTGGTTCGCGCATGCGTACTAAAAAGCGTACGCATGCGCAGATGTGCAAACATCGCTCGGAACGAGCGTACTGCCGCTAACGAGCGGCTCTGAATGAGGGCCATTGTTACAAGTCAATAGCAACATAATGGATACTACATATGTTTCTGTACTCAAACAGACCTGTAACAATATATTGGTGCCAAACAACCAGTGACCTATAATTTTCTTTGATACATAATTTGGTATATATACAGCAATATGATGGCTGAGATTCATATGAACATCATTTTAATGCTGAGTATAATCATACCCCTGCAATATATACAGTATTGTTGATGCAATTTGCAGAATGACGCTATAACACATAAAGTGATGGATATCTAGGTGATAAAGTGCATTTCCATAATAAGGCATACAGTGTCATTTTATACACATTTTCTACCTTTTTCACTATTTATATTTCTTTTTTATATTTCGCTATTCATGTACGTTGACTAATATGTGATTTTACAATTATTAAATAAAGGTAAAATTTTAGTTTATTTCTCAGTGCGCCAAATATTCTCTCTCCTAATTAGATTGAAATTAGACATTTGCTTTGTTATGCAATAATTACATTCTATGAGACACATTTCATTAGTGTTCAGGGTTGTTTCATGCAATGGTTTATGGCTAATTTGCTTGTTTAGTAACCAGATGTATGTAGAGAACTACAGGTAGCAGCCAGGATGCTGATGTGAATGCAGCCCAGGTATTCTGTGTTGGAGATGGAACAAAACAAAGGAAGAGAGGGTGGAGGTGGGCACCTCAGGTAACCATCACTGATCTCTGCTGTGCTCCTGTCTGTATACAGTATCCTGGAGCCCTATAATATACAGCCATCACTGATCTCTGCTGTGCTATCTGTATACAGTATCCTGGAGCCCTATAATATACAGCCATCACTGATCTCTGCTGTGCTCCTGTCTGTATACAGTATCCTGGAGCCCTATAATATACAGCCATCACTGATTTCTGCTGTGCTGTCTGTATACAGTATCCTGGAGCCCTATAATATACAGCCATGAGCGATCTCTGCTGTGCTCCTGTCTGTATACAGTATCCTGGAGCCCTATAATATACAGCCATCACTGATCTCTGCTGTGCTCCTGTCTGTATACAGTATCCTGGAGCCCTATAATATACAGCCATCACTGATCTCTGCTGTGCTCCTGTCTGTATACAGTATCCTGGAGCCCTATAATATACAGCCATGACTGATCTCTGCTGTGCTCCTGTCTGTATACAGTATACTGGAGCCCTATAATATACAGCCATCACTGATCTCTGCTGTGCTCCTGTCTGTATACAGTATCCTGGAGCCCTATAATATACAGCCATGACTGATCTCTGCTGTGCTCCTGTCTGTATACAGTATCCTGGAGCCCTATAATATACAGCCATGACTGATCTCTGCTGTGCTCCTGTCTGTATACAGTATCCTGGAGCCCTATAATATACAGCCATCACTGATC
>JAUIMM010000181.1:1985000-2200000 GCA_031769625.1 Taudactylus pleione
ATACATCTGTAACATCAGCCACAGCACAGCCAGCATAGAGACACCCACTACTGCTATCTCACATCTGTAATACCTCACAGTCCTGTGTATACATCTGTAACATCAGCCACAGCACAGCCAGCATAGAGACACCACTACTGCTATCTCACATCTGTAATACCTCACAGTCCTGTGTATACATCTGTAACATCAGCCACAACACAGCCAGCATAGAGACACCCACTACTGCTATCTCACATCTGTAATACCTCACAGTCCTGTGTATACATCTGTAACATCAGCCACAGCACA
Organism: Taudactylus pleione; assembly: GCA_031769625.1. NCBI lineage: Eukaryota > Metazoa > Chordata > Amphibia > Anura > Myobatrachidae > Taudactylus > Taudactylus pleione. The sequence goes on from JAUIMM010000181.1 coordinate 1,985,292, forward strand.
GCCAGCATAGAGACCCCCACTACTACTATCTCACATCTGTAATACCTCACAGTCCTGTGTATACATCTGTAACATCAGCCACAGCACAGCCAGCATAGAGACACCCACTACTGCTATCTCACATCTGTAATACCTCAGTCCTGTGTATACATCAGTAACATCAGCCACAGCTCAGCCAGCATAGAGACACCACTACTGCTATCTCACATCTGTAATACCTCACAGTCCTGAGTATACATCTGTAACATCAGCCACAGCACAGCCAGCATAGAGACACCCACTACTGCTATCTCACATCTGTAATACCTCACAGTCCTGTGTATACATCTGTAACATCAGCCACAGTACAGCCAGCATAGAGACACCCACTACTGCTATCTCACATCTGTAATACCTCACAGTCCTGTGTATACATCAGTAACATCAGCCACAGCTCAGCCAGCATAGAGACCCCACTACTGCTATCTCACATCTGTAATACCTCAGTCCTGTGTATACATCTGTAACATCAGCCACAGCTCAGCCAGCATAGAGACCCCACTACTGCTATCTCACATCTGTAATACCTCACAGTCCTGTGTATACATCTGTAACATCAGCCACAGCTCAGCCAGCATAGAGACGCCCACTACTGCTATCTCACATCTGTAATACCTCACAGTCCTGTGTATACATGTGTAACATCAGCCACAGCTCAGCCAGCATAGAGACACCCACTACTGCTATCTCACATCTGTAATACCTCACAGTCCTGTGTATACATCTGTAACATCAGCCACAGTACAGCCAGCATAGAGACACCCACTACTGCTATCTCACATCTGTAATACCTCACAGTCCTGTGTATACATCTGTAACATCAGCCACAGCACAGCCAGCATAGAGACACCCACTACTGCTGTCTCACATCTGTAATACATCACAGTCCTGTGTATACATCAGTAACATCAGCCACAGCTCAGCCAGCATACAGACCCCACTACTGCTGTCTCACATCTGTAATACCTCACAGTCCTGTGTATACATCTGTAACATCAGCCACAGCTCAGCCAGCATAGACACCCACTACTGCTATCTCACATCTGTAATACCTCACAGTCCTGTGTATACATCTGTAACAACAGCCACAGCTCAGCCAGCATAGAGACACCCACTACTGCTATCTCACATCTGTAATACCTCACAGTCCTGTGTATACATCTGTAACATCAGCCACAGCACAGCCAGCATAGAGACACCCACTACTGCTATCTCACATCTGTAATACCTCACAGTCCTGTGTATACATCTGTAACATCAGCCACAGCTCAGCCAGCATAGAGACACCCACTACTGCTATCTCACATCTGTAATACCTCACAGTCCTGTGTATACATCTGTAACATCAGCCACAGCTCAGCCAGCATAGAGACACCCACTACTGCTATCTCACATCTGTAATACCTCACAGTCCTGTGTATACATCTGTAACATCAGCCACAGCACAGCCAGCATAGAGACACCCACTACTGCTATCTCACATCTGTAATACCTCACAGTCCTGTGTATACATCTGTAACATCAGCCACAGCTCAGCCAGCATAGAGACACCCACTACTGCTATCTCACATCTGTAATACCTCACAGTCCTGTGTATACGTCTGTAACATCAGCCACAGCACAGCCAGCATAGAGACACCCACTACTGCTATCTCACATCTGTAATACCTCACAGTCCTGTGTATACATCTGTAACATCAGCCACAGCACAGCCAGCATAGAGACCCCCACTACTGCTATCTCACATCTGTAATACCTCACAGTCCTGTGTATACATCTGTAACATCAGCCACAGCACAGCCAGCATAGAGACACCCACTACTGCTATCTCACATCTGTAATACCTCACAGTCCTGTATATACATCTGTAACATCAGCCACAGCACAGCCAGCATAGAGACACCCACTACTGCTATCTCACATCTGTAATACCTCACAGTCCTGTGTATACATCTGTAACATCAGCCACAGCTCAGCCAGCATAGAGACACCCACTACTGCTATCTCACATCTGTAATACCTCACAGTCCTGTGTATACATCTGTAACATCAGCCACAGCACAGCCAGCATAGAGACCCCCACTACTGCTATCTCACATCTGTAATACCTCACAGTCCTGTGTGTACATCTGTAACATCAGCCACAGCTCAGCCAGCATAGAGACACCCACTACTGCTATATCACATCTGTAATACCTCACAGTCCTGTGTGTACATCTGTAACATCAGCCACAGCTCAGCCAGCATAGAGACACCCACTACTGCTATCTCACATCTGTAATACCTCAGTCTTGTGTATACATCTGTAACATCAGCCACAGCACAGCCAGCATAGAGACACCCACTACTGCTATCTCACATCTGTAATACCTCACAGTCCTGTGTATACATCTGTAACATCAGCCACAGCACAGCCAGCATAGAGACACCCACTACTGCTATCTCACATCTGTAATACCTCACAGTCTTGTGTATACATCTGTAACATCAGCCACAGCACAGCCAGCATAGAGACGCCCACTACTGCTATCTCACATCTGTAATACCTCACAGTCCTGTGTATACATCTGTAACATCAGCCACAGCACAGCCAGCATAGAGACACCCACTACTGCTATCTCACATCTGTAATACCTCACAGTCCTGTGTATACATCTGTAACATCAGCCACAGCACAGCCAGCATAGAGACACCCACTACTGCTATCTCACATCTGTAATACCTCACAGTCCTGTGTATACATCTGTAACATCAGCCACAGCACTGCCAGCATAGAGACGCCCACTACTGCTATCTCACATCTGTAATACCTCACAGTCCTGTGTATACATCTGTAACATCAGCCACAGCACTGCCAGCATAGAGACGCCCACTACTGCTATCTCACATCTGTAATACCTCACAGTCCTGTGTATACATCTGTAACATCAGCCACAGCACAGCCAGCATAGAGACGCCCACTACTGCTATCTCACATCTGTAATATCTCACAGTCCTGTGTATACATCTGTAACATCAGCCACAGCACAGCCAGCATAGAGACACCCACTACTGCTATCTCACATCTGTAATACCTCAGTCCTGTGTATACATCAGTAACATCAGCCACAGCACAGCCAGCATAGAGACACCCACTACTGCTATCTCACATCTGTAATACCTCACAGTCCTGTGTATACATCTGTAACATCAGCCACAGTACAGCCAGCATAGAGACACCCACTACTGCTATCTCACATCTGTAATACCTCACAGTCCTGTGTATACATCAGTAACATCAGCCACAGCTCAGCCAGCATAGAGACCCCACTACTGCTATCTCACATCTGTAATACCTCAGTCCTGTGTATACATCTGTAACATCAGCCACAGCTCAGCCAGCATAGAGACGCCCACTACTGCTATCTCACATCTGTAATACCTCACAGTCCTGTGTGTACATCAGTAACATCAGCCACAGCTCAGCCAGCATAGAGACACCACTACTGCTATCTCACATCTGTAATACCTCACAGTCCTGAGTATACATCTGTAACATCAGCCACAGCACAGCCAGCATAGAGACACCCACTACTGCTATCTCACATCTGTAATACCTCACAGTCCTGTGTATACATCTGTAACATCAGCCACAGTACAGCCAGCATAGAGACACCCACTACTGCTATCTCACATCTGTAATACCTCACAGTCCTGTGTATACATCTGTAACATCAGCCACAGCACAGCCAGCATAGAGACACCCACTACTGCTGTCTCACATCTGTAATACATCACAGTCCTGTGTATACATCAGTAACATCAGCCACAGCTCAGCCAGCATACAGACCCCACTACTGCTGTCTCACATCTGTAATACCTCACAGTCCTGTGTATACATCTGTAACATCAGCCACAGCTCAGCCAGCATAGACACCCACTACTGCTATCTCACATCTGTAATACCTCACAGTCCTGTGTATACATCTGTAACATCAGCCACAGCTCAGCCAGCATAGAGACACCCACTACTGCTATCTCACATCTGTAATACCTCACAGTCCTGTGTATACATCTGTAACATCAGCCACAGCACAGCCAGCATAGAGACACCCACTACTGCTATCTCACATCTGTAATACCTCACAGTCCTGTGTATACATCTGTAACATCAGCCACAGCTCAGCCAGCATAGAGACACCCACTACTGCTATCTCACATCTGTAATACCTCACAGTCCTGTGTATACATCTGTAACATCAGCCACAGCTCAGCCAGCATAGAGACACCCACTACTGCTATCTCACATCTGTAATACCTCACAGTCCTGTGTATACATCTGTAACATCAGCCACAGCACAGCCAGCATAGAGACACCCACTACTGCTATCTCACATCTGTAATACCTCACAGTCCTGTGTATACATCTGTAACATCAGCCACAGCTCAGCCAGCATAGAGACACCCACTACTGCTATCTCACATCTGTAATACCTCACAGTCCTGTGTATACGTCTGTAACATCAGCCACAGCACAGCCAGCATAGAGACACCCACTACTGCTATCTCACATCTGTAATACCTCACAGTCCTGTGTATACGTCTGTAACATCAGCCACAGCACAGCCAGCATAGAGACCCCCACTACTGCTATCTCACATCTGTAATACCTCACAGTCCTGTGTATACATCTGTAACATCAGCCACAGCGCAGCCAGCATAGAGACACCCACTACTGCTATCTCACATCTGTAATACCTCACAGTCCTGTATATACATCTGTAACATCAGCCACAGCGCAGCCAGCATAGAGACACCCACTACTGCTATCTCACATCTGTAATATCTCACAGTCCTGTATATACATCTGTAACATCAGCCACAGCACAGCCAGCATAGAGACACCCACTACTGCTATCTCACATCTGTAATACCTCACAGTCCTGTGTATACATCTGTAACATCAGCCACAGCTCAGCCAGCATAGAGACACCCACTACTGCTATCTCACATCTGTAATACCTCACAGTCCTGTGTATACATCTGTAACATCAGCCACAGCACAGCCAGCATAGAGACCCCCACTACTGCTATCTCACATGTGTAATACCTCACAGTCCTGTGTGTACATCTGTAACATCAGCCACAGCTCAGCCAGCATAGAGACACCCACTACTGCTATCTCACATCTGTAATACCTCACAGTCTTGTGTATACATCTGTAACATCAGCCACAGCACAGCCAGCATAGAGACACCCACTACTGCTATCTCACATCTGTAATACCTCACAGTCTTGTGTATACATCTGTAACATCAGCCACAGCACAGCCAGCATAGAGACGCCCACTACTGCTATCTCACATCTGTAATACCTCACAGTCCTGTGTATACATCTGTAACATCAGCCACAGCACAGCCAGCATAGAGACACCCACTACTGCTATCTCACATCTGTAATACCTCACAGTCCTGTGTATACATCTGTAACATCAGCCACAGCACAGCCAGCATAGAGACACCCACTACTGCTATCTCACATCTGTAATACCTCACAGTCCTGTGTATACATCTGTAACATCAGCCACAGCACTGCCAGCATAGAGACGCCCACTACTGCTATCTCACATCTGTAATATCTCACAGTCCTGTGTATACATCTGTAACATCAGTCACAGCACAGCCAGCATAGAGACCCCACTACTGCTATCTCACATCTGTAATACCTCACAGTCCTGTGTATACATCTGTAACATCAGTCACAGCACAGCCAGCATAGAGACTCCCACTACTGCTATCTCACATCTGTAATACCTCACAGTCCTGTGTATACATCTGTAACATCAGCCACAGCACAGCCAGCATAGAGACACCCACTACTGCTATCTCACATCTGTAATACCTCACAGTCCTGTGTATACATCAGTAACATCAGCCACAGCTCAGCCAGCATAGAGACACCCACTACTGCAATCTCACATCTGTAATACCTCACAGTCCTGTGTATACATCATGAACATTGAGTAACATCGGCCCCTCACGCACATTTACAGCTGGTCTGACCTACCGTAGAAACTGTAAATCTCGTTGCTCGCAGTGAGTACACAAGCTACGTATGCCTTTTCAGTGGCTAATTTATGCACGCCTGCGTTTCTCTGACCACTCCCCCGTCACCCCCCCAAATGCTCACGGCCTATTACTTACTCTGCGATGATTTTCATTCTGCTTCAGTGATCGCAATGCTAACTCACTCACGTGCGCTGTATACGTATGCTCAGTACGCACCATTGCTTGAACTGTGTATGCTGTCGCAGTTGCGGTTTATGCTGAATCCGGCCGTTTGTACCTTTCATGTGACTCAGAATGATGGCCGCAGTTGCTGTAGCAGTGTCACCACACTGTTCATCTCTATAGCTGCACACACACGTAAAGATTTTCTGTCCAACCATCCAACTAGGTGATTGGTTGGAATGAGAATCTGGTAATGTATGGGAGTAACTGATGATCAGCAATTTGCTCCTAAATGCCAGAAAATAGATGAAAATCGTCGGTCAGACAAGTTTATTAAATGTTTGTTCTTTGAACAAATTGTTTAGATCAGTTTTTGTCCATTTACCGGCGTTTGGGAGCAAATTGCTGATTGTCATTTACTTTCATACCAACCAATACTAATTAACTAGTTGGATGGTTGGACTGAAAACATTTCTGTGTGTATGCAGCTATAGATTGTTAGCCTCTATTTCCCAGCCTCATATGCGCTGACATTTGTATTGTTACATAAAATGCACGTACAGAAAGCAGTGGAACCACATGTCAAGTTCAATCGCATTATTGCACGGATGGCGCAAATTTCAAGATATTCACGTTAATCTGTTAATTCTCCATAGCATTTAATACAACTTTTTTTAACTCGACAAGCAGACAAAGCTCAACTTACTCCGGGCCGGCCGGCCTTTGCCTGTCAATCAGACTGAGACATCGAAGGGACTGCGTGCGATTTACGCAGGACCCATTCTGCAAACTTACAGAATGGATCCTGTGCACGTGCAGATTCCCGATTAATAATGCAATCTTGAATCAGCCCCTTAGTTCAGAACCACTGTCACACTCAAATGATTAATTAGGCATTTAGGTGTTTTTAATTAGCTTAATTTGGCCAATAATGATATGTAGTTTTTTGGGTGAAATTCTACAAAATGCCAAATAATGGGTTATAAGATGTTGGACAGGTATACTGGGTTGCTGTGAGTGGGACAGGTATACTGGGGTGCTGTGTGAGTGGGACAGGTATACTGGGGTGCTGTGTGAGTGGGACAGGTATACTGGGGTGCTGTGTGAGTGGGACAGGTATACTGGGGTGCTGTGAGTGGGACAGGTATACTGGGGTGCTGTGAGTGGGACAGGTATACTGGGGTGCTGTGAGTGGGAAAGGTATACTGGGGTGCTGTGTGAGTGGGACAGGTATACTGGGGTGCTGTGTGAGTGGGACAGGTATACTGGGGTGCTGTATGAGTGGGACAGGTATGTTGGGGTGCTGTATGAGTGGGAGAGGTATACTGGGGTGCTGTATGAGTGGGACAGGTATGTTGGGGTGCTGTATGAGTGGGAGAGGTATACTGGGGTGCTGTATGAGTGGGACAGGTATACTGGGGTGCTGTATGAGTGGGACAGGTATGGGAGGGTGCGCTATGAGTGGGACAGGTATACTGGGGTGCTACATGAATGGGATTGGTATACTGGGGTGTTGTGAGTGGGACAGGTATACTGGGGTGCTGTGAGTGGGACAGGTATACTGGGGTGCTGTGTGAGTGGGACAGGTATACTGGGGTGCTGTGTGAGTGGGACAGGTATACTGGGGTGCTGTATGAGTGGGACAGGTATACTGGGGTGCTGTATGAGTGGGACAGGTATACTGGGGTGCTGTATGAGTGGGACAGGTATACTGGGGTGCTGTATGAGTGGGCAGGTATACTGGGGTGCTGTATGAGTGGGACAGGTATGGGGGGGTGCGCTATGAGTGGAACAGGTATACTGGGGTGCGCTATGAGTGGAACAGGTATACTGGGGTGTTGTGAGTGGGACAGGTATACTGGGGTGCTGTGAGTGGGACAGGTATACTGGGGTGCTGTGTGAGTGGGACAGGTATACTGGGGTGCTGTATGAGTGGGACAGGTATGTTGGGGTGCTGTATGAGTGGGACAGGTATGTTGGGGTGCTGTATGAGTGGGACAGGTATACTGGGCTGCTGTATGAGTGGGACAGGTATACTGGGGTGCTGTATGAGTGGGACAGGTATGGGGGGGTGCGCTATGAGTGGAACAGGTATACTGGGGTGCGCTATAAGTGGAACAGGTATACTGGGGTGTTGTGAGTGGGACAGGTATGTTGGGTTGCTGTGAGTGGGACAGGTATACTGGGGTGCTGTGAGTGGGACAGGTATACTGGGGTGCTGTGTGAGTGGGACAGGTATACTGGGGTGCTGTGTGAGTGGGACAGGTATACTGGGGTGCTGTGTGAGTGGGAGAGGTATGTTGGGGTGCTGTATGAGTGGGAGAGGTATACTGGGGTGCTGTATGAGTGGGACAGGTATACTGGGGTGCTGTATGAGTGGGACAGGTATGGGGGGTGCGCTATGAGTGGGACAGGTATACTGGGGTGCTACATGAATGGGATAGGTATGTTGGGGTGCTGTGAGTGGGACAGGTATACTGGGGTGCTGTGTGAGTGGGACAGGTATACTGGGGTGCTGTGTGAGTGGGACAGGTATACTGGGGTGCTGTGTGAGTGGGACAGGTATACTGGGGTGCTGTGTGAGTGGGACAGGTATACTGGGGTGCTGTATGAGTGGGACAGGTATGTTGGGGTGCTGTATGAGTGGGTCAGGAATTCTGGGGTGCTGTATGAGTGGGACAGGTATACTGGGGTGCTGTATGAGTGGGACAGGTATGGGGGGGTGCGCTATGAGTGGGACAGGTATACTGGGGTGCTACATGAATGGGATAGGTATACTGGGGTGTTGTGAGTGGGACAGGTATGTTGGGGTGCTGTGAGTGGGACAGGTATACTGGGGTGCTGTATGAGTGGGACAGGTATGTTGGGGTGCTGTATGAGTGGGTCAGGAATTCTGGGGTGCTGTATGAGTGGGACAGGTATACTGGGGTGCTGTATGAGTGGGACAGGTATGGGGGGGTGCGCTATGAGTGGGACAGGTATACTGGGGTGCTACATGAATGGGATAGGTATACTGGGGTGTTGTGAGTGGGACAGGTATACTGGGGTGCTGTGTGAGTGGGACAGGTATACTGGGGTGCTGTATGAGTGGGACAGGTATGTTGGGGTGCTGTATGAGTGGGTTAGGAATTCTGGGGTGCTGTATGAGTGGGACAGGTATACTGGGGTGCTGTATGAGTGGGACAGGTATGGGGGGGTGCGCTATGAGTGGGACAGGTATACTGGGGTGCTACATGAATGGGATAGGTATACTGGGGTGTTGTGAGTGGGACAGGTATGTTGGGGTGCTGTGAGTGGGAGAGGTATACTGGGTTGCTATGAGTGGGTCAGGAATTCTGGGGTGCTGTATGAGTGGGACAGGTATACTGGGGTGCTGTATGAGTGGGACAGGTATGGGGGGGTGCGCTATGAGTGGGACAGGTATACTGGGGTGCTACATGAATGGGATAGGTATACTGGGGTGTTGTGAGTGGGACAGGTATGTTGGGGTGCTGTGAGTGGGAGAGGTATACTGGGTTGCTATGAGTGGGAGAGGTATACTGGGGTGCTGTATGAGTGGGACAGGTATACTGGGGTGCTGTATGAGTGGGACAGGTATACTGGGGTGCTGTGAGTGGGACAGGTATACTGGGTTACTGTATGAGTGGGACAGGTATACTGGGGTGCTACATGAATGGGATAGGTATACTGGGGTGTTGTGAGTGGGACAGGTATGTTGGGGTGCTGTGAGTGGGAGAGGTATACTGGGTTGCTATGAGTGGGAGAGGTATACTGGGGTGCTGTATGAGTGGGACAGGTATACTGGGGTGCTGTATGAGTGGGACAGGTATACTGGGGTGCTGTGAGTGGGACAGGTATACTGGGTTACTGTATGAGTGGGACAGGTATACTGGGGTGCTACATGAATGGGATAGGTATACTGGGGTGCTGTGAGTGGGACAGGTATACTGGGTTACTGTATGAGTGGGACAGGTATACTGGGGTGCTACATGAATGGGATAGGTATACTGGGGTGCTGTGAGTGGGACAGGTATACTGGGGTGCTGTGAGTGGGAGAGGTATACTGGGGTGCTGTATGAGTGGGACAGGTATACTGGGTTGCTGTGAGTGGGAGAGGTATACTGGGGTGCTGTATGAGTGGGACAGGTATACTGGGGTGCTGTGAGTGGGACAGGTATACTGGGGTGCTACATGAATGGGACAGGTATGGGGGGGTGCGCTATGAGTGGGACAGGTATACTGGGGTGCTACATGAATGGGATAGGTATACTGGGGTGTTGTGAGTGGGACAGGTATGTTGGGGTGCTGTGAGTGAGAGAGGTATACTGGGGTGCTGTATGAGTGGGACAGGTATGGGGGGTGCTGTGAGTGGGACAGGTATACTGGGGTGCTGTGTGAGTGGGACAGGTATACTGGGGTGCTGTGTGAGTGGGACAATTGAATTGCCCGTTAAGTGGGCGTGGAGTGCGCATACATGCGTTAAGTGAAATTACTGGGTGATATGCATGTTCATTTAACACATGGTAACAATAAATGTTATTGGGGCTAATTGAATTCAGCCCTAGGATAGATTCTTCTTCTTCTCTCTATATGTTGCAGCATAGTGCAGTGGGATGGCCATAAGAACAAGTAATACAACATACAGTACAGGGGATATTTCTACTACCGGGAGGACGGTCACATTCGCTGCCTATAAGTAGGGAGAATGCTGGAGAGCGGGATAGTGATGGTCAGGGCTAAGAGGGTAGTGGGCCTGTTCCGAGGAGCTCACAGTCTAGGGAACAAAGGCCCTCATTCAGAGCCACTCGCTAGCGGCAGTACGCTCGTTCCGAGCAATGTTCGCACATCTGCGCATGCGTACGGTTTTTAGTACGCATGCGCGAACCAGTCAGTGCGGCCGAAAATCGTTGGTACGCAATATAGCGAGGGCCTGCTATTTTGAGTGACAGAATGAGGCGTATGTGGGTGGTAACAGGGGAAGGTGCTTGAAAACGGGGAGTGGAGATCCGAACGCAGGCGTGCTTAAAGGTCAAAACGGGCGTTTTAAGGGAGTGCACAATTAATACAGCAGCGTCATTGACCACGTCACTGGGTTATTTTATAGCCAGAACTGCTCGCAAAATAGCGGTTGAAAAAACCAACCACAAGAATAGCGAGCAGTTCATACACTGTACGATGTACTCGATTAATCTAATAAATAGCGGACATGACGTATGGTGCGTGCGGCCAGGGGGCGTTTTTATCCAAAAAACGAGCGTATGTTTGGCACGCTCGTTCAGACTTAGAGGCGTGAACAGACTGCAATTTGCGAACGGATCATTTGAATAGCCACCCCTTGTTTTTGAACGAACTACCACAAATAGCGAACGGCTCTGAATCAGGCCCAAAGTGTTGTTATAACGCACACATGGGTTCTATAAGGTGTGTGGCCTAAACCTCGGCTATTATAATATACTCTGTTTTCTTTTAATAAATTGGATTATTTGTGTTTTGTGGATTTCCTCCTTATTTTCTTAATCTGGGTATTTTATGGTTTCTCATCAAATAGTCCCCAAATCATTTACTTTGTAACTGGAATATTTCTGAAAAATTCCAACATCCATTCAACTTCCTATGTCTGTGATTTATTATTCTTATTTATGCCCATGAAAAGCCCCTGTATGATTGATGCCTGTTACAGAAAATACTAAACTTTGCTTCACATCTACAAATTCTTCTTTATGGTCATTAGAGAGTTAGCGCTGCTGCTACTGCGGTGTGCGGTCTTCCCCCCCCCCCCCCCCCCTGCGGTGTGCGGTCTCCCCCCCCCTGCGTTGTGCGGTCTCCCCCCCCTGCGGTGTGCGGTCTCCCCCCCCTGCGGTGTGCGGTCTCCCCCCCCCCCCTGCGGTGTGCGGTCTCCCCCCCCCCCCCCCTGCGGTGTGCGGTCTCCCCCCCCCCCTGCGGTGTGTGGTCTCCCCCCCTGCGGTGTGCGGTCAGCCCCCCCCCCTGCGGTGTGCGGTCTCCCCCCCCCCCCTGCGGTGTGCGGTCTCCCCCCCCCCCCCCTGCGGTGTGCGGTCTCCCCCCCCCCCCCTGCGGTGTGCGGTCTCCCCCCCCCCCCCCCCTGCGTTGTGCGGTCTCCCCCCCCCCCTGCGTTGTGCGGTCAGCCCCCCCCCTGCGTTGTGCGGTCAGCCCCCTCCCTGCGGTGCGCGGTCTCCCCCCCCTGCGGTGTGCGGTCTCCCCCCCCCCCCTGCGGTGTGCGGTCTTCCCCCCCCCCCCTTGCGGTGTGCGGTCTCCCCAAAGCCCCCCCTCCCTGCGGTTTGCGGTCTCCCCCCTCTGCGGTGTGCGGTCTCCCCCCCCTGCTGTGTGCGGTCTCCCCCCCCCCTGCGGTGTGCGGTCTTCCCCCCCCCCTTGCGGTGTGCGGTCTCCCCAAAGCCCCCCCTCCCTGCGGTGTGCGGTCTCCCCCCTCTGCGGTGTGCGGTCTCCCCCCCTGCGGTGTGCGGTCTCCCCCCCTGCGGTGTGCGGTCTCCCCCCCTGCGGTGTGCGGTCTCCCCCCCTGCGGTGTGCGGTCTCCCCCCCTGCGGTGTGCGGTCTCCCCCCCTGCGGTGTGCGGTCTCCCCCCCTGCGGTGTGCGGTCTCCCCCCCCCCCTGCGGTGTGCGGTCTCCCCCCCCCTGCGGTGTGCGGTCTTCCCCCCCCCCCCCCCTTGCGGTGTGCGGTCTCCCCAAAGCCCCCCCTCCCTGCGGTTTGCGGTCTCCCCCCCTCTGCGGTGTGCGGTCTCCCCCCCTGCGGTGTGCGGTCTCCCCCCTGCGGTGTGCGGTCTCCCCCCTGCGGTGTGCGGTCTCCCCCCCCTGCGGTGTGCGGTCTCCCCCCCTGCGGTTTGCGGTCTCCCCCCCCCTGCGGTGTGCGGTCTCCCCCCCCTGCGGTGTGCGGTCTCCCCCCCCCCCCCTGCGGTGTGCGGTCTCCCCCCCCCCCTGCGGTGTGCGGTCTCCCCCCCCTGCGGTGTGCGGTCTCCCCCCCCCTGCGTTGTGCGGTCCCCCCCCCCCTGCGGTATGCGGTCAGCCCCCCCCTGCGGTGCGCGGTCTCCCCCCCCTGCGGTGTGCGGTCTCCCCCCCCTGCGGTGTGCGGTCTCCCCAATCCCCCCCCCCCTGCGGTGTGCGGTCTCCCCCCCCTCCCCCTGCGGTGTGCGGTCTCCAAAGCGGTGTGCGGTCTCCCCAATCCCCCCCCCCTGCGGTGTGCGGTCTCCCCATGTGGTGTGCGGTCTCCCCCCCCCTCCCCCTGCGGTGTGCGGTCTCCCCCCCCTCCCCCTGCGGTGTGCGGTCTCCCCCCCCTCCCCCTGCGGTGTGCGGTCTCCCCCCCCCCCCCCCCCTGCGGTGTGCGGTCTCCCCCCCTGCGGTGTGCGGTCTCCCCCCCCCCTGCGGTGTGCGGTCTCCCCCCCCCCTGCGGTGTGCGGTCTCCCCCCCCCCTGCGGTGTGCGGTCTCCCCCCCCCCTGCGGTGTGCGGTCTCCCCCCCCCCCCTGCGGTGTGCGGTCTCCCCCCCCCCTGCGGTGTGCGGTCTCCCCCCCTGCGGTGTGCGGTCAGCCCCCCCCCTGCGGTGCGCGGTCTCCCCCCCTGCGGTGTGCGGTCTCCCCAATCCCCCCCCCTGCGGTGTGCGGTCTCCCCCCCTGCGGTGTGCGGTCTCCCCAATCCCCCCCCCCCTGCGGTGTGCGGTCTCCCCATGCGGTGTGCGGTCTCCCCCCCCCCCTCCCCCTGCGGTGTGCGGTCTCCCCCCCCCCCCCTGCGGTGTGTGGTCTAAAAGCGGTGTGCGGTCTCCCCCCCCCTCCCCCCCGCGGTGTGCGGTCTCCCCTCCTGCGCAGTCTCCCCCCCTGCGGTGTGCGGTCTCCCCCCCTGCGGTGTGCGGTCTCCCCTCCTGCGCAGTCCCCCCCCCCCTTGCGGTGTGCAGTCTCCCCTCCTGCAATGTGCGGTCTCCCCTCCTGCGCAGTCCCCCCCCCCCTGCGGTGTGCGGTCTCCCCTCCAGCGCAGTCCCCCCCCCCCTGCGGTGTGCGGTCTCCCCCATCCTGCGCAGTCCCCCTCCTGCGTGTGCTTCTCCATCAGAGGCCATTTGTGAAGCTCCTCATTCAGTTTGGCCATACAACGTGGATTGTATCATTGTATGACGTCCCCCTCATCTAATAACACTGCTCTGGTTTCCGGGATCGCAGTGGTCTTGCCTATACATGTGGAGATATGTGTATGGACATTATTACCTATTCTTCGTGATGCAGTAGGAGATTTCAGACAGAGATTGGTCACCCCCCAGAGCAGGGCCGGATTAAGGCTTGTGGGGCCCCGGCCTCAGGCAGCGGCTGCTATGCCCCTTACTTTGCCTCTGGACTCTCTACTGACCAGCAAGGTGGCAGCATAGCGGACATGACTTCTCTGACCTGCTGCAGTGTTATCTTTGGCTGACGAGCGCTATGCTACCGGCTGTCTGACCCGGCATCCGAGTATACCCAGAATGCAGCGAGTAAGCAGACCCCCTTCCCCCAGTACACAGCGTCGCTCCATCCCCTCCACAGTGTACATCACCCAGTGTACCTCCAAGGCACCCAGTGTACCTCCCAGTACACAGCAGCTCTCCATTCACCTCCAAGGCACCCAGTGGGTCCCCCCCCTCCCCAGCAGCAACCGACTGCCCCTCAATCCCTACCTCCCTCAGTACACACCATCCAGCGCCCCCACCCCAGAGAGGTTGCTGCGGTGGCCAGACTTGTTTCTGCTGACTGAGCTGTAATGGCGGCCAGTTATCAGCATCAGGTACCCTAGAGGGGAGGCAGCCAGGGACAAATTAGGGAATCGGCATCATTCTGCACAAACAATATGGCTCCCCTCCCAGATCTCCTCGGCGTCTGGTCTGCTGGACATGCGCACAGGTCACACAGGAAAAAAATCTACTTCATTCGGCACCGCTGTTTAAAGAGCGAAACAGCGCTGCTGGGTTTTTTAACACTACTAATCGCCGGCGAGCACCTCAATGATGAATTCTGGGTTAAAAAAAAATTGCGGCAAGCGCTAAATATCTTTTCATGCAAAAATGTGTTAGTAAATGGAGGTAGAAAGGGACAGAGAGCGCGCACACAGTACCGTCTGCAGAAGCATCAGATTTCTGAAGGGGCATTAGGCCCCGCCCCTACCCGTACACCCGCAAATCACGGTATTGTGATAGCGAGAGGGCGGGGCTTCCAGAGTCAGTGAGTGTACTGTGTGAGTATTTATGCTGTCGGGAGCTGGCCAGGGCGAGTCCATAGTGGTGAGGTTCCGCCCAATATTTGCAGCAGTGTGAGGGCCCCTGGGTGACCCTAACCCTATAATCCGGCCCTGCCCAAAGTAAAAATAGTTGGGAGAACACTTGAAGCAATTAATAATTAACTTATTTTCAATTACAAAGATGTTGCCTTAACTTAATGTACAGATGTATCCACATATATCTATCCTCCCTGCGCTACAAGTCGCGCTACACATAACGTGCGAGTGCCATGTGACTCGGTAGCGCCAAGTGTAATTTCTGGCAAATTTTTAACTTCTAGTGAGTCTTTTTTGCACAGCTGTACAAATAGAACACACAAGCAGCTTTTGTTGATTAAAATGATTTTCAGCATGTTCTGTTTGCAACTGCAGGTGTATGTGTATGCGAAATGCTACGTTACAGTGTAAGCGGCTGTGAGACCGTAACGTAGCATTTCACATGCAGATATAACTGCAGTCACACACAGAATATAGGCATGCAGATACACCCGCAGTCACACACACAGAATATAGGCATGCAGATACACTCGCAGTCACACACACAGAATATAGGCATGCAGATACACCCGCAGTCACACACACAGAATATAGGCATGCAGATACACTCGCAGTCACACACACAGAATATAGGCATGCAGATACACCCGCAGTCACACACACAGAATATAGGCATGCAGATACACCCGCAGTCACACACACAGAATATAGGCATGCAGATACACCCGCAGTCACACACAGAATATAGGCATGCAGATACACCCACAGTCTCACACACAGAATATAGGCATGCAGATACACCCGCAGTAACACACACAGAATATAGGCATGCAGATACACCCACAGTCTCACACACAGAATATAGGCATGCAGATACACCCGCAGTAACACACACAGAATATAGGCATACAGATACACCCGCAGTCGCACACAGAATATAGGCATGCAGATACACCCGCAGTCACACACACAGAATATAGGCATGCAGATACACCCGCAGTCACACACACAGAATATAGGCATGCAGATACACCCGCAGTCACACACACAGAATATAGGCATGCAGATACACCCGCAGTCACACACAGAATATAGGCATGCAGATACACCCGCAGTCACACACAGAATATAGGCATGCAGATACACCCACAGTCACACACACAGAATATAGGCATGCAGATACAGTCACACACACAGAATATAGGCATGCAGATACAGCCGCAGTCTCACACACAGAATATAGGCATGCAGATACATCCGCAGTCACATACACAGAATAGAGGCATGCAGATACACCCGCAGTCACACACACATAATACAGGCATGCAGATACACTCGCAGTCACACACAGAATATAGGCATGCAGATACACCCACAGTCACACACACATAATACAGGCATGCAGATACACTCGCAGTCACACACAGAATATAGGAATGCAGATACACTCGCAGTCACACACAGAATATAGGCATGCAGATACACCCGCAGTCACACACAGAATATAGGCATGCAGATACACCCGCAGTCACACACACATAATACAGGCATGCAGATACACTCGCAGTCACACACACAGAATATAGGCATGCAGATACACCCGCAGTCACACACAGAATATAGGCATGCAGATACACCCGCAGTCACACACAGAATATAGGCATGCAGATACACTCGCAGTCACACACAGAATATAGGCATGCAGATACACTCGCAGTCACAGAATATAGGCATGCAGATACACCCGCAGTCATACACACAGAATATAGGCATGCAGATACACCCGCAGTCACACACACAGAATATAGGCATACAGATACACTCGCAGTCACACACACAATATAGGCATACAGATACACCCGCAGTCACACACACAGAATATAGGCATGCAGATACACCTGCAGTCACACACACAGAACATAGGCATGCAGATACACCTGCAGTCACACACAGAATATAGGCATGCAGATACACCTGCAGTCACACACAGAATATAGGCATGCAGATACACCCGCAGAATATAGACATGCAGATACACCCGCAGTCACCCGCAGAATATAGGCATGCAGATACACCCGCAGTCACACACACAGAATATAGACATGCAGATACACCCGCAGAATATAGGCATGCAGATACACCCGCAGTCACACACAGAATATAGGCATGCAGATACACCCGCAGTCACACACACAGAATATAGGCATGCAGATATAACTGCAGTCACACACAGAGAATATAGGCATACAGATACACTCGCAGTCACACACAGAATATAGGCATGCAGATACACCCGCAGTCACACACAGAATATAGGCATGCAGATACACCCCCGCAGTCACACACAGAATATAGGCATGCAGATACACCCGCAGGCACACACACAGAATATAGGCATGCAGATACACCCGCAGTCACACACAGAATATAGGCATGCAGATATAACTGCAGTCACACATAGAGAATATAGGCATACAGATACACTCACAGTCACACACAGAATATAGGCATGCAGATACACCCGCAGTCACACACAGAATATAGGCATGCAGTCACACACAGAATATAGGCATGCAGATACACACCCGCAGTCACACATAGAATATAGGCATGCAGATACACCCACTGTCACACACACAGAATATAGGCATGCAGATACACCCGCAGTCACACACACAGAATATAGGCATGCAGATACACCCGCAGTCACACACACAGAATATAGGCATGCAGATACACCCGCAGTCACACATAGAATATAGGCATGCAGATACACCCGCAGTCACACATAGAATATAGGCATGCAGATACACCCGCAGTCACACACACAGAATATAGGCATGCAGATACATCCGCAGTCACACACACAGAATATAGGCATGCAGATACATCCGCAGTCACACACACAGAATATAGGCATGCAGATACACCCGCTGTCACACACACAGAATATAGGCATGCAGATACACCCGCAGTCACACACACAGAATTTATGCATGCAGATACACCCGCAGTAATACACACAGAATATAGACATGCAGATACACCCGCAGTCACACTCACAGAATATATGCATGCATATACACCCGCAGTCACACACACAGAATATAGGCATGCAGATACACCCGCAGTCACACATAGAATATAGGCATGCAGATACACCCGCAGTCACACACACAGAATATAGGCATGCAGATACACCCGCAGTCACACACACTGAATATAGGCATGCAGATACACCCGCAGTCACACACAGAATATAGGCATGCAGATACACCAGCAGTCACACACACAGAATATAGGCATGCAGATACACCCGCAGTCACACACACAGAATATAGGCATGCAGATACACCCGCAGTAATACACACAGAATATAGACATGCAGATACACCCGCAGTCACACTCACAGAATATAGGCATGCATATACACCCGCAGTCACACACACAGAATATAGGCATGCAGATACACCCGCAGTCACACACACAGAATATAGGCATGCAGATACACCCGCAGTCACACACAGAATACAGGCATGCAGATACACCCGCAGTCACACACAGAATACAGGCATGCAGATGCACCCGCAGTCACACACAGAATATAGGCATGCAGATACACCCGCAGTCACACACACAGAATATAGACATGCAGATATAACTGCAGTCACACACAGAATATAGGCATGCAGATACACCCGCAGTAACACACACAGAATATAGGCATGCAGATACACCCGCAGTCACACACAGAATATAGGCATGCAGATATAACTGCAGTCACACATAGAGAATATAGGCATACAGATACACTCACAGTCACACACAGAATATAGGCATGCAGATACACCCGCAGTCACACACAGAATATAGGCATGCAGTCACACACAGAATATTGGCATGCAGATACACACCCGCAGTCACACATAGAATATAGGCATGCAGATACACCCACTGTCACACACACAGAATATAGGCATGCAGATACACCCGCAGTCACACACACAGAATATAGGCATGCAGATACACCCGCAGTCACACACACAGAATATAGGCTTGCAGATACACCCGCAGTCACACATAGAATATAGGCATGCAGATTCACCCGCAGTCACACACACAGAATATAGGCATGCAGATACACCAGCAGTCACACACACAGAATATAGGCATGCAGATACACCAGCAGTCACACACACAGAATATAGGCATGCAGATACACCCGCAGTCACACACACAGAATATAGGCATGCAGATACACCCGCAGTAATACACACAGAATATAGACATGCAGATACACCCGCAGTCACACTCACAGAATATAGGCATGCAGATACACCCGCAGTCACACACACAGAATATAGGCATGCAGATACACCCGCAGTCACACATAGAATATAGGCATGCAGATACACCCGCAGTCACACACACAGAATATAGGCATGCAGATACACCAGCAGTCACACACACAGAATATAGGCATGCAGATACACCCGCAGTCACACACACAGAATTAAGGCATGCAGATACACCCGCAGTAATACACACAGAATATAGACATGCAGATACACCCGCAGTCACACTCACAGAATATAGGCATGCATATACACCCGCAGTCACACACACAGAATATAGGCATGCATATACACCTGCAGTCACACACACAGAATATAGGCATGCAGATACACCCGCATTCACACACAGAATACAGGCATGCAGATACACTCGCAGTCACACTCAGAATATAGACATGCAGATACACCCGCAGTCACACTCAGAATATAGGCATGCAGATACACCCGCAGTCACACACAGAATATAGGCATGCAGATACACCCGCAGTCACACATACAGAATATAGGCATGCAGATACACCCGCAGTCACACACAGAATACAGGCATGCAGATACACCCGCAGTCACACACAGAATACAGGCATGCAGATGCACCCGCAGTCACACACAGAATATAGGCATGCAGATGCACCCACAGTCACACACAGAATATAGGCATGCAGATATAACTGCAGTCACACACAGAATATAGGCATGCAGATACACCCGCAGTTACCCACACAGAATATAGGCATGCAGATACACCCGCAGTCACACACAGAATATAGGCATGCAGATACACCCGCAGTAATACACACAGAATATAGACATGCAGATACACCCGCAGTCACACTCACAGAATATAGGCATGCAGATACACCCGCAGTCACACACACAGAATATAGGCATGCAGATACACCCGCAGTCACACATAGAATATAGGCATGCAGATACACCCGCAGTCACACACACAGAATATAGGCATGCAGATACACCAGCAGTCACACACACAGAATATAGGCATGCAGATACACCCGCAGTCACACACACAGAATTAAGGCATGCAGATACACCCGCAGTAATACACACAGAATATAGACATGCAGATACACCCGCAGTCACACTCACAGAATATAGGCATGCATATACACCCGCAGTCACACACACAGAATATAGGCATGCATATACACCTGCAGTCACACACACAGAATATAGGCATGCAGATACACCCGCATTCACACACAGAATACAGGCATGCAGATACACTCGCAGTCACACTCAGAATATAGACATGCAGATACACCCGCAGTCACACTCAGAATATAGGCATGCAGATACACCCGCAGTCACACACAGAATATAGGCATGCAGATACACCCGCAGTCACACATACAGAATATAGGCATGCAGATACACCCGCAGTCACACACAGAATACAGGCATGCAGATACACCCGCAGTCACACACAGAATACAGGCATGCAGATGCACCCGCAGTCACACACAGAATATAGGCATGCAGATGCACCCACAGTCACACACAGAATATAGGCATGCAGATATAACTGCAGTCACACACAGAATATAGGCATGCAGATACACCCGCAGTTACCCACACAGAATATAGGCATGCAGATACACCCGCAGTCACACACAGAATATAGGCAAGCAGATACACCCGCAGTTACACACACAGAATATAGGCATGCAGATACACCCGCAGTTACACACACAGAATATAGGCATGCAGATACACCCGCAGTTACACACACAGAATATAGGCATGCAGATACACCCGCAGTCACACACAGAATATAGGCATGCAGATACACCCGCAGTCACACATACAGAATATAGGCATGCAAATACACCCGCAGTCACACATACAGAATATAGGCATGCAGATACACCCGCAGTTACACACACAGAATATAGGCATGCAGATACACCCACAGTCACACCCAGAATATAGGCATGCAGATCCACCCGCAGTCACACATACAGAATATAGGCATGCAGATACACCCGCAGTCACACACACAGAATATAGACATGCAGATACACCCGCAGTCACACACACAGAATATAGGCATGCAGATACGCTCGCAGTCACACACACAGAATATAGACATGCAGATACACCCGCAGTTACACACACAGAATATAGGCATGCAGATACACCCGCAGTCACACACACAGAATATAGACATGCAGATACACCCGCAGTCACACATACAGAATATAGGCATGCAGATACACCCGCAGTCACACACACAGAATATAGGCATGCAGATACACCCGCAGTTACACACACAGAATACAGGCATGCAGATACACCCGCAGTCACACATACAGAATATAGGCATGCAGATACACCCGCAGTCACACATACAGAATATAGGCATGCAGATACACCCGCAGTCACACACACAGAATATAGGCATGCAGATACACCCGCAGTCACACATACAGAATATAGGCATGCAGATACACCCGCAGTCACACACACAGAATATAGACATGCAGATACACCCGCAGTCACACACACAGAATATAGGCATGCAGATACGCTCGCAGTCACACACAGAATATAGGAATGCCGCACATCATTTTAATCAGCAGAAGCTGCTTGTGCGTTCGATAAGCACCATTGTGTGAATAAGACTCATTTGAAGTTAAAAAATTGCACAGAAAGATGCTTTGCACTAACGAGTCACACCACGACATAGCGCAACTAAAGGGCTGTTTAACGCACAAGAGACTAGTTGTATGTGGACACGTACTCTATGCAGCAATCCATATTTTTTTTTTTTTAGTTTCAGCATACTGTAGAGTATTTCACGTGGCAGGCTTCTTTTTTATTTTTTGGTGGGTTTTTTTTAGTGATTCTGCGCAGTCATGTGACTACCTTGGCAACCACTGTCACATGACACATTATGTAGTGATTTGGGAGGTTTTGGTATGTGCCTCTGAGTTCTGTCTTCATTGTGACATCCTCCCCCTCTGAGATCACATACTGAGAGCCTGTGTCTTGTAGCCATAAGTTTTCTATTCAGAGAGAGTTTTGAAAAGTAATATTGGTTTGAGAAAGATACGTGTGAGATTGCTACATGAAGTATTCAATCCAGAAACTGATTTACTTCTCTGCATATTGTCCAGGTTTTATATTTCATCCAAATGGAAACTAAAAACGTGTTGCAGTATAGCGGATTGTGCATTTAATAAACAATGGCTATTTAAGACACGTGTACATTATTTGCTTTATTATACTTTTATTCTGTAGTTTTTGGATATACTAACTAAGCAAATATTTTGGGTTTGGTATATTAGGTTGACATTCATCATGTTGATACAGCTGAAATGTTGACATAACATGTTGACAAACCATCCCAGGTGGTGTTCGGTCACTTACCTGATCCTGGCGGCAGTAACATCTGCAGCGGGTCCTAGTGGTCATGTGATGATCAGTTCCAGTAAATACAGTCACCCGAACCCTCTCTCCCCGGTGCCTGCCCCGAACCCTCTCTCCCCGGTGCCTGCCCCGAACCCTCTCTCCCCGGTGCCTGCCCCGAACCCTCTCTCCCCGGTGCCTGCCCCGAACCCTCTCTCCCCGGTGCCTGCCCCGAACCCTCTCGCCCCGCAGCTGTACCCTAATGTCAACATTCTGAGAATTAAGGAATTTCACATGTCAACATATCTAATGTCAACATGTTAGGTGTCAATGTCACTACTGTTCATATTGTGAATGTCCAACCTTTTTTACTGCGTCCTGGTATTTTTAGTTATATATGCATTTAACTTACAAACCTTTATTCCCTTATTTGCCAATATTTAAGGCTTATCATTGTCTGTTTCTTAGACTTTTTAAACACATTTTCCATACCTCAAAGAATAAAAATAACTGAAGTTAGGAAAATGAAAGACCCAGCAAACGTCACAGCTAGAACTGGGTGATAACGTCATAGACAAAGCTCCCACTGTGCTCTCCTATATCTTCATAATAAATATCACTGAGCAAATGTCCCTGTTATGAGGTCCCTCTCTGCGCCCCTATCAGTAGAATGATAGCACCCCATTCCCCTGTCTGTGGCACTCACTGTTCTCTCGGGATAACCGTCTGCGGAATGCTCAGTAATGGGTGAGACTCAGACGGGTCTGATGTCTTTGAATGCAGGGGGCTTCAGTTACCATATTTTACTGTACATTCGGCAATAACTTTGAAATATTTGAATCCTCCTCAGATATTTATTCCCCTAACGTCACATATTTGTGAGATTTTCTTGCTCACACACAAGTCTCTATATCCAGACAGTATATGTGATGCCAAGATGATGTTATTTATGATGTGTGATAGTCTGATAACTACCTGTAATGTGCCAATAGCTGATCTCTTCCAGTCTCTCTGAGGTGAGTACAATTGGTGGACAGTTATCATTATGGTGTGAATTTCGGCTTTGTTACTGTCGCCCTTCTGACCAGATTCCATCTCTCGGAGGCCTTGCTCGCCCTCCCTGTGTGACTTGCTCTATGTCACAGCTGTCAGTGGTGCAGAGTGTATTGAAGTTTTGAATGTTTTAGTTGTGAAGAACTTAAGGTGCCCAATACGCTGTGATCTTACTCTGGTGTGGACCTTGTTGTTCCCAAATTACAGAGCTTATAGGCCAAACGCGTCTCTATCCCCGTCTCCAGCGCGTCCTGTCTCATTCAGCGACCTCCCAGGGCACTGGGTCACTGACTGCTGCCTCTCGGGTGTATCGTTGTCTCTGTGATCTATTCTATCCCATGCACTGCCTGAACTTGTTTTGTTTTCTGTGGTTTATTGTTGTTCCCTGTTTAGCGATTCAGACACTTTGTAGCAAGGATAGTAATGTAATGATGGCGAATCCTGATCGGCATTTGTGATTGTGGTGATTATGCGCAAATGGTGCCATCTCCCAACAGGTACAAGATATGTCCACACGTGTTATGTGTACGGCCATATCACACCAGCCACCCGGCCTCGGTCTTCAGGCTGAGATGCCCGATTTGGGCCTGTCTAGGGCAAGGTAAGCGTCTGTCGTATAACTTCTATACATGGGTCAGCCAGTGTTGTCTGGTAGTCAATGGTGGGGCATAGCCAGGCTCGTTATATTCACTACTTAATTTTGGGATAAAAATAATCCGCCTAGGCATTGATGAAGCAACAAAAGTAAACCATGTCCATAGGAAAAGTTGCAGGAGAGTTTGAACAACCAATAACTTCAAGTTGTGTGAAGGCAGAAAAATCATGTAGTGTACAGGCCGCTACAATTGGGCGAGCTCTCCTGATTCTGTGCAATAGACCGCCGTCTCCGCCTGTTCGCCGTCTCCGCCTGCGCGCCGTCTCCTTGCTTGTGGTGTGGAGTGCTTTAGGAAGTGTTGAGACGTTCTGATTGGACAGATATTTAGGGAACTGACAGCAGCCTGCCCAACATGTTGGCACCAGGTGCACTTTAATGCTGTATTTTTAATTAATAATCTGTAGTTTGTACATGGATGGAAACATTTCTGACAAACTGAATAAATTAAGTATCCATAGCAGCTTCAAATTTCCATGGAAAACTCTGCGAGTTTTTATAAACCCTTCGTGATACCTTGTGATGCATTTGCAGGTTACGTACAAAGGGCATTCCATGTAAGTAAATAGCCTGCCTGCTGCTCAATTGTAAATTTCACCTAAAATGTTCAAAGTGCTGGCGAGTGTCCACACACGGTACTTATGCTCCAATTCCTGTTGTATTGTGTGGGTGTCCTGTCACGCTCAGCATGGGGCGTCCTTCCCTGGCTGTGAGCATTGTCCCTGACTTCATGCTGGACAGATGCCGCCGTGGTGTTTTCTGGCTCCTCTCATGCAGCGATTTTCTCCAGAAATCGCCTGTTGCGCAGAAGGCATCAAAATATTTAAAGTTTTAGTTTAATTATTCCGGATTGATGTTATTATTGTGCTGCTGTCTAGCGGTTCTGGGAAGAGCTCGTCGCTGCGGCCTCACTAATCTTTCTGCGCTGTGATGATTTCACTCTTTCCCTCTTTGCTCTGTATGTTTTCTCTCCATTATTAAGTTTAATAACTGTTCCTACAAATACCTTATTTTATATTGTAAGTTCAGCGTAACTGGTTACTTAGACCTTTGTAGTGACCATGACTTTGTCCTGTGCTCACCTGGGTCTGCCTCTGGGTGATGGCTGATAGCGCTACAATCTACTAACCATGGGCTTCTCTCATCCTGACGGGGCCTACACCAAGGTATCTTCTGTCTTTCAAGGAAACGGCGTTACAGAGGGTAATGCCGGGTACACACTAGACAATATGTCGTCCGATCCGGCAGATCGGGTCGTCATATGGACACATCACCTAGAGGTGTACCCACTATGCGCGCCCCCGCTGCTTGACATCTGGGTCGTTCCGTCATTCGTGCATGAGCTCCGATAATGGTGCCAGTGAACAACCTATCGGGCGGTCAGTCACCAGATCGTGCAGTGTGTGCCGCTTGCCCGATATGTCATTCATCAGCACAATCTGGCGTTGCATCAGGGGGTCGGGTAGTGTGTACCCACCTTAAGCACAGACATACCCCTAATGGCTTATATTGTACTGTAGGTGCAGTGAGCCCCATACCCTTACCTACCCAATAAGATGGCACACAATAACACATACCCTTACCTACCCAATAAGATGGCACACAATAACACATACCCTTACCTACCCAATAAGATGGCACACAATAACACATATTAGTAAAGCAGTAAGGGTGGGGATGATTTTATTACAACATAGAAAATTGAACTATAACCAATACCTGAAGAATTTAACTACATATTGCAAAATGTCTACGAGTCAAATTCGCCAATTTCAAGGTAGGAGCCAGACCCAAATATAGATAATGATCACTCCGCACTCTCTCTCAAACGATGTTACAGGCCACCCTACCTTCCGCACTAATCATTACCCTTAAGGTGCCCACACACATACCGATGTACTCACGATCCGACAATGTGTCCAATTTCCCTTGAAACTCTCCCCGGCAGCTCTGAACACGATATGCACACGATATGCACACGATATGCTGTCCAATCTTCATCCGATCTCCTGCAGCCAGAGATATTAACAGTGCATTTGTGTCTAGATTGTCAGATCTGCCGTACTGCACGGCAGATCTGAAGATGCGATGTGCGTCCTGCGGGGGCACGCATCGCATCGTGAGTGGAGACTTAACGATTTGGGCATTTTTTTACCCGATCTGTCGTTCCAATGTGTCGGAATCGACCAGATCAGGGAAAAAAATCGCTAGGTTTGTGGGCACCTTTAGTCTTGATTAACATTTCCAACCCTTCCTTATGTAATATTTACATTTCTGGTGAATCTTAGTACATACCCAATATCACCTATGCCCTGATCCCCAATTCCCTTACCCAGTACCATATTCCCAATACCTAAAATCCAGTCACCTTACTACATTCACCCACAAGCTCTCACTCTAGTAAGAAGTATTAGGGTGAATTGTCCAGTGAATGAAGAGTTAAAGGAATATATTGTTTAAGAGGAAGTTGTATATAGTGGATAAAACATAACTTAAATTTTGAGATTTATATCATCATCGTTGCTATATCTTATTTTTGAAGAAATTGTGGTTAAAGACTGTAGTAGTTGTTACATTATTACAACCCAAAAGACCAGTGATGAGCGTAGAAAGCCAGCAAAGGATCACACAAGACCAGTGATGAGCGTAGAAAGCCAGCAAAGGTAACAGGTCTACTTACTTATATGGTATGTTAAATTGAAGCACAAGATACTACAAGTAAAATAATAATAATTGAAAAAAAAAGAGATAATTTGATGTTATGCCCATATTTAGGTGTGTTTGGAACTATTATTTTTTCCTTTACCATGTTACTGTCCTACCATAGCCGGTCCGCTTTCTCGAGCCATTTCCAAGAAGTCAGACCCGACATATATTTAATATATAAAGTTATGACCATGTGTTAGCTTCCATCTATATTGTCTTCATTCGAGTCCTTGCATGAAGCGTCACCACATGACTCGGCTAGTGAAAATTCACCGGTCAGTTGATGTTTCAGGCGCAATCATTGTACGTATGTTGGATGTCTTCATGTGAATTTTTGAGTTTACCTTTGACATAGTTTCCTTTTTCTTTTTAGCTGCCTCGATATACTTTTACTTTGCTTGTTCTTGCTTTCATTTAAAGTTGGGCGCTGCGAGCTGTTCACGGCGAACTCGCACTGTGAATTTCAGTTACAATCCAATTCCAAACTCTCACTGATTTTTTCAAAGGAAGTTTGCGGTTTTTTTGTGCCCTGAGCCGGTGAAAAAGTAGTGAGAATCTTTATTTTAAGTAAAAAATTTCAATAAATAACCACAAACCTGGATGAGTTTAAGTTGTATAATTTGGCCAATAAAGACATATCAGTTTTCAGGTGTATTTCTCTAAAAAGTTCAATGGATTAAATGGTGTGGGACAGGTGTGTGGAGGTTTAATGAAGTGAGACAGGTATGCAGATGTGTGAATTATGTAGGACATTTATGTGAAGGTGTAAATGATGTGGGACAGGTATGCGGAGGTGTAAATGATGTGGGACAGGTATGTGGAGGTGTAAATGATGTGGGACAGGTATGGGGAGGTGTAAATGATGGGGAACAGCTATGCGGAGGTGTAAATGATGGGGGACAGGTATGCAGAGGTGTAAATGATTGGGGGACAGGTATGTTGAGGTGTAAATGATGGGGAAAGGTATATGATGTGTAAATGATGGGGGACAGGTATGTGGAGGTGTAAATGATGGTGGACAGGTGTGTGGAGGTGTATATGATGTGGGACAGGTGTGTGGAGGTGTAAATTAGGATGGGGGACAGGTGTGTGGAGGTTTAAATGATGTGTGACAGGTGTGTGGAGGTTTTGTATTGATGTGAGAGGGATTTTTGAACTTGCATATGAGGGGTAGTGTGTGTGTTCAAACTTTTTACAAACTTCACTGTACAAAGTACTTTCCTGTATCCCAAAAAGCTAGAACGACTTTCATTTGATGAAAAACAATTGTTTCCTATCATTTTTTAACAGTTATTAAAAAGTGCAATAAAACAAATAGTGGCCATAAGTAGAAGAGATTCCTGAAATGTGTCAAATAACAGCCTTCTGTATGGTCCTGCTGTCTTAGTTACTAGTTTTTGCAGTCCCGAATGGTTTCCTCACTTTTTCATGCTTTTCTCCCATTTTCCTTTGTGTACAAAATTGACGCAACCTTGCTGGTAGTAGCGCAAATTGGCATTTCTAATTTGTTTGCGTGTTTCTCAGGAGCGTGAATTAGTGCGAAGTGTGCGAGTTTCATGAAACAAACTCAGATGAAAACACGTACCCAATTGGATTGACCCCTGGGGCGTGGCCTGGTAGGCAATGGAGTAGGACATCTGTCCTGTGCTCTCCAGCCTTAATGATCCTGCTGCCCGTTTAGGCTTTCCACTTGGCCAGCCTTATTTTTGATACTTACCCGAGGGCCCGGTGGCGCGTTACCCTAGGGCCCGGTGGCGCGCTACCTGAGGGCCCGGTGGCGCGTTACCCCAGGGGCCCGGTGGCGCGTTACCCCAGGGGCCCGGTGGCGCGTTACCCCAGGGGCCCGGTGGCGCGTTACCCCAGGGGCCCGGTGGCGCGTTACCCCAGGGGCCCGGTGGCGCGTTACCCGAGGGCCCGGTGGCGCATTTGATGTCCTGGGCCGTCTACTCTCTTCTCCGTGTTGGTGCCTCCTTGGCTGGGCGATTTCTCCACTGGATGCCATTGCCTGGTCTCTGATCTCATCCAGCTGCTGTAACTGTGACTGCACCAGAATCTCTTGCTTGCCGCCATCTTGAAGGTGGGGTCGTCCCCTCCAGGCCTTTTGCTTGCTGTCCCCGGGACTCTTACATACCACTATATTCATCTATGAGTTGTGTTTCGGGGGCTTTTCCGGCTCTCCTAGGGTCAATGGAGCATAACCTTCAAGCCATCCTGAATTTGGTGGACCGGGTGGTGGCATGCGTGGCGGAGCTCCATGATGATTTATCCTTTGGTTGCTCGGATCTGTGTCCCCCGGTGGTCTGCTTGGATGATGTGCCTGAGGGAGTGGAGAAGAATGCCCCTGAACAGATGCGGGATTTATGCTCAGTGACTGCTCCTGCATCATCATCATCTCTGTTTGCTACTTCAGGGGCCCATTGTGATTTTCCGAAGGATTTTCTCCCTGAGCTCTCCTTGGTTGATAATTCCTGTGATAATTTTGCTTGTGATGCTCCTGCTGTTGCTTTTTGCCCTTCCGCATTTAAGGGTTCCATTGTCTTCGGTCAGGGCACTGTGGTCTTCCCGTATATATGTGCAGTGATCCATTCTCTCCTACTTTACCTGGGACTCCCTGGAGTTGCTAGTCCTGCAGGCCTGGAGATGGACTGACCCACCTTGATTGATTGTTCCTGTTGAATTTTTGTACTTACCTGTGTTGTATTTCTTAATATCCTGCTATATGTATACATTTACATTTTGTTTGTTGTTTTTTTTTCTTTTCTTTTAACATCCTGTCTGCATATTGTGTTTTTGTATTTGTTGGTTTTGCACTGTCTCCAGGGTTTACTAAGTAACGCTCACCTCTGTGTCTCTAAATTAGATTTGTATATATTTTGCTCCTATAATTGGGTAATAGTTTTGCATACTATTTGTTCTATACTATGGCTTGTTTTCCTAGGCTGGGAGTACCATTCCTTTACGGTTCATGGGTATATTTATAAGTAGTTAGGACTCCTCTGTCCACAAAGCATTGTTCCAATAGTGGTTTGGCTGGTCCAGGTGATCTTTAGCAAACTGCAGACGAGCAGCAATGTTCTTTTTGGAGAGCAACGGCTTTCTCCTTGCAATCCTGCCATGCACACCATTGTTGTTCAGTGTCCTCCTGATGGTCGACACATTAACATTAGTTAATGTGAGACAGGCCCTCAGTTGCTTAGAGGTTACCTTGTGGTTCCTTTGTCACCTTGCAAACTATTAGACGCCATGTTCTTGGCATGATCTTTGTTCGTCGACCACTCCCGGGGGAGGGTAATAATGGTCTTGAATTTCCTCCATTGTACACAATCTGTCAGACTGTTGATTGGTTGAGTCCAAACTCTTTAGAGATGGTTATGTAACCTTTTCCAGCCTGATGAGCATCAGCAACTCTTCTTCTGAGGTTCTCGGAAATCTCCTTTGTTCGTGAACATCAGACTTTGATAGATCCCTGTTCTTTTACAGAGACGGGTTGTCCACTCACTCCTGACATACCAAAGTTATACTGCAGTGATGTGGGTATAGTGTGACATACCAAAGTTATACTTCAGTGATGTGGGTATAGGGTGACATACCAAAGTTATACTACAGTGATGTGGGTATAGGGTGACATACCAAAGTTATACTGCAGTGATGTGGGTATAGTGTGACATACCAAAGTTATACTACAGTGATGTGGGTATAGGGTGACATACCAAAGTTTTATACTGCAGTGATGTGGGTATAGGGTGACATACCAAAGTTATACTGCAGTGATGTGGGTATAGGGTGACATACCAAAGTTATACTGCAGTGATGTGGGTATAGAGTGACATACCAAAGTTATACTACAGTGATGTGGGTATAGGGTGACATACCAAAGTTATACTGCAGTGATGTGGGTATAGGGTGACATACCAAAGTTATACTGCAGTGATGTGGGTACAGCGTGACATACCAAAGTTCTACTGCAGTGATGTAGGTATAGTGTGACATACCAAACTTATACTGCAGTGATGTGGGTATATTGTGACATACCAAAGTTATACTACAGTGATGTGGGTATAGGGTGACATACCAAAGTTATACTACAGTGATGTGGGTATAGGGTGACATACCAAAGTTATACTGCAGTGATGTGGGTATATTGTGACATACCAAAGTTATACTGCAGTGATGTAGGTATAGTGTGACATACCAAAGTTATACTGCAGTGATGTGGGTATAGTGTGACATACCAAAGTTATACTGCAGGGGTGTGGGTATAGTGTGACATACCAAAGTTATACTGCAGTGATGTGGCTACAGCGTGACATACCAAAGTTATACTGCAGTGATGTAGGTATAGTGTGACATACCAAAGTTATACTACAGTGATGTGGGTATAGGGTGACATACCAAAGTTATACTGCAGTGATGTGGGTATAGGGTGACATACCAAAGTTATACTACAGTGATGTAGGTATAGTGTGACATACCAAAGTTATACTACAGTGATGTAGGTATAGTGTGACATACCAAAGTTATACTGCAGTGATGTGGGTATAGTGTGACATACCAAAGTTATACTGCAGTGATGTGGGTATAGTGTGACATACCAAACTTATACTGCAGTGATGTGGGTATATTGTGACATACCAAAGTTATACTGCAGTGATGTGGGTATATTGTGACATACCAAAGTTATACTGCAGTGATGTGGGTATAGTGTGACATATCAAAGTTATACTGCAGTGATGTGGGTATAGTGTGACATACCAAACTTATACTACAGTGCTTTGGCAACTCTTCAGTGCAGTCCTGAACAGGCCACCATGGCTCATCTGAAGGTAGATGGTAGTGCAGACAGTTGTCTGGGCACCCTCCCCTGGCTTGTGGGTGATTTGTAGCAGTACTACCTTTTGCTTGGCACCAGGTGTGCTCATAGGGACATCCTGAAGCCACCACTGCCCCTGTACAGGTCAATGACGCTGACTGACTGCGGGAGGCGCTCTTTTATATAGTTCTATCTGCAAGCTTCTCTCTCCCTGCTCTCTGTGAATGGCTGCTCACACAGTAACTAATGCATCTTAGTTTTGCGTGCGTCACAGTGCGGGTACCCTGCTCCACGCTGATCCCCAATGCTGGCGCTGACACCTTCACTGCCTCTGTTGGGCTATGACAAGCAGTGGCTCTGTCTGATGATCTTGGATATATATCCCTGCTGTATCTAGTCCTTATACAGAGCTTCCTAAGGCAGTCAGGGATTCTGGGTAATAATGGCTCCCTTTATTGTGCTGAGCTTTCTGAGTGAGGAATTCTGGGTAACATTTGCCTATAATTAGAAAGATACAATTTTGACAAAACATCTTTTTTATTTTCTCTGATCTCACATTATCTGTGTTTATGTAGATGTTGCTGATAATTGTCAGTAATCCTGTGTCAGAGACAAATGTGCTGCGTTTCCTGACACTGCTACACAAACATGGGAGCCAACGATTATAGAGACGTGTTTGCCCAGAGTGAGGCACATGGTGGGATTAATGCACTGAAACAACATTGTGATCTGAAAATATTTCAGCTGAAGATAAATCCTTTGTTGCATTAATGTTTTTCTGGCTCTGGTCACAGATGGCGGCCCTCATGTGATGTCATGCCCTCATGTGATGTCATGCCCTCATGTGATGTCATGCCCTCATGTGATGTCATGCCCTCATGTGATGTCATGGAATGTCATGTGATGTCATGCTGTCATGCCCTCATGTGATGTCATGCTGTCATGCCCTCATGTGATGTCATGCTGTCATGCCCTCATGTGATGTCATGCTGTCATGCCCTCATGTGATGTCATGCCCTCATGTGATGTTATGGAATGTCATGTGATGTCATGCTGTCATGCCCTCATGTGATGTCATGCCCTCATGTGATGTCATGCCCTCATGTGATGTTATGGAATGTCATGTGATGTCATGCTGTCATGCCCTCATGTGATGTCATGCCCTCATTTGATGTCATGCCCTCATGTGATTTCATGCTCTCATGTGATGTCATGATAACATTTCACTGTTCATTTTCAATGTTTTTGTGTTCTGGATTCTGCACAATAGAACTTCTGTATGTATGACTGACTACAGATAGAAAGGATAAAGCTGGACACAGGCCCGTATGTCAGTGTAATAGTGTCACTTAGCTGTTCTCCTTGGGCTGCGCAGCAAGATCACCACAGGCTCTGGCCAGTGCGGCTGGAATATGGACGCACATACAGTACAGGCCGGAGGGGTGATATGCAGACGCCTTTTCCATCATACTGAACCTCTTAATTTTGAGACTCTCGATTGGGGATTGTGGTTGTTTTCGGATCATACTTGCTGTGCTATCATTGCATTTAATTTATTCAAACCATGTCCACATTAAGCACGGATGTGTGTCATTTCTCTGGTGGTTATATACCCAGTGATTGGTCCCTCCAGACTCTGTATATTGGGACTTTGGTGTGGTTTTCATGGCGTTCCGGTCAATGGTTTCTAGTTGCTTGTTGTACCGTGATGCATTGACAGTGGGGTCTGTGTGGGAGAGGAAGGGATTAGGAAAATGAAGTCTGGGGTGAGTCTAAGGGGTAAATGTACTAAGATCTGTAGTGTTCATTCTAGCTCCAGCGGCAGGCAGGGTGCCAGTGCTAGAGAGGGCACTTCCATGTGCGCGCCTGAAAAGGGGTGTGGCCAGTGAAAAGGGGGCTTCTCTATAAGACGCGTCCCCTTTTCGTCACTCTTGGGGGCATGCCTGGCACTTACGGACACGCCGGGCAGCCTCCAAGCGCTGCCGACAGGGAGAATAGTTGCCGGCGTCTATTCTCCGGCACATTTCCCCACCCACATTTCCCCACCCTCGGGACACTGCGACCCGCTGATGAAGACGGCACCCGCAGGCTGTGAGGGCAGGCGCCGCACCCCGCTAAATCAGCCTAGCGTGAACACTAGATTTGAGTTTGGTCAAGATTGCAATCTCGGGTGAGTTTAGGTATGTTTTAATGGCTGAGATTACAAACTCGAATCAACTCACCATCGACCAAACCCTGAAGTACTTTTTATAAAAAAAGATGCAAATCGTGAATTTACGAAGAATGAAGATTCCAATCTCGGGTGAGAATGTAGCAAACTCGCAGAGAAATTGAAGTTTCATATAGACACCTCCTGAGTGTGATCTGTGTATGTTCTGAATGTGTACCTAGTTTAAAGTGTCTTTATTTTAAAAAAATTACGTAGGGTCACTGTTTGTTTTTTTGCCAAGACCCCTGGATGCTACGGAGACCAGCGCGAGGATGGAGGTGGGTATAAGATCTTTTTTTCGGGTACATCCAAACGGGATCTACGGGGAAAAGTGGACGTAAACATCTGGCAGAAGGTAAGTATGTGTGAGTGAGGTAGGTATGTAATAAAGCTCCTTACTTTATGGTGTGCATGTTCTGTCTTTTTTTAACTATTTATTTACAGTAGGGGTACAGGGGGAGGCTGCCTGCTGGCACTTGTGGAACTACAAGTGCCAAATGTCAGGCATGCTGGCACCTGTAGTTCCACTGTAACATACAATAGTTTACTACTATTTAACACTTTATTACCCCCGTACCCACAGCCCAGGGGTGCGGGGGAAGAGCCTCAGGCTTCAGACCAAGTTTGGGGTTTTGGGAGAAGGGTACCCCTTTTTGGGGGGTCCCCAACTCCCCTGAGATCCCCGGCTTGGGCTGAGTGGCTTGGGGTGAGAATGCTTTGGCCATGGAGACTCGGTGATAGGGTCTCCTAGCTGTGGCATTACACCGCGGTCAGTTTTGGTCCGGTGCTGGTTTTAAATATAGGGGGACCCCTACGCTATTCACCCCCCCCCCCCTATTTTTAAAAGCAGCACTGGCCCTGCAGCCAGGTGCTGGTTCCTAAATTACGGGGGAAACCTACAGAACCATGACTGGCTGAGCAGTCTGGGGCTGGTTATGCCTTTGGGGGGGGGGGGGGGGGGTCCTATGTAATTTTTTAAATAAAACAATTGACCTGTTTTTTACAGGTACAACACAAACAGCCTTCAAATATCTCACTGATGTGTCTCACTGATGTATCTGTCTCACTGATGTATCTGTCTCACTGATGTATCTGTCTCACTGATGTATCTGTCTCACTGATGTATCTGTCTCACTGATGTATCTGTCTCACTGATGTATCTGTCTCACTGATGTATCTGTCTCACTGATGTATCTGTCTCACTGATGTGCGTGTCTCACTGATGTGCGTGTCTCACTGATGTATCTGTCTCACTGATGTGCGTGTCTCACTGATGTGCGTGTCTCACTGATGTGCGTGTCTCACTGATGTATCTGTCTCACTGATGTGCGTGTCTCACTGATGTATCTGTCTCACTGATGTGCGTGTCTCACTGATGTATCTGTCTCACTGATGTATCTGTCTCACTGATGTGCGTGTCTCACTGATGTGCGTGTCTCACTGATGTATCTGTCTCACTGATGTGCGTGTCTCACTGATATGTGCGTGTCTCACTGATATGTGCGTGTCTCACTGATATGTGCGTGTCTCACTGATATGTGCAGGCTGCTTGCTTTCGGGTGAGTTTGTAATCTCATCTAAACTTCCAACTGGGGGGAGAAATCTCGATCTGCTTCAACATCAGAAAACTCTCTTGCAGATAAACTCACTTCTTGAAAAACAGGGAAATCACCCGAGATTCAGTGATGCAAATCGAGATAAAAAAAAACCTCGACCAAACTCGAATCTTATAAATTTACCCCGAACAGTCTGAGCCGTATTCAATTTGAGTGGATCCGCAATACTTTACCGCCTCCCGGACTTTTTGCCTACATCGCGTGTTTTGCAGGCGGAAAAGTATAACACGCGTGCCCGCGTATCCCCGTATTCAATTTGAAAGTACGTGAAAACGGGACCCGGCGAAACTTAAACAAGCGGAAAGTACTGTCAGACTTGGGGAAATCAGCCTGACACCCCCCAAACGATGCTCTGACATGGGGGTTAGCTCTGGTTACCCCCGATTAGGGTTGCTGAAGGTATTTGGTGTTTTTAAACTGGCTCAATAGCTGCTAAATAGCGTTTTTGTATAAGTGATGCAGAATAGTATTCAGGTGGTTTTTGCAGAAAATAACTTATCCCAGCAAATTTGGGGTACATGAAAATGGGGGCCAGCATATTTTAAAGTTGCTAAAGTTAAATGTGAAAAATCCACCTGCCACAAGCCCCTGCAATGAAAAAAACACCTGGGGCATACTTAGGGACCCCCCCAGAGTCAAGTTTGCTAGTTTTTAACTTTGTCCCCCAACTTTTTTTTTCTTTTTTGCCCCCAAATTCAAAGTAATTTTTTGGGGTGTTAAGTGTTTTTTTTTTTTTTGACACCGTTTACATTTGGGGGACTGTCTGAAGGATGCACGGGGGTTCCCGCAACGTTGCACCCCAAGACCCCAATTCTGCACTTTTTTCCGTCTGCTATTCATAGGCGAAACTTTCCGCCTATTACATTGCATTGACTTTTTGCCTAGGCGGAAGGTCTTTCAAATTGAATACGGCGATACTTTTCCGCCTGGCAAAATGACGTCACCGGCAAAACTTTTCAGCGGATTCCGGCTTTTTGCCGCAAATTGAATACGGCCTAATAACTGCACCTCGCTGATGTTCCTCTCTATATGATGAAACATTTTATTCTTTATCCTTGTTCTCACCCTTTTCGTTGTATACTATATCCTCATATACTATCCTTTATCCTTGTTCTCACCCTTTTCGTTGTATACTATATCCTCATATACTATCCTTTATCCTTGTTCTCACCCTTTTCGTTGTATACTATATCCCCATATACTATCCTTTATCCTTGTTCTCACCCTTTTCATTGTATACTATATCCTCTTATACTATCCTTTATCCTTGTTCTCACCCTTTTCATTGTATACTATATCCCCATATACTATACTTTATCCTTGTTCTCACCCTTTTCGTTGTATACTATATCCCCATATACTATCCTTTATCCTTGTTCTCACCCTTTTCGTTGTATACTATATCCCCATATACTATCCTTTATCCTTGTTCTCACCCTTTTCATTGTATACTATATCCTCATATACTATCCTTTATACTTGTTCTCACCCTTTTCGTTGTATACTATATCCCCATATACTATCCTTTATCCTTGTTCTCACCCTTTTCGTTGTATACTATATCCCCATATACTATCCTTTATCCTTGTTCTCACCCTTTTCGTTGTATACTATATCCCCATATACTATCCTTTATCCTTGTTCTCACCCTTTTCGTTGTATACTATATCCCCATATACTATCCTTTATCCTTGTTCTCACCCTTTTCATTGTATACTATATCCTCATATACTATCATTTATACTTGTTCTCACCCTTTTCGTTGTATACTATATCCCCATATACTATCCTTTATCCTTGTTCTCACCCTTTTCGTTGTATACTATATCCCCATATACTATCCTTTATCCTTGTTCTCACCCTTTTCGTTGTATACTATATCCCCATATACTATCCTTTATCCTTGTTCTCACCCTTTTCATTGTATACTATATCCCTATATACTATCCTTTATCCTTGTTCTCACCCTTTTCATTGTATACTATATCCCCATATACTATCCTTTATCCTTGTTCTCACCCTTTTCGTTGTATACTATATCCCCATATACTATCCTTTATCCTTGTTCTCACCCTTTTCATTGTATACTATATCCCTATATACTATCCTTTATCCTTGTTCTCACCCTTTTCGTTGTATACTATGGGCCTGATTCAGAGCCGTTCGCTATTTGCGGTCGTTCGTTCAAAAACAAGGGGTGGCTATTCAAATGATCCGTTCGCAAATTGCAGTCTGTTCACACCTCTAAGTCTGAATGAGCGAGCAAAACATACGCTTGTTTATTTGTTAAAAACGCCCCCTGGCCGCTCGCACCATACGTCATGTCCGCTATTTATTAGATTAATCGAGTACATCGACCAGCGTATGAACTGCTCGCTATTCTTGTGGTTGGTTTTTGCTACCACAATCTTGCGAGCAGTTCTGGCTATAAAATAACCCAGTGACGTGGTCAATGACGCTGCTGTATTAATTATGTACACCCATAAAACGCCCGTTTTGACCTTTAAGCACGCCTGCGTTCTGATCTCCACTCCCCGTTTTCAAGCACCTTCCCCTGTTACCACCCACATACGCCTCATTCTGTCACTCAAAATAGCAGGCATTCGCTATATTGCGAGCACATGAATTTCGGCCGCACTGACTGGTTCGCGCATGCGTATAACGATCCGTACGCATGCGCAGATGTGCGAACATCGCTCGGAACGAGCGTACTGCCGCTAGCGAGTGGCTCTGAATGAGGGCCTATATCCCTATATACTATCCTTTATCCTTGTTCTCACCCTTTTCGTTGTATACTATATCCCCATATACTATCCTTTATCCTTGTTCTCACCCTTTTCATTGTATACTATATCCCCATATACTATCCTTTTATCCTTGTTCTCACCCTTTTCATTGTATACTATATCCCCATATACTATCCTTTATCCTTGTTCTCACCCTTTTCATTGTATACTATATCCTCATATACTATCCTTTATCCTTGTTCTCACCCTTTTTGTTGTATACTATATCCCCATATACTATCCTTTATCCTTGTTCTCATCCTATTCGTTGTATACTATATCCTCTTATACTATCCTTTATCCTTGTTCTCACCCTATTCGTTGTATACTATATCCTATTATACTATCCTTTATCCTTGTTCTCACCCTTTTGTTGTATACTATATCCTCTTATACTATCCTTTATCCTTGTTCTCACCCTTTTTGTTGTATACTATATCCCCATATACTATCCTTTATCCTTGTTCTCACCCTTTTCGTTGTATACTATATCCTCTTATACTATCCTTTATCCTTGTTCTCACCCTTTTCGTTGTATACTATATCCCCATATACTATCCTTTATCCTTGTTCTCATCCTATTCGTTGTATACTATATCCTCTTATACTATCCTTTATCCTTGTTCTCACCCTATTCGTTGTATACTATATCCTATTATACTATCCTTTATCCTTGTTCTCACCCTTTTGTTGTATACTATATCCTCTTATACTATCCTTTATCCTTGTTCTCACCCTTTTTGTTGTATACTATATCCCCATATACTATCCTTTATCCTTGTTCTCACCCTTTTCGTTGTATACTATATCCTCTTATACTATCCTTTATCCTTGTTCTCACCCTTTTCATTGTATACTATATCCTCATATACTATCCTTTATCCTTGTTCTCACCCTTTTCATTGTATACTATATCCTCTTATACTATCCTTTATCCTTGTTCTCACCCTATTCGTTGTATACTATATCCTCTTATACTATCCTTTATCCTTGTTCTCACCCTTTTCGTTGTATACTATATCCTCTTATACTATCCTTTATCCTTGTTCTCACCCTTTTCGTTGTATACTATATCCTCATATACTATCCTTTATCCTTGTTCTCACCCTTTTCATTGTATACTATATCCCCATATACTATCCTTTATCCTTGTTCTCACCCTTTTCATTGTATACTATATCCTCATATACTATCCTTTATACTTGTTCTCACCCTTTTCGTTGTATACTATATCCCCATATACTATCCTTTACCCTTGTTCTCACCCTTTTCGTTGTATACTATATCCCCATATACTATCCTTTATCCTTGTTCTCACCCTTTTCATTGTATACTATATCCTCATATACTATCCTTTATCCTTGTTCTCACCCTTTTCATTGTATACTATATCCCCATATACTATCCTTTGGGGGATAAAAGGGAGAGTTCTGAAGACAGTGATGCAGCTGAAATTATAATAAGTATTTTGTTGGGTTTGGGGCAATTATGAGAGCTGGTCTCGGATAGACGGCCATACAGGATTATTAATTGGCCAAATTCGGTTTAGTGGACGACAGAAGCATCATTTGAAGTTAGTTCCAGGTGATTGGTATGTAACAGACGACAAAGGGATGAGGGTACAGGGAAATATTCAGACTTATTTACACCCCTCAGTGTCACAGTTGGGGTGAAATGGTCTCCTCGTGTTACGTTTGCCCTCTGAGCTCCAGGAATGGCCCGTGTACCAATCTTACATAGATAAGCTTTGCACGCTTAAAGTGAACAAAACAATGTGTACATTTCTACAGTACTTAGATAAATGCTATGAAGTCCCTGGTGGATAACGTGATGTATAACAGAAGTCTGATAAATCCCGGAGCCTGAGGACAGTACTGGTACAGCGTGGAGACAGCTGCTGGTCACGCGAATACCCCTCCGAGGCGCAGGGAACATGTTGCTAAATTCCTCAGTGATGTCATTAGTCCTAGCGTTGTGCTTACAGTGACTGGAGGCCCAGTGTGTGTACATTCAGCTTGGTCATCCTTTGTTTTGTAGTGTTTGGTCTGAAGTTCAGCCTGCATGACTCAACCCGTTCTGTTTTTAGTTAGACCCCTTGCGATACATTACACAATTGGCAGGTCCCATTTGGCAATAGATTTGAATTTCTTTCTTTTTTTAGCCTCTCGTTCCTCCAGATGTGAATGTTTTCTTTAATGGTTGTTGTGTATTTGTTTCTAAAAGTTCAGATCCGCATTATGAAGATCATTTGTTTCTCATGAGAGGTGAGACAATGCTAATGCTTCCCTCCAAATATTTCCTCTCTTTGGTCATATCATATCCCCCTGTCCCGCCTGGGAGTGTGATGGGTCCACCAGGGCCTAACGACGAGTCATGTGCGCTTACTTTCGCTCACAAATCTGTCATCGCCTAGATGCCGCCATCTTGTGGCCCCAGCCAAACTGAAGCCCATTGGTCCATTACGAATGGAGAAAACATTGTAACTTTTTAGTCCACTTTTAAAATGTGAGCTTTTATTGTGGGTGTTAAGTCTCCTGAAAACCCCCTGATGATTCTGGAGTATAATTATATTTGTGGTTTTTGTTTTTTTTACGTTTTCTATCATTTACTTCTACACTTTAGTCTATAATTCTCTTGTTCTTGAGCTGATAAAAATTTACATTTAAAATAAACACAGCAAATAGGTGAAATGCCCCCTGCAATGATGGCGTTATTCACACCCCTGGGTCATGTGGGAGGTAAAATGTAAGCAGAAGGCACATGTAAGATGGAATCCCCCCACTCACCTTCCCTCTCTGGATTTACCATAACAAATGTAAGCATATGGCACTATACACACACACACGTGCTCACAAGTGTTCACAATCATTAATGCTGTGCAAAATATAATGGGATTCTATGGTCCTTTATTACTATTCTTATATGGCGTCACAAGGGTTCCGCAGCACCTTACAAGGGATAGTGTCATGCAGTATACTGAGCTACGCTTTAACTCTTGTGGTTTATTATTGAGCTCGTTTTACTGTTATTCTGCCCAGATTATCTGTAACTCAGAATAAAATATAAGGAGGAAGACATGCGTCATATCTGTTACTATCTACAGCGCTTCCATCTTGGGAATGGCTGGGTAGCGTGGCGGGCTGTGTAGCATGGCTGGGTAGAGTGGCTATGTAGCGTGGCTGGCTGGGTAGAGTGGCTGGGTAGCATGGCGGGCTGGGTAGCGTGGCTGGGTAGCGTGGCGGGCTGGGTAGGGTGGCGGGCTGGGTAGAGTGGCTGGGTAGCATGGCTGGCTGGGTAGAGTGGCTGGGTAGCGTGGCGGGCTGGGTAGGGTGGCGGGCTGGGTAGAGTGGCTGGGTAGCATGGCTGGCTGGGTAGAGTGGCTGGGTAGCATGGCGGGCTGGGTAGCGTGGCTGGGTAGCGTAGCGTAGCGGGCTGGGTAGCGTGGCGGGCTGGGTAGTGTGGCGGGCTGGGTAGGGTGGCTATGGTGGCAGCTAATGAATAGTAAGCTCTTTCTTCTATTTATTCCTATTGAATTTTCTGTTTGCAGCTGCTGTATAAAACTAGAAGGAAGACAATAAATTGGGTGCATCAGTAAAATGTACTAATAAGCAATAATATGTGGTATAAATCAAAGCAACTTCCATGGGACACTTGCAGATGTCGTGTCTGTGCATGGCGTGTGCTTATCGGGGACCGTTTCCTGAGAAGGACCAGCTTTGTCCTATTCATGTGTGTGGCGTCAGGCCAAGCTTGTGCCTAGTATGAATTGGGGGAATGTGACCTGTGTCTTTCCTACTGATAGCCTTCACATTCTCACCAGCCTCTGACTCCTCAGCTTGTGCCTGTGTGTACTCCGCTCCCTGGTGTAATCTGGAATGTAGCCTCTCTTTCCGGGAAGCACATAACTTTACTATTAAACATGCAGAGAAGTGTGTACGGCCTATAGAGCAGAGAGTCATCAGTCAGTCCCCGAGGACAGGCCAGTTCCGTATCGTTCTCCTATCGCCTCCAATAGGGGAGATCCAGGGTCTGAGAGGAAAGGTGAATAAAATACTGACAGTGTATTTCCTATACATAAGCCACGAGGAGACGTGCGCTTTATACCGCAGACTGCTGCTGCAATGACTGAAATCATTTCTATCCTCCCTGATCTCAGAGCTTAGGTACACGGATTGCACACGGTGTACATGTCATTATTTGTTAGGTACACGGATTGCACACGGTGTACATGATATTAGTTAGGTACACGGATTGCACACGGTGTACATGTCATTATTTGTTAGGTACACGGATTGCACACGGTGTACATGTCATTATTTGTTAGGTACACGGATTACACCCCGTATACGTCATTATTTGATAGGTACATGGATTGCACACAGTGTACATGTCATTATTTGTTAGGTACACGGATTGCATACGGTGTACATGTCATTATTTGTTAGGTACACGGATTGCACACGGTGTACATGTCATTATTGGTTAGGTACACGGATTGCACCCCGTGTACATGTCATTATTTGTTAGGTACATGGATTGCACACGGTGTACATGATATTATTAGTTAGGTACACGGATTGCACATGGTGTACATGATATTATTAGGTACACGGATTGCACACGGTGTACATGATATTATTAGGTACACGGATTGCACATGGTGTACATGATATTAGTTAGGTACACGGATTGCACACGGTGTACATGATATTAGTTAGGTACACGGATTGCACACGGTGTACATGTCATTATTAGTTAGGTACACGGATTGCACACTGTGTACATGATATTATTAGGTACACGGATTGCACATGGTGTACATGATATTATTAGTTTGGTACACTGATTGCACATGGTGTACATGATATTATTAGGTACACGGATTGCACACGGTGTACATGATATTAGTTAGGTACACGGATTGCACATGGTGTACATGATATTAGTTAGGTACACGGATTGCACTCCGTGTACATGATATTAGTTAGGTACACGGATTGCACACGGTGTACATGTCATTATTAGTTAGGTACACGGATTGCACACTGTGTACATGATATTATTAGTTAGGTACACAGATTGCACACGGTGTACATGATATTATTAGTTAGGTACACGGATTGCACATGGTGTACATGATATTAGTTAGGTACACGGATTGCACACGGTGTACATGTCATTATTAGTTAGGTACACGGATTGCACACTGTGTACATGATATTATTAGTTAGGTACACGGATTGCATACGGTGTACATGTCATTATTTGTTAGGTACACGGATTGCACACGGTGTACATGTCATTATTTGTTAGGTACACGGATTGCACACGGTGTACATGTCATTATTGGTTAGGTACACGGATTGCACCCCGTGTACATGTCATTATTTGTTAGGTACATGGATTGCACACGGTGTACATGATATTATTAGTTAGGTACACGGATTGCACATGGTGTACATGATATTATTAGGTACACGGATTGCACACGGTGTACATGATATTATTAGGTACACGGATTGCACATGGTGTACATGATATTAGTTAGGTACACGGATTGCACACGGTGTACATGATATTAGTTAGGTACATGGATTGCACACGGTGTACATGTCATTATTAGTTAGGTACACGGATTGCACACTGTGTACATGATATTATTAGGTACACGGATTGCACATGGTGTACATGATATTATTAGTTCGGTACACTGATTGCACACGGTGTACATGATATTAGTTAGGTACACGGATTGCACATGGTGTACATGATATTAGTTAGGTACACGGATTGCACACGGTGTACATGATATTAGTTAGGTACACGGATTGCACACGGTGTACATGTCATTATTAGTTAGGT
The DNA here is from genome assembly GCA_031769625.1 of Taudactylus pleione. NCBI lineage: Eukaryota > Metazoa > Chordata > Amphibia > Anura > Myobatrachidae > Taudactylus > Taudactylus pleione. The sequence continues at coordinate 2,030,214 of JAUIMM010000181.1, forward strand.
ACACGGATTGCACACTGTGTACATGATATTATTAGTTAGGTACACGGATTGCACACGGTGTACATGATATTATTAGTTAGGTACACGGATTGCACATGGTGTACATGATATTAGTTAGGTACACGGATTGCACACGGTGTACATGTCATTATTAGTTAGGTACACGGATTGCACACAGTGTACATGATATTATTAGTTAGGTACACGGATTGCACACGGTGTACATGATATTATTAGTTAGGTACACGGATTGCACATGGTGTACATGATATTAGTTAGGTACACGGATTGCACACGGTGTACATGATATTAGTTAGGTACATGGATTGCACACTGTGTACATGATATTATTAGTTAGGTACACGGATTGCACACGGTGTACATGATATTATTAGTTAGGTACACGGATTGCACACGGTGTACATGATATTATTAGTTAGGTACACGGATTGCACACGGTGTACATGATATTAGTTAGGTACACGGATTGCACACGGTGTACATGTCGATATTAGTTAGGTACACGGATTGCACACGGTGTACATGATATTATTAGTTAGGTACACGGCGTACATGATATTAGTTAGGTACACGGATTGCACACGGCGTATATGTCATTATTTGTTAGGTACACGGATTGCACTCCGTGTACATGATATTTGATATTCCTGTACTTGGAAGAATTTTCTTTTGTGGTAATTTTTTAAAGTTTGAACAGAATAAAGAAAAACTTTAAGCATTTTCTTTCCTTCCCCTTTTAGTTAATGTAAGATAATTAATAAATAAATATATATTCCAAGATGCTACCAATTAAAAGACCCCAACTCATTCACCTCCAACAGGGTGTAACAATGATTTGTGTACAGAACATTTCATCTCATGGGTGACGGTCAGTCTGCGCCGGACGCTTCCACCTGGCGGGGACGAAGGCTTCACTTATGCCGGAAAGGCCGCTGCCGGGTTCTCATTGCGGCAATGGGGACTGTATGCTCTCACCACCTACACATCATAGATTACCAGTGTTTGTTGACTACTGAAAGAATTAAATGACCCCGTTAGCGAGTGGGGTTATGTGTCGTTGTTAAAGGGACCCCGAAGTCTGATTTTCCCACATTCTGGGGGAGCAAGAAATATTCCAGGCAGGTTGTAGATGAGTCTGGAGAAAATGACCAGTGTTACAGAGGGAAATAAAATGCTAGGGAGCGTTACCTGCTTCCAGTCTGATCTGTCCTTAATGTGCTCCTCCGGCTGTAATGTGCTCCACCGGCTGTAATGTGCTCCACCGGCTGTAATGTGCTCCTCCGGCTGTAATGTGCTCCTCCGGCTGTAATGTGCTCCTCCGGCTGTAATGTGCTACAATGGCACTTTGATTAGGGGGCCTATGTATTCATACTCGCGGTCCAACTCATCCAACTCACCATGAATATTTTCATAATTAATGAAAATATCCCGGCTATGTACTACCAGGAACTCGCAGGGACAGTGGTTGCGGTGAGTTGCGAGTTATATCCCGGCATTTTGGAGAAGTAATTTTCCAGGTGGAAGCTGACACTACGCTTGCGCACAGCATTAGCTTCCGGGAGTGGCTGGGGGCTGCGGGGGAGAGATCTCTCTCCTTCCCCGGAGCCTCCTCAGGCAAACCACCATCTGAAGAAGGCTTCGCTTTTTGGAGTTTAGAACATAGGAGTCAGATCGTAGTCCCCATGGGCCATTGATAATAATGGAGACTGCGATCTGAAGTGCTAACAGGAGATTTCTGCAAGGAGTTGTGCACAAGGTGGTATGTAACTGAAGGTGGGTACACATTAAAATGATCCAATATCGTTGACGATTTCCCATGGACTAACGATATAGTGCATACACACTGTGCAATTTTATTAATGATCAAATTATATATTGTTTATTGTTACGATTTCCAAATCAGCAGATCATTACCAAGTCCTGATGACCATCTTAAAGATTTCTTGAAAATTGAAATAGGGGGCTGTACTGTGAGACACAATTGCAAATGATGTGGGGTCCCCCATTAAAAGCACAACCAGCCCTTGACTTTTCAGATATAGTCCTGGTTGTGAAAATACAGGGGACATAAGATGTAGGGGTCCCCTGTATTTAGAACAGCCAGCACTGGGCTCAGCAAGCCGGTCCTGGTTTTGGAAATACAGGGGGCAAAATGAGTAGGAGTCCCCTGTATTTTCCATAACCCATCACTGGACTCTTTCTAGCCGGTGTGTAATGCTACAGCCAGGTGAACCCTTTCACTGGGTCTCCTGGCCAAAGCATTACGCCTGACCACTGGTCAGCCGAGGCCGGGTATTCCTGGGGAGGTGGGGACCCCCCCAATAACGGGGTCCCCCTCTCTCTTGGGCACCCTAGGCCTGGGCACCCCTGGGCTGTGGGTGCCGGGTTGATTGCGTAAATGTTTGTGTAAAATAGGTGTAATAGCATTGTCTTTTTACAGTAGAATTACAGGTCCCAGCAAACCTCCCCCGCATGCTGGTACTTGGAGAAACACAAGTACCAACATGAGGGGCACTAAGGGCCCACTGGTACCTGTAGTTCAGCTGCAAAAGTAATGTTAAAATAAAGAAAACTCTCAAACTGTGAAAGTATAAGTTTATTACACACTCACATTTATTCACCTTCAATCCCTGGACAGGTCATCTTGTCCAAGTAGGCATCCGCATCTACTTAAAAAAAAGAAAAAAAAAATCAAACGAAATATCTGGATCCACGATCATAGTACCGTCCTCCTAAGGACGGTACTTCCTGAATGACAGCTCAGCCGCGGCATTTCTCTATAGAAATCCCGATGCTGAGCATTCATTGGCTGAGAGAGGTGAGCCTCTGCCTCTATCAGCCAATGAACCGTTTCCACCATTGACTTCAATGGTGAGAACCGCTAGGTTACTAAAGGTTACCTTAAATAATTTACTTTCATATTTGTGCAATATCTCTGGCTGTGAGCATTCTGTTACCTAGGGGATGGCGCCTGCCCTTCACCAGAGTAATGTAAGATAGAGGAACACCACTATGTTCAACACCCACTCCCTTCCCTCATAATTTCTCTCCTTCCATCTTACCTACTCTGACATCTTTCTTCCCTACTTTAGGAGAGAAAGTCATTGCCCTCATCCGGTCCCCCCCCTTCTACCTCCCCCCTTGATCCTATTCCCTCCCGCCTCCTCTGTTACCTCCTTTTGCCTGCTCCCATCTTGCCCACCTCCTTAATCTCTTCCTCTCATCAGGCACTGTCCCTTCTGCATTCAAGCATGCCCTTGTCTCCCCCATTCTTAAAAAACCTACCCTTGATAAGATCTACCTTTCCTCTCCTGACCTCTACCCTTCTCTTCTCACCCGTATATCTCCAACTGCCTCTCTGCTATCTTTACCTGGATGTCCCAGCACTTTCTTAAACTTGATCAGCTCAGTCTTAGACAGATTATCTTCCCACCCTCCCGCATATCCTTGCTTCCCACAAATTCATTATCTATTAACGGCACAACTATCTCCTCAAGCACCCAAGTGTGCTATCTTGGAGTTATCCTAGACTCTCTCCTTCAAACCACACATTCAGTACCTCTCACAGTCCTGCTGCTTCCATCTCAAAAATATTTCCAGGATCAGACCCTTTCTCACCCTGGAGGCAACTAAGGCCCTTATCCACTAACTGGTCATCTCCAGATTGGAGTATTGTAACCTCCTCTATTCTGGCCTCCCTGACTCCCACCTCTCCCCCACTCCAAACTGTCCTCAATGCTGCTGCTCGACTCATCATCTTCTCCAAACGTTCTACATCTGCCTCCCCCTACACTGGCTCCCCTTCCCCTTCAGAACCCAATTCAAGGTTCTTACACTCACAGTACATCCGGAAAGTATTCACAGTTCTTCCCTTTTTCCAAATTTTGTTATGTTACAGCCTTATTCCGAAATAGAAAAAATAAAATTTTGTCCTCAAAATTCTACACACAATAACCCATAATGACAACCTGTAAAAAGTTTTATTTTAGATTTTTGCAAATTTAATAAAAAGAAAAAACGAAGAAATCACATATACATAAGAATTCACAGCCTTTGCCATAGCTCACAATTGAGCTCAGGTGGTTCCTGTTTCCACTGATTATCCTTGAGATGTTCCTACCGCGTAATTGGAGTCTACCTGTGGTAAATTCAGTTATTTGGACATGATTTTGAAAGGCATACACCTGTCTATATAAGGTCCCACACTTGATTGTGCATGTCAGAGCACAAACCAAGCATGAAGTCCAAGGAATTGTCTGTAGACCTCCGAGACAGGATTGTCTTGAGGCACAAATCTGGGGAAGGGTACAGAAAAATATCTGCTGCCTTGAAGGTCCCAATGAGCACAGTGGCCTCCATCATCCATAAATGGAAGAAGTTCTGAACCACTAGGAATCTTCCTAGAGTTGGCCGGCTGTCTAAACTGAGCGATCGTGGGAGAAGGTCCCTAGTCAGGGAGGTGACCAAGAACCCGATGGTCACTCTGTAAGAGCTACAGCAGGCATGTCAAACATGCGGCCAGAATAAACATTTTATGCGGCCCAACAGCGTGGGCCCAAATATATATAATAGGCGGCCTACACCCCTGCCATGATCTGAGAGCTCAGCTCCAATCAGGCAGTGTTTACTTTATTTAAAACTGGCAACGCTGGTTTCTGAAGCGATCAGAGACTAAAGAAGCCTCTGATCGCTTCAGGGGCCAGCGCTCCCAATGATGCAGCGTGCGGGTAATGTGATGTCACACACGTCTCCCGTGATGACAGGAGCCTGCGCCTGCCGCTCTGGATCTAATTAGATACAGTCAGCGGCAGCATCTAAGCGGGACTGTCTGAGTGATGACTGCGTGGACTGCAGCGATGCCCAGCGGCTATCATGACAAAAGGTAAGCACTGCACAGGTGAGTTGGGCCTGTTCTATACTGAGAGGGGGCACAGCATAAGGGGCATTACTGGGGGCACTAAATAAGGGACACTACTAGGGACATTACTGGGGCATTACTTGGGGCACTACTAGGGACATTACTGGGGCACTCCATAAGGAGTACTACTGGGGGCTCTGCATAAGGGACGCTACAGGGGCACTGGATAAGGGGCATTATTGGGGGCACAGCATAAGGGGCACTACTGGGGGCTCTGCATAAGGGGCATTACTGGTGGCACTGCAGAAGGTGCACTACTAGGGACATTGCATAATGGGAGCACAATATAGGGGGCAGTACTGGGGCACTGCATAATGGTCACTACTGGGGACATTGCATAATGGGCACAACTTCAGGGGGCACTGCATAAGGGGCTCTAATACAGGCGGGAATTGCATAAGGGGCACTACTACAGGGGGCACTGCATTGGTTTTTATTACTAATAAACTTTTAAAATTGCATATGACTTTTTTTTTTTTTTGAGGCCCACACACTCTTAGACGTTGAATATTCGGCCCACTTTGTATTTTGAGTTTGACATGCCTGAACTACAGCATTCCTCTGGGGAGAGAGGAGAAACTTCCAGAAGGACAACCATCTCTGCAGCAATCCACCAATCAGGCCTGTATGGTAGAGAGGCCAGACGGAAGCCACTCCTTAGTAAAAAGCACATGGAAGCCCACCTGGAGTTTGCCAAAATGCACCTGAAGGACTCTCAGACCATGAGAAACAAAATTCTCTGGTCTGATGAGACAAAGATTGAACTCTTTGGTATGAATGCCAGGCGTTATGTTTGGAGCAAACCAGGCACCGCTCATCACCAGGCCAATACCATCCCTACAGTGAAGCATGGTGGTGGCAGCATCATGCTGTGGGGATGTTGTTCAGCGTCAGGAACTGGGAGACTAGTCAGGATAGAGGGAAAGATGAATGCAGCAATGTACAGAGACATCATGGATGAAACCTGCTCCAGAGCACTCTTGACCTCAGACTGGGGCGACGTTTCATCTTTCAGCAGGACAACGACCCTAAGCACACAGCCAAGATATCAAAGCAGTGGCTTCAGGACAGCTCTGTGAATGTCCTTGAGTGGCCCAGCCAGAGCCCAGACTTGAATCTGAATGAACATCTCTGGAGAGATCTGAAAATGGCTGTGCACCGACGCTTTCCATCCAACCAGATGGAGCTTGAGAGGTGCTGCAAAGAGGAATGGGCAAAACTGCCCGAAGATAGGTGTGCCAAGCTTGTTGTGGCATCATATTCAAAAAGACTTGAGGCTGTAATTGCTGCCAAAGGTGCATCAACAAAGTATTGAGCAAAGGCTGTGAATACTTATGTACATGTGATTTCTTAGTTTTTTTCTTAACTAAATTGGAAAAATCTCAAAAAAACTTTTTACACGTTGTCATTATGGGGAGATGTGACAGGAGTGTATCTCCGTATACTTTATTGCTCTCCAAGGCTTAGTACATAGACCCCTTAGGGATAGCTTTATCTAACCTTCAAGCGATAAAGTGGAGAAGTTGCCATAGCAACCAATCAGCTGTTGCCATTTTATAGCTTTTATAGACTGGTTGCTACGGGCAACTTCCACACCCCAAATTATAACGTACAATCCTGCACCAGTTTGACTAGATCTAGTCTCACTCCTTTGGTCCCATTCTCCTATAATTTTATATATAGTCCAGTCTGGTAGTTACCTAGATTAATACATAAGAGGTGCTACCCATTGCTCATAAAGGAGAAGCATCAGAAGATACAGGGGGCACTCTGGAGAAGCATCAGAAGATACGGGGGGCACTCTGGAGAAGCATCAGAAGATACAGGGGGCACTCTGGAGACTCATCACTAGATACAGGGGGCACTCTGGAGAATCATCACAAGATACAGGGGGCACTCTGGAGAATCATCACAAGATACAGGGGGCACTCTGGAGAATCATCACAAGATACAGGGGCCTCTCTGGAGAATCATCACAAGATACAGGGGGCACTCTGGAGAATCATCACAAGATACAGGGGCCTCTCTGGAGAATCATCACAAGATACAGGGGGCACTCTGGAGAATCATCACAAGATACAGGGGGCACTCTGGAGAATCATCACAAGATACAGGGGCCTCTCTGGAGAATCATCACAAGATACAGGGGGCACTCTGGAGAATCATCACAAGATACAGGGGCCTCTCTGGAGAATTGTCACAAGATACAGGGGCCTCTCTGGAGAATCATCACAAGATACAGGGGGTACTCTGGAGAATCATCACAAGATACAGGGGCCTCTCTGGAGAATCATCAGAAGATACAAGGGCCTCTCTGGAGAATCATCAGAAGATACAGGGGGCTCCCTGGAGAATCATCACAAGATACAGGGGGCTCTCTGGAGAATCATCACAAGATACAGGGGGCACTCTGGTAATTGCTCTTCTTTTTCTTGTATCTTGTGATGAATCTCCAATTAATCTATCTGGAAGGTTGGATAAATCTTCCACGCCGGTATAGTTCTAACACTGCGAGGTCCTTCTGGGACTTGTGTTTCACTAACAGCTGAACACTCTGTGTATAGGTTTTCATATATAGGAAATTTAATTTGAGCTACAATCTATAGGTTAGTGTTGCATCACTTTAGAAACGTCAATCCAATTTAAGGCATAAAGTTATTTTTTGCCGGCCTCGAGCCTACACACAGTTCCTACTACCATTCTGGGACGTGATCAACTCTCAGATTCAAATTTCTCAACAGTAAAGTGAAATCATTTATAAATTTCAATGGAACTGTCCTAGTGGACACATTTTCATGTGAAACTAAAAAAAATTAATGTAAAAATCCATTGCCAAGCACTCGTTAATGAGATTACGGATTCATTGAAAAGCGCATCATGGAACTATGTACAGTACCTCTCCTTTATTACAGGTCATGAAATCCTATAAAAACATCCAATAAGCCTAGTTACTATGTCAGGGTGCAAGATTGCACAAAAGATGCCCCAAAATGTTTCCAATACATATTTTGAATATAAGAGAGAAAGTAATATATGTTTAGTACTTTATCCTACAGACAGCTGAAGCCACATCCCATTACATTAGCATGATTCCACACAGAGCAAGTCTGCGAGCCTGTCACTTACGTGATGGATACTTCCTCCTGTCTTACCTGGCCATCTGCTGCAGAGGACTGAAATCTATACTTTGGCAATGACTCCTAGTTTGCAAAATCAAACCCGCATCCCAAAAATTAGCATTCATCTCAACTATGTGCGCATCCGCGAAATGCAAGACTCCTATAGAAATGGTCACTCGCAGCGAGGTAGTGTGACTTTTCTACAGCACGTCACCTTTCATAGTGCATGAAAAAGTGGGGAAATAATCTTGGGCAACTAAGATAGCAGAGCAGAATAGAAGGCCGTGTTTGCATATGTTATTGATGATGGGAAAATGGTGTTTTTCAGCAAATGAGTCTTTCCAGTATTGTGATGTACATTAGAATGTTACTTACACCTCCACGTACCTGTCCCACATCAGTTACACCACCACACACCTGTGCCCCATAATTTAACCCATTATTAAGCTTTTTGGATAAAATCACCTAAAACTGACATGGCATGGCTAATTATGTCATTAAAAACCCTCCAAGTGCATGATCATTTTTTAGAGAGGTGTAGCAGATGTTCTGCACTGTGTCCCGACATTTTCACCTTAACTTTTGTGTTGCTCAGGAGGGTGCTCACAAAAGAAATGTGAATTTGCTGGAAAACGACAATGCGAGTCTGGAATTAAATTGCAAATGCTGAAAATGTCTCACAGGAGCCAACTTGTTCATAATTGAATTAATCCCCTTGAAAGAAAGAGAGGCCAATAGAATATGTGCTAAATGCCTTCTCTGTAAGCAACTGAAAGATCAACTTTATGCTGAGTACACACTGTAGATATCAGTCATCGGTCAGTGCATTGCAGGTCTGTACACCGATATATTGCATTGGCCACAGAGGATGTGTGCGCATCTGCCCCTGTGTATTACCAGTCGACCCGAGATTCTCCCTGCTGGAACCACCACTGATGACTTCACAACTGGACGGGCAAATTTAAATGCTCACAGAGTTGTGATGTCTGGCCAGACATATCGAGCAGCTGATTGGTAAGTGTGTACGCTTACCTAATCGGTCGCTCGTTTGGTGGGATGGTGGTACGGCCTCTGCATTGCTGCAGTGTGTACCCGCGTTAGACAGCCGAATAGATAACATTGTAACAACCATTCAAAAGAAAACAATCTTGCAAACTTTAAAATAACATTTTAGATCTCTACTTCTCATTCAGATAGTGACCCTGAAACCTTTTAACCATTTGTAAACAACCTGATGCAACAATGTTTCATGTAAATTGTTACAAAACAAGGACAGATTTATAAATGAAAGGTGGGTACTTGCTATACAGTGTGATGTAACTCATCGGATATTTGATCGCAAGGAATGATCATATCATGCAAATACATTGTACACTTGTTCCTACTGACCCTCACTATTTATCTGTTGTATTGGAAGGGATAGAGATTTACATTCTTAACCACTGGAATATCTGTTGGATATGTCTGTCATACAGTGAGCTATAGACATTATATTGTGGCCATACACTGTGAGCTATGAGTGTACTGTATGGCTACGATATCTGCGTTCCTCCCCTGTGACGGGACAGGGGAAATGTGTTTGTTATCCACTGACAGATGTGATCGGCCAATTATTGAATCTATCGGACATGGTGGATAATTTTGCATGTTAAATAGCCTGATAATTACTGATTGGTCCGGGCCATACACTGTTTGATTACTGTTCAATAATTATCAACAAAATATATAAAAAAAAGTAAAAAAAAGGCTTGGTAAACATTCAAAACACTTTTAATAATGTACAATAATAATACACCACCTCTCAGACATTAGCTGGGGAAACATATACCAAGAATAATGTTCATAAATATATGTGAACCTCATTAGTTAGGTAGTGCTAGACAAGAAATGAAATGCCTGTGTATAAGTGGCCCAAAAACAATTGATTGTGAGTAATCTGTGAGAGTTACTGGCTCCAATATAAACTTACATCTTAATAAGTAGTAAATGTCCCGGTTGATTATCCAGTGAGTAGGGAAAATCGAATTTACCCGATAGAGGTTTCCAACATGGCAACATTAGCATGATCTCCTCGCAGTGTTCATTTTGTGCAGCGGTGAGAGGAATCCACGGTGTCTCCACTTGTACAACTGGTCCGGATGGAGGTGTGGGGCACCTCCACACAGAGACACATAGAGCCGGTTATATGCTGGATTATTCCTCTTCTACAAGCCCATACACAGTTTCACACTGGACTTTTATATTACATCATCCGGACCAGCATCAGCTTCCGGAGCTGGCCAGGGGCTGCGGGGGAGAGATCTCTCTTCTGCCCTTGGAGCCACCACAGGCTTACAGTAGATTACACCATCTTCAGATGGTGTAAACTACTGGTGCTAATCTCTGAAAAGATTTGTTTTTTGGAGTTTAGTACATAGGGATCAGATCGTAGTCACTATTGATGACAATGCGGACTGAGATCTGCAGCGCTAATTCGCACTTTGCGGGAGATTTCTGCATTGTGCTATTATTACATAGCAACAGTACATCAAATTGTACAGAAACTGCAGTTTCTGCATAATTTTATGTAAAAAACATCTTTATACATAGGCCTCTTAGTCTTTTAATTTATCAATTATGAAATTTAGATGTGGAATTATTATAATAGTTATAGTTCCTGTCATTAGTTTTTTTAATTACTTGTAGATATCTCATGTATCCTGGAAATGGGTACAGTATCTGCAGCTCAGAAATTCATACGTACAAAAAAAATCCACATTTGTTTATTAGAATTTAACATGGATAATCTCCAAAATCAGCGCCATCTGTAACGTGTCAATTCCAAGACCATTAGGGATTTAATTTGCTATATCATGAAATTACATGCTCCCTCCTCCTTTTAATTTTGGAAATATTTCCACATTCTTTCATATTTGACTGTATCCAGTTATCTGGTTTGGAATCATTGAATCATTTGCTTTCCAGAATTGAGTTTAGTTTGCAGACTTTACACCGTAGAATAGTTGCATTTATATTATATATGCACCAATGTGTTGTTGCTATCAGAGGTTTTTAGGAAACTTGAAAGGGATGAAGTGCGCTCAATAGTGGTCAATCTAAATTGTACTATTTGTATTGGAAATCCACCCGAATGTCTAAAATAATAATAATGCACAATAGTAATATTTTGATGACTATTTTATTTTCTAGATGCTCTGCACTCGTAGTGCTAGTGAATATTCAAAGGAATGAAACAGTATATGGTCATAAAAATGAATGACTGTCATGCAAAATCACTGCGGGGGGTCAGCTGTTCTTGGAGGGATCAGCTCTCCATATGGTCTCTGCTTTAGGCTTGTACCATATGTTCCCCAGGAGGCCGCTATACGGTCATCAGTGGGAGACAGAGAGATAGTAAATCAGTTAATCCCCCCTATATTAAATTCAGGTGGGATGTTGGTAGATTAGCGGCGTCCCGCATAAAAATTCTCTTACTTGGTCTAATGATCTCAGCGTCTTACACACATATATATATATATATATATATATATATATATATATGTCTTCCTCATAAGTAGAGGAGTAATGACAATCAAATGGCCACAACTGGATCTGTGGATATTAAAGAACACAAGTTCCTTGACATTCTACATCCAGTAATCCCAGTGTTTTATTATTTGCCGAAGATACAGAAGGACATCAAAAATCCACCCGGCCGACCTATAGTGTCTGGGATAAATTCCTTAACGGCAAATCTTTCACAGTACATTGACCAGTTTCTGCAACCCTATGTCAAACCGCAGAAATCACATTTACTAGATACAACCCAAACACTTAGAGTCCTAGGAGATATCAAGTGGAAGAACGACTATTGACTTTGTTCAAGTGATGTAACATCTTTGTACAGTATTATTGACCATCAAGAGGGAACAGCAGCCATAGAACACTATTTGAATCAAGATCCAGATTTAGATATAAGACAGGTACAGTTTATTTTAGACAGCATAACATTCATTCTTAAACATAACTACCTGTGGTTTGGCGGTAAATTTTACCACCAGACGACCGGTACTGCGATGGGGACCAGGTTCGCCCCCAGCTATGCAAACCTATTTATGAGTAGGTGGGAAGACAATAAGATCTGGTCTCAACATGGCTGGGTGGCGACCCTGGTCCTCTGAAGAAGATATATAGATGATGTAATTTTCTTCTGGCAAGGAGATGAGGATTCACTTATAGAATTCACACGCTACTTAAATACCAATACTAGCAACCTCGTTTTCACTACCACATATAGCCAGACTACTAGTAATTTCCTTGATCTCACTATATATATATATATATATATATATATATATAGAACAAGTTCAGATAAAGACTTGTACATATCAGAAAAAGGTGGATATAAATAGCTATATCCTTTCAAATAGTGGCCACCATCCAAATTGGCTACGCAACATTCCAAGCAGCCAATTCAAAACGATTAGGCATAACTGCTCGGATATGGACTCATAGATAGCAAGGTTTAGAATTGAGTAAACAATTTCTAGAGAAGAATTATGATGAGAAACTGGTAGAAGCAGCATTTAAGGAAACAGCAGAACTGAAAAGGGACACACTACTGGAATATACCAATAAAACAAGTAAGAGAACCGATGTTGCCTTCATAACACAATACAACAGGGATAATCGAGCCCTGACCAAAATAATTGATAAACATTGGCATATTCTACAACAAGAAGAGGCATTGGTGGCTGTTATATCAACCAAACCTAAAATCCCCTTCAGAAAAGCACCGGATATCAAAAGTAAACTAATATCAAGCCATATAACACCATCTGTTGAAATCCAAAGTACCATAAATGGGAGGACACAACCTAAAGGTTTTTTCCAATGTGGAAAGTGCCAGAATTGCAAGTCAACAAATTATACAACTAAAAAACAAGAAGTATTCACTTTAAATCAAACCAAAGAGTCATATAAAATCAATGATTTCATTACTTGGGACAGTATCGGCGTGATATACTTAGCAGAAAGCCCATGCGGCAAACAGTATGTCGGGAGGACTGTCCGTGCACTAAAGAGCAGAACTGCAGAACGAATCAGAAACATCAAAAAAGGAGCAGAAAACCACAGCCTATCCAATCACTGTAAACTTACACATAGTTGTATTCCTATCACTTTTAATTCTGTTGGAATACAGTTAATAAAGAAAAATTGGCGAGGGGTTAATTACATTAACAAGATCAATAGAGAAGAACTAAAATGGATCTTTAACCTCAAAACAATGTCACCACGAGGGCTCAATATTGACAGTGAAATTAATTCTGTTATCACTGCAGATTAATCTAATTCTCAGAATTATTATCCAATTCTGCTGGAATGAAGACTAGTTTAATTAAACAACTAAACACGAGTAGATGAGAGATCACCATACAATATATAGATCTGGAAGTTAGAACTATTATTATTACTTTATACTACAGAGTTAACATTTTTCATCTTTGGAATGCAGATCACTAATTAATCCATAGAGGTCACTATCTAATCAAAATTCATTAATAGATTGCTCCCAATTACCATCATTATATTTAATTTTCTATTTTTCCGTTTTTCATTTAAGATAAAGATACGCAGTGGCTTATCAAAGATCTATATAATTTTTATTTTGATGCAGATGCAACGCTCATGCATCCATAGTTATGTAAATAGCGTTCACACACTTTATTAGGTTAATTGCATTAAGTTCCTGAGGCACCTATGAGATCAGAGACCACGGTATATATGAGCACGCTGAGCAGAGACCTATTGACACCCCCCCCCCTGAGGAAGGCCAATCAGAGGCCGATACGCGTTGGGAACCCCCATTTACATATTGACACACGAGGAAGCGGCCACATGGAGAGGCAGCAGCGTGAGCGGGCTCTCGGAGCTGAACAGAAGTGCAGACACAGACGGATGTGAAGCCATCCAAGAACGCCGATCTAACCAGGATTACAGAGAGATCTCCACGATGCAGGTACCACATTAGTTGCAGACATTTATGAGATACGGCTTCACTCTAGAAACCATCGGAGTTTAGCCGGGTGGAGGAAGAGAAGTATAGCCGGAAAGAAAGGGAAAGGTGCAGCGGATTGTCTGCCCATTTTCAAGACTTTTACAGCACTTGTTGCACTAAGTACACTCATCATTGGGACTATTCCACAGGTCCAGTTGTGGCCATTTGATTGTCATTACTCCTCTACTTATGAGGAAGACATATATATATGTATATATATATATATATATATATATATATGTGTAAGACACTGAGATCATTAGACCAAGTAAGAGAATTTTTATGCGGGACGCCGCTAATCTACCAACATCCCACCTGAATTTAATATAGGGGGGATTAACTGATTTACTATCTCTCTGTCTCCCACTGACGACCGCATAGCGGCCTCCTGGGGAACGTATGGTATAGGCATCAGCAGAGACCATACGGAGAGCTGATCCCTCAAAGAAAAGCTGACCCCCCGCAGTGGTGTATTGACACACTAGTCATTTGACACTATAGACTTACTAACATTTTATATACCTGTTATTCACTGACAACTGCACAGCGGTTTCCTGGGGAACATATGGTACAAGCCTAAAGCAGAGACCATATGGAGAGCTGATCCCTCCAAGAACAGCTGACCCCCCGCAGTGATTTTACATGACAGTCATTCATTTTTATGACCATATACTGTTTCATTCCTTTGAATATTCACTAGCACTACGAGTGCAGAGCATCTAGAAAATAAAATAGTCATCAAAATATTACTATTGTGCATTATTATTATTTTAGACATTCGGGTGGATTTCCAATACAAATAGTACAATTTAGATTGACCACTATTGAGCGCACTTCATCCCTTTCAAGTTTACCGTATAAGAGGTGGACCCCTCTTGATTTTTTTCAACCTAATAATAATACTAGAGCGCAGTAAATCGCGTTTTCAAATACATGCTTTTAGGAAGCTTACGTCAGACGTCACCCACAGGGCGCAGTCTTAAGTCGTTTAAGTGATGTGCTACTAAGTTTGTTACTGTCATGCCCTGTTTTCTATTTCCTGAAGATGCCTACTAAGTCCACTAATGTTCCAATTTACGTGTGGCATGTGTGATATCGGAGGGAGTGACTGTACAAGTCCTATGGCCAGGACCATCTTCCATCTTCATAGGTACTGTCACATTCCGGCCAAAGATTCAACAATTTACGTGTGGCATGTGTGATATCGGAGGGAGTGACTGTACAAGTCCTATGGCCAGGACCATCTTCCATCTTCATAGGTACTGTCACATTCCGGCCAAAGATTCAGCAATTTACCTGTGGTGTGTGTGATATCAGAGGGAGTGACTGTACAAGTCCTATGGCCAGGACCATCTTCCATCTTCATAGGTACTGTCACATTCCTGCCAAAGATTCAGCAATTTACCTGTGGTGTGTGTGATATCAGAGGGAGTGACTGTACAAGTCCTATGGCCAGGACCATCTTCCATCTTCATAGGTACTGTCACATTCCGGCCAAAGATTCAGCAATTTACTGTGGTGTGTGTGATATCGGAGGGAGTGACTGTACAAGTCCTATGGCCAGGACCATCTTCCATCTTCATAGATACTGTCACATTCCAGATCAAAGATTCAACAATTTACGTGTGGCGTGTGTGATATCGGAGGGAGTGACTGTACAAGTCCTATGGCCAGGACCATCTTCCATCTTCATAGGTACTGTCACATTCCGGCCAAAGATTCAGCAATTTACCTGTGGTGTGTGTGATATCAGAGGGAGTGACTGTACAAGTCCTATGGCCAGGACCATCTTCCATCTTCATAGGTACTGTCACATTCCAGATCAAAGATTCAACAATTTACTTGTGGCATGTGTGGTATCGGAGGGAGTGACTGTACAAGTCCTATGGCCAGGACCATCTTCCATCTTCATAGGTACTGTCACATTCCTGCCAAAGATTCAGCAATTTACCTGTGGTGTGTGTGATATCAGAGGGAGTGACTGTACAAGTCCTATGGCCAGGACCATCTTCCATCTTCATAGGTACTGTCACATTCCGGCCAAAGATTCAGCAATTTACGTGTGGCGTGTGTGATATCAGAGGGAGTGACTGTACAAGTCCTATGGCCAGGACCATCTTCCATCTTCATAGGTACTGTCACATTCCGGCCAAAGATTCAGCAATTTACGTGTGGTGTGTGTGATATCGGAGGGAGTGACTGTACAAGTCCTATGGCCAGGACCATCTTCCATCTTCATAGGTACTGTCACATTCCGGCCAAAGATTCAGCAATTTACCTGTGTAAGAATGTCTGACTTTCTGTACTGTCAGGCACATCTCCACTTCACTGATTAGGAAGGAACAATCTTTTGTAGATCTCACCGTTGTTGGGTTGTGTGATAAGAATACACATACTTCATAGAGCGTTCATCATTCTGATTTATTCTTCACTGATTCTGACATTTCCGTATATTCTCTGGTAAAAGAACAAAGGCCTAAGAAACCACTAATGTCTGGGTCGGAGGTTCCCAAACGCGGTCCTCAAGGCTCCCCAACAGTTCAGGTATTAGAGAGAGCCATGGCTGAGCACAGGTGACTTAATTAGTACCACAGTCAATTTGATTTAACCACCTGTGCTCAACCATGGATATCTCTAAAAGCTGGACTGTTGGGGAGCCTTGAGGACTGTGTTTGGAAACCTCTATTCTGGGTTATTTATTGATTTACTGCCCCCGCTATGATAACACCTATTATACGAGTACATATCACCATTGAGAGGGACAACGAAGAACTTATCTAGTTACTTTCCAACTTACAATAAGGAAATGGGAGAAACTATTGTTGGACAGTAGTACAAGAAGCAAAAGGTTAGGGCCAGATGTACAAAGGATAAACTTCGAGCCAATTCGCTCCCAACTGTCATTTTTCCAACACGGCCTGTAACATGACAGTTAGGAGCTGAGTGGCTGGTGGTTTATCACTGTCTAGTTTATCACTTTCCAGAACTTAGTACATCTCCCCCTATGTCAGGTAAGGGGGGCACATTAATTGTTATTGTTAATATAAAAACTTAACGTTTTTTAGATATACATTAATATATCCCTGTATGGGACAAAGGCCAGCGAAATAGTGGTTAAAAAATAGAAAGTAGTGAAAAAGGTTTACATTGAAAATGTGTATTAAAATAAAATAAAGAATATCCCCACTGTGTGTCCTGGTTATTAATTCATCATTAGATGTATTTTGAATATTTATGCTGAGCGCAGAATGGTAGCGGTAATGAGAGAGTGAGAATTCCGTTCTATTTAGATGTAGTTTATAATATAGAGTTTAGTAAATGAGCCTTACAGCGACTGGTCACAAATACTCTATGTACATAATACTATTTATACAGAAGAATATTGACTCATCCAAACAATGTGTTTATATCATATTAGACATTGTCCATTTACTCTCTTACAGATAGGACAATCGTATATGATTTCTATATTGGTAATCCGCTCTTATTATATGAGATTCATGTCTGATCAGATTATTCAAACCTTATTATTTTTCAGAACCCTTTGGGCACCTCCCTAATGATAAATTACCACAATATTTTTTGTAAGTTGCGTACTTTGTTGAAAAATGACTGCGCAAATTTTAGCACAAAATGAGTTTAAAGTATTGGGTCATGTTTTTCGGGGAGCCATATGGAGGCGACAAGTGTTTTAAACGGAATACATACGAATTACCGCCAGACACATGTTCGGCGGTTCAAATCTCGACAGCGGCAGGCCGACACGGCTGTATACCCCAATCGTCCGCAGGTAAGTATGAACTAACCTAACCCCCCTAACCCTTCTTAGGGGTACCTAACCCTAACCTTCCCCCCAGTGCCTAACCCTAACCCTCACTCCCCCTAGCCTAACACTAGCCCTCCCGGGGGGGTGCCTGACCCTAAGTCCCCCCCGGGGGTGCCTAACCCTCCCTCCCCCTAGCCTAACCCTAGCCCTCCCGGGGGGGTGCCTAACCCTCACTCCCCCTAGCCTAACACTAGCCCTCCCGGGGGGGTGCCTGACCCTAAGTCCCCCCCGGGGGTGCCTAACCCTCCCTCCCCCTAGCCTTACCCTAGCCCTCCCGGGGGGGTACCTAACCCTAAGTCCCCCCCCCGGGAGCCCTAAACATACCCCCCCGCGCCGCTGTCCGCAGCGGCGCCTGGCATCCCTTCGATTGGGATGCCGGGCGCCGGTCAAATGACAGGCGTCTAGAATTAGACGGCTGTCATTTAACCCTCGCCGGGATGAAGCAGTCGGGAAGCCGACTGTTGGGCTTACGTCAGCCGGCTTCCTGATTGCATACTGTTTTAAACATCGCACGTATCATTAGGCAAAAATAGGGATTTTGCATCTTTTTTCTCCAGGTCTGAGATGGAGAAAACCTTTCTCCTGTTTCTCACTATAAAAGTGCGATAACTTATGGCGGGTGTGATAATATCGCAAAAAAAAAAATCGACCGATAAGGGTCAAAGCCAATAGGGTACCATAGCAATAATAGCATTTAAATACCGGCAACGGCTCCGCATCTCACACCCTTCACTACCTGACCCGAGCCCGGATTCATATAATTTTGCTCGGAGCCCTATTAGGCGAATTCGCACTGCCGTAAAGTGCGGCCACTGCACACACACGAGATCATCGCACCTACTGGGATTGACCCCATAGTGTCGGTAGCTATATGTAGAATTGAAATAACTATGGATATACACTCCTTTAGGTAATAGTATTTCTCACTTGTATCTTTTATCACACGGACATTCAATAAACTCTAATAAGTTTGCTGATCTGCCTCTTAATATATGTTAATTAGCCTAAAATGTTTGGTTCTCCTCAACTCCTTTATTTGTATGATGACCCCTATTAATATCTGGGTCTAATAAACTCTACTATCACAATCTGTAATTGATACACAGTCTGACATTGGAACAATGTTGCCACTCTGTCAATGTCTCAGTCTCCATTGTTCTGATAATCGCCAAAGCCAGAGCTGCATAATGCTAAATCAGTCATCGTAAATGAAGACCGACTGCAGATCAGGATAATAATGTGTATTAGAGTGATATAAATGAGCTGAGTTTAATACGAGATAGTGGCCACACTGTTTCAATGTATCTCTCCTGAACGTTATAACAACCATAATAGCAAATAATATACATTCTAGATCAGGGCTCGACAAATTTTTGTAAAATCTTGGAGCCATCTTAAAAGTTTAGGAGCCAGACCATCGTCCATTACCAAAATATATGAAATCTTGTATAGACCACCACACATGCCCTTTCAGTGCCCCTCAACCTAGTAGTAAGCGCCCTGTAATAGTGCCCCCGGTAGTAAGCCCCCTGTATTAGTGCCCCCGGTAGTAAGCCCCTTGAAATAGTGCCCCCAGGAGAAATCCCCTTGAAATAGTGCACCCAGTAGTAAGCCCCTTGAAATAGTGCCCCCTGTAGTAAGCCTCCAGTATTAGTGCCCACAGTAGTAAGCCCCCTGCAATAGTGCCCCCAGTACTAAGCCCCATCATATAGTGCCCCCAGTACTAAGCCCCCTCTAAGTGTGCTGCACACATACACAAAAAAAACGAAACAATACTAACCTTAGGCCACGATCCTTCGTCTGCTGCAGTCTGCCACTCTTCGGAACTATGGGAGAGACGTCATGACGTCTCTCCCATAATGCCCGTGGGGGGAGCCGTACGCCGGAGCTCAGGAGTGAGCTCCGGCTGGTGCTGCGGGGAGTCGGGCGTCCGCTGGTAACATTTCTGCGGGCGCCCGGCAGGAGCTTCCCTTCGGCGGGAGTGGGGGGGGGGGGTTGGTCTTCGAAATGTTATCCTTATTTTAAGTAATCAACATGTAATGTTTCACTATCTTAAAATGTTTGTGTCATTTCCTGTTGTGACAATTAGGCTCTAGCTTAAACAATTCCAATACTGAAGGAAAGACCTAAATTATGGTCCTGTCAGGCCTGAGGGTTGGTGTTGGCTCAAACAGGTGTGGGAGGCTGCAGTGGAGACTGAAGACGAGTGTATGAGGCTGGGAGGTTTGAGCCAGCTCTTCCTCATGTTGAGAGAAGACAGGACTGGAACAGTAGTAGGTATTGGATTGGTATCGATGTTGTAGATATTAGACTGGGACTGATGATACAGAATCGATGATGAAGAATTGGATTGGAATTGATAATGTAGAATCGGATTGGAAACGATGATGGAGATATCAGATTTCGACCGATGTTAGAGACATGGGCTTCGGACCAATGTTGGAGATAGGAGCAAGTCTCTTGGTAAATCCAGATTGGAATGCTGATGGAGACTTGCATTTACCAGACTTGAAACTGGATTAAGACGGACTGGAATTGTGCAGATACAAAGTACCTGGGAGCTCAGCACAGAACTGTAACTTCAGCAGAAGTGACGTTGTACTGGCAATTTGGGCCAGTCAGGAAGAGTAACTTATAGGACTGAGTCACCAGGGATTGGATGCTGTGATCAGCTGGTCTGGGCTAAGGTCTGAGTGGATAAGGAGCATCAGGTGACAGAGTCCAACATGGCTGCGCCCGTACTGTTGTTTTGGAGGGAACTCTGACGTGCAGCTTGTGTACCATGAGGCTGAGCAGACAGTGAGCAGTGCTCTGCGGGGAGCCACCTCCATGCCCAGATACAGAACACTGAGAGGACTGGACAGGAACAGTACAGACAGACCTCGTGACCAGCCAGGAGCTATGTGCAGCTTGTGTACCATGAGGCTGAGCAGACACACTGTTAGCAGTGCCCTACGGGGAGCCACCTCCATGCCCAGATAGAGAACACTGAGAGGACTGGACAGGAACAGCACAGACAGACCTCGTGACCAGCCAGGAGCTATGTGCAGCTTGTGTACCCTGAGGCTGAGCAGACACACTGTTAGCAGTGCGCTACGGGGAGCCACCTCCATGCCCAGATAGAGAACACTGAGAGGACTGGACAGGAACAGCACAGACAGACCTCGTGACCAGCCAGGAGCTATGTGCAGCTTGTGTACCCTGAGGCTGAGCAGACACACTGTGAGCAGCGCCCTACGGGGAGCCACCTCCATGCCCAGATACAGAACACTGAGAGGACTAGGTAGGAACAGCACAGACAGACCTCGTGACCAGCCAGGAGCTCTGTGCAGCTTGTGTACCATGAGGCTGAGCAGACACAGTGAGCAGTGCCCTACGGGGAGCCACCTCCATGCCCAGATACAGAACACTGAGAGGACTGGACAGGAACAGCACAGACAGACCTCGTGACCAGCCAGGAGCTATTTGCAGCTTGTGTACCATGAGGCTGAGCAGACACACTGTGAGCAGTGCCCTACGGGGAGCCACCTCCATGCCCAGATACAGAACACTGAGAGGACTGGACAGGATCAGCACAGACAGACCTCGTGACCAGCCAGGAGCTATGTGCAGCTTGTGTACCATGAGGCTGAGCAGGGAGCCACCTCCATGCCCAGATACAGAACACTGAGAGGACTGGACAGGAACAGCACAGACAGACCTCGTGACCAGCCAGGAGCTATGTGCAGCTTGTGTACCATGAGGCTGAGCAGACACACTGTTAGCAGTGCCCTACTGGGAGCCACCTCCATGCCCAGATACAGAACACTGAGAGGACTGGACAGGAACAGCACAGACAGACCTCGTGACCAGCCAGGAGCTATGTGCAGCTTGTGTACCATGAGGCTGAGCAGACACAGTGAGCAGTGCCCTACGGGGAGCCACCTCCATGCCCAGATACAGAACACTGAGAGGACTGGACAGGATCAGCACAGACAGACCTCGTGACCAGCCAGGAGCTATGTGCAGCTTGTGTACCATGAGGCTGAGCAGGGAGCCACCTCCATGCTCAGATACAGAACACTGAGAGGACTAGGTAGGAACAGCACAGACAGACCTCGTGACCAGCCAGGAGCTATGTGCAGCTTGTGTACCATGAGGCTGAGCAGACACACTGTTAGCAGTGCCCTACGGGGAGCCACCTCCATGCCCAGGTACAGAACACTGAGAGGACTGGACAGGATCAGCACAGACAGACCTAGTCACCAGTCAGGAGCTATGTGCAGCTTGTGTACCATGAGGCTGAGCAGGGAGCCACCTCCATGCCCAGATACAGAACACTGAGAGGACTGGACAGGAACAGCACAGACAGACCTCGTGACCAGCCAGGAGCTATGTGCAGCTTGTGTACCATGAGGCTGAGCAGGGAGCCACCTCCATGCCCAGATACAGAACACCGAGAGGACTGGACAGGAACAGCACAGACAGACCTCGTGACCAGCCAGGAGCTATGTGCAGCTTGTGTACCATGAGGCTGAGCAGACACAGTGAGCAGTGCCCTACGGGGAGCCACCTCCATGCCCAGATACAGAACACTGAGAGGACTGGACAGGATCAGCACAGACAGACCTCGTGACCAGCCAGGAGCTATGTGCAGCTTGTGTACCATGAGGCTGAGCAGGGAGCCACCTCCATGCCCAGATACAGAACACTGAGAGGACTAGGTAGGAACAGCACAGACAGACCTCGTGACCAGCCAGGAGCTATGTGCAGCTTGTGTACCATGAGGCTGAGCAGACACACTGTTAGCAGTGCCCTACGGGGAGCCACCTCCATGCCCAGGTACAGAACACTGAGAGGACTGGACAGGATCAGCACAGACAGACCTCGTGACCAGCCAGGAGCTATGTGCAGCTTGTGTACCATGAGGCTGAGCAGGGAGCCACCTCCATGCCCAGATACAGAACACTGAGAGGACTGGACAGGAACAGCACAGACAGACCTCGTGACCAGCCAGGAGCTATGTGCAGCTTGTGTACCATGAGGCTGAGCAGGGAGCCACCTCCATGCCCAGATACAGAACACTGAGAGGACTGGACAGGAACAGCACAGACAGACCTCGTGACCAGCCAGGAGCTATGTGCAGCTTGTGTACCATGAGGCTGAGCAGACACAGTGAGCAGTGCCCTACGGGGAGCCACCTCCATGCCCAGATACAGAACACTGAGAGGACTGGACAGGATCAGCACAGACAGACCTCGTGACCAGCCAGGAGCTATGTGCAGCTTGTGTACCATGAGGCTGAGCAGGGAGCCACCTCCATGCCCAGATACAGAACACTGAGAGGACTAGGTAGGAACAGCACAGACAGACCTCGTGACCAGCCAGGAGCTATGTGCAGCTTGTGTACCATGAGGCTGAGCAGACACACTGTTAGCAGTGCCCTACGGGGAGCCACCTCCATGCCCAGGTACAGAACACTGAGAGGACTGGACAGGATCAGCACAGACAGACCTAGTCACCAGTCAGGAGCTATGTGCAGCTTGTGTACCATGAGGCTGAGCAGGGAGCCACCTCCATGCCCAGATACAGAACACTGAGAGGACTGGACAGGAACAGCACAGACAGACCTCGTGACCAGCCAGGAGCTATGTGCAGCTTGTGTACCATGAGGCTGAGCAGGGAGCCACCTCCATGCCCAGATACAGAACACTGAGAGGACTGGACAGGAACAGCACAGACAGACCTCGTGACCAGCCAGGAGCTATGTGCAGCTTGTGTACCATGAGGCTGAGCAGACACAGTGAGCAGTGCCCTACGGGGAGCCACCTCCATGCCCAGATACAGAACACTGAGAGGACTGGACAGGATCAGCACAGACAGACCTCGTGACCAGCCAGGAGCTATGTGCAGCTTGTGTACCATGAGGCTGAGCAGACACACTGTTAGCAGTGCCCTACGGGGAGCCACCTCCATGCCCAGGTACAGAACACTGAGAGGACTGGACAGGATCAGCACAGACAGACCTAGTCACCAGTCAGGAGCTATGTGCAGCTTGTGTACCATGAGGCTGAGCAGGGAGCCACCTCCATGCCCAGATACAGAACACTGAGAGGACTGGACAGGAACAGCACAGACAGACCTCGTGACCAGCCAGGAGCTCTGTGCAGCTTGTGTACCATGAGGCTGAGCAGACACAGTGAGCAGTGCCCTACGGGGAGCCACCTCCATGCCCAGATACAGAACACTGAGAGGACTAGGTAGGAACAGCACAGACAGACCTCGTGACCAGCCAGGAGCTATGTGCAGCTTGTGTACCATGAGGCTGAGCAGACACACTGTTAGCAGTGCCCTACGGGGAGCCACCTCCATGCCCAGGTACAGAACACTGAGAGGACTGGACAGGATCAGCACAGACAGACCTAGTCACCAGTCAGGAGCTATGTGCAGCTTGTGTACCATGAGGCTGAGCAGGGAGCCACCTCCATGCCCAGATACAGAACACTGAGAGGACTGGACAGGTACAGCACAGACAGACCTCGTGACCAGCCAGGAGCTATGTGCAGCTTGTGTACCATGAGGCTGAGCAGGGAGCCACCTCCATGCCCAGATACAGAACACTGAGAGGACTGGACAGGTACAGCATTATATACTTCTGAGCTCTCCATACAAAACATACATATACTGGCTAATCTGCATAGGAGGAAGAGTGGAGGACAGAATGAGCACACAGGGAACCAGAGGCTTATGTAGTCCATCAAGACACTAATCAGGTCACTGTGACTATCTGATACCTCTATCACACTACAAGCAGCAACCCGGGATATTATTCAGTGTGAAAGGCCAGGTTGAAATAACCCAGGTCAAGCGACTCTGCAATTCAACCCTGGTAACGAGCAGTGTGAATGGGTAACCCGGGTCCCTTTCACAACATAGGAAGAGTCGGCACTTAGAGATGATCTCATCTAAACGCAACAGCTCAGCACGTGATGATGGTGACCTCATTGACCCGGCAATAAGATGGGTCGGGCCGCCAGTCTGAAAGGGGTCTCAGCCGGGTCGCACCCAGAATGGAGACGTGCACAAAATCTTGGGTGCGACCCGGCATTTCGATGTGAAAGGGATATTAGGTATGTGACTGAGCAGCTAAGGTTACGTTTCCCTATTTATTGTGAGTTGTATAAAATTGTAGTTCTGATCTAATTCCGCACATCTGTGACGGTAAGTTCTAGAGAGAGTTCATTGTAACGCCGATAAATATGTTATGACTCAAAAGTTAGTTTTTCAGTTATATTCTCTTTCTGGTTTAGTGTAAGAGTAGTTTACTATTAGTGCTGTGTGATACTTACTGCCAGCACGGTCTAAGCACTTTACTATGTATCAACAGTATCATTGCTGGGATCTATATTACTCTGAATACTTTAGTTATTGACTTTATTTCTGATAACCACACTTCTTCATGTTCTTAGACATTTATTTTCTTACACTATTTAATCTAATTGATAATGATTTGTGCACTATTATAACAACTTTCTCCATTTTACTTGTTGGCAAATACGAAAACTACATATCCATATTTAATCGATTGTCAGCCACACTGTTTTGATTTTCTTTTAATTCAATTAAAGACGATCTGAACCTTTATCCCTCAGAATAATTAGGTGATGGGATGTAACACCTGGCACATTGTCTGGATTAGTCAGCATTCCCAGGTTATGACTTATAAGCTTCTGACATTGCAGAATGTGGGTTTTTCAAACAACATTCCTGTAACTGTAGGATCTCAGACATTTACAGAAACGATCCCATTGCTATAAATATACACACAAACCATTTGGTTGGATATTTGAAAGCGATTCCAAATAACAAAACTGATCCATGGACGAGATTTGCTTGCAGAACTGCGGCTGACCGCGTGGCTCGCTGCTGAGTCATTTTAAAGAATGAGTTTGTGGTGGGAACTGGAGTCTCTGTATGACAGAAACCGGCAATGATGAATAAAACTAATCAAGTACAGATGGCATTTACCCCCATGTGAGTGTGGGGGCAGGGTCCCTGCCTGTAATGGAAGGAAGCCTCAAACAGCATTGACCCTGGCCACCCTCCATCTGAAAGCCCTGAGACTTTTCTTGAACCCTGTGCTGTAAGGACTGGGATGATTGGCTTTCTAGCACTTGATTAGGTTGAGGTTATTTATTTAGTTGTAATTATCGGAGTTGTTTTGTGTAATTACAATTATTGCATTTGTTAGCAAGGGCAAAACTCAAGTTTGATGTTGGAAATACCACTAAAAATAAGGCCGGGCACGGTCAACCGCGGGGGCTGGGGGCGGTATGTGAGTGTTAGGTTTAGGACTCCCCGGGGGAACTTAGGGGTAGGCACCCCCCCTGGAGGTTAGGTTTAGGCACCCCCGGGGGGAGGTTAGGGTTAGGCACCTCCCCCGGGGGACTTAGGTTTAGGCTGCAGGGAAGCAGTTAGGCACTTGGGGGGGGGAGGTTAGAGTTAGGCACCCCTAAGGGAGGGTTAGGGGGTAGAATTAGGTTAGATAGTACTTACCTTAGGATGATCGGGATTTCCTCCTGTGTCGGCCATGCGGCCGGCGGTAAATCATACTGATTCCATCTTATCTGCTCCCCGTAATGAGTCTAGTGTTAGGCAGCGAGTATAAACCTTTATTTTCCCTGCAGAGTGGCCATTGTGCCTATAAATCATCTGCATTGTCCTCATCTGGTCTAAGGAGGTTATTTCCAATCACAGGTCTGCGTGGTTTGGCATGAATGAACCTCAGCCAGTTGCCACAAGTCTCTCTCGGTTAAAATAAAGGCGTCTGAAGGTAGCGCAAATATCTCAAAGCACAGGATGCTGCTTATGAGGAAAAATAGGGGCTCACCTTCCCTAATATAGCTATACAAAATAGTCCGTATGTTATAAATAACACCAAGCAGTAGATACAAAATTACGTAAATGTATTTATATCATAGTAGATATGTGAATAAAACAGGTAATACCGGTATAAGTAAAACACATACAGACTCACAACATAAAACATATAACATAAAACACACAATGCAGTACCTCAATGAGATCTGCTATTGAATAAAAAGGGGCAGACACGCTTATGAGCGTTTTACTCTGTCTCCTTATGGCTAGATATATATCCGGGTAAATCCAAAAAAGTTATTTTGAAGGGATATATAATCCCGACGTAAAGTCCAGAAAAAAAATCAATAACAAAACTGGTCATATAAACAGTCTCACTTGATCCAGAATAAATCCTGATAGAGGATGGTGTATAAAGTCCAGTCAGTAAGAATAGTTTGCCGGCAAACTTGGGGTACTTCACATTCTGCAGATGTCCAACAGGTTCCTCTCCACTGTCAGCTACGCGTTTCATCTAATAGGCTTCCTCAGGATGTGGTGTGGATAGCACTCTTACCTCTTTATATACCTCCTGGGTATCCGGATCTTATGCACGTGGTCCCGCCTCCGCATCGCTTCATTCACTTCCGCCCGGCTGGGTTCAGACATCATATCCGCCTGGCAGAATGCAGACATCACCTCCGGCCAGTGGGACGTTCGCGTCACTTCCTTCCCTCAAGTAAAGGACGCCATATCCGCCCAACGGGGCGGAGAACCCGTTCTCACTTGCAGTAAGGGCAGGCCAGAATTCACAATGGCCACTCTGTTACTTCCGCCCAGCTAGGAGAAGGTATCATCGTTGTTCCTAATGAGGTGTGTCTAAAGGTTATAAATGGCCATATAGTATTATATAATCTTAGACTCCTAATTTCTTCCATAAAGCATCCAAAGGCATCCCGTAGTCCTGTATCATTTCAATATATCAAGAAACCATACAGTCCCAAAAAATGTCAATCAATATTGGTATCACCATCACAGATGCAACATTTCCCTTAAGTAAAGTGACATCAATCCTGTAGTAACTACTACCATCTGATATGTTTTCAGCTCCAGTTATAGCCACTATATGAAGTACAGATATACAGAATAAAAGACAATAACATGACAAAACATACAACATGTAGAATAATATAATAAATCTAGGATATAATAATGTCATAAAAAACTCCATAAATAAAGTATTAAAATCAAGATGTTGTTCTAATATTACATTTTTAAGAGAAGGTATAAGCTCAAAATCGATATCCAGTCCCCTTGGCTGAAGTGTCCCTAATTCGAAGATCATTTTTGTTTCCTCCCTGAGCAAATTATCATTCAAATCTCCCCCTCTCCATGACACCTTTATTTGTTTAAGGCCTGCAAACATTAACTTAGAAGGGTCACTGTTATGTTTCTCTTGAAAATGTTTAGACACACTATGATTTTCTTTATTATGTTTTATATTATTTAGATGTTCATTGACACGTATCGATAATTTTCATATAGTTTCCCTATATATTGATACCCGCAAGGACATAACATATAAATAATTCCTTTAGAATTACAGATCTTTTGTCTAATATCAAAACTATTCTTTGTAGTATAAGAGATGGCACTAGAGATGGGTTTAGTCGTATGGCTATTACTTTGTTTACACGCAATACAGCCACCACATTTATAAAATCCAGAGTATTCCTTATAGTTGGAGCTCTTGAACCAGATTCTATAATCCATGAAGAGATCATGTCAGAGCTTTAAGAAAGTATATAATGTGGTTTAGACTTCTAGAACATGTTTTACTCAATATAAAAGTTTCCCACACATGAATACAACTAATATATTAAGTAATTCTTTTTACATTCCAGATTGGCAAATGTTATACTCTTACTTTTTAGAAGGACGCTGTTTAGAAAACCCCTGTTCTACGTTATGAGATGCATGTTAGTCATGACCTGGAAATGGTTAACCATTAGAACTACTGTCAGGTTGCGGCCTAGGATCGGCCATTACTCACCTCAGCGCCAGCTTCCCCTGACCTCTCTCGCGGTCAGACACCAGGTGTGGCAGCGAGTGACGTGCCGAGGATTATGTCTGGGGTCCTCAGGACCCCAAACAGTGCATGTTTTGCAGGTCTCCTCACAGAATCAGTGAAATTATTAGCTCCATCTGTGGATCTTTTAAAATGTTTCTTTGAGTAATGAATACACCTGTGCCCCTGCTGGGTGACATGGAAAACGTGACCTGTGTGGGGTCCTGAGGACCAAGGTTGAGAACCACTGCGCTAGGACATCCATGTGTTGCTCCGTGATTTGGTTCCTGCGGTTACCTTCATGGACGCAGCCATGACAGTCTGCATCACCTGATTAGCCCTTCATCCAACGGTAGCATTGGTTGCTGTCAGCTGACAGTATCCTCCAATGGACTGCTACCTTATTGTATTTAGCTGGGCTCTGGACAATGTCGCTCTTCCAGTGAATAGTTGCTGTTGCAGTATGTCATCCGAGTACAATCTCCTAAGTGCCATTCTCCTGTACCAGCTCTACGTCTGTACTCAGTACGTCCTCCAAGTACTGACTCCTAGTGCCTTTCTCTTGTGCTTTACCTGCAGTTGTTTTCCTCTGCTTTCCACTTTAGCCTGATACCTGACAAAGGGCCGCAACCTGCTTGCTGGGTACAGCTTGAACCCAAATCCCGATAGAAGGGTCACTGGTGAACACCTCCCAGCAGGTTAGACTCCGCGACTTTGGTCAGGTTTCGCCATCTTCCGGTACTTGTGCATGAGGAGGACATATATCCAGGCCCCTCGCCCCAGGTTCCTTTCCCAACCTGGGACCCGAATTCTAATCCTTCAGCACAAGATCTCCTTAGCCCAAATGTGGTAACTATTGTGTGTTATATATGAAGTATGTGCACATGAGAAACCGCAGGTAATCCTAATAGCTCCAGACTGGCCCAGAAGGTCTTGGTACTCAAATCTGCTAGACGTGCCCCTGTGGCGTCTTCTTCAAAGGCCGGACCTGTTTATTCAGTTCCTTCCAGCACCTAGCATTGTCTCATCTGTCTGGAATAGCATGGCGGTTGTAGCCACACTATTGAAGGCCAAGGGTTGGGCAGAAAATGTGGTGGACTATGTTAAAAGCTAAAAACAAATATTGGCTAAGATTTCAACTTTTTCTTATAGGTTATTAAGATTCAGGTCTTAGGTTACGTTCCTTGAAGGTTCTGGTTTTTTCCTTTATCTGTCTTTTTCCAAAAGTGGTTGGCACTTATCCCAGAGGACCAGAAGATGTTCTTGTAGGATGTACTAAACGTACAATACTTCAGATGCTAATCTGGAAAGTGGTGTTGCTCGTGACCATTTCTCTGGTCATTAAGGTATCTGAATACCAGAAAAAGTGACCGACACTAAAGGGCTCCCAACCTTTAAAGTCAGTCACCTTTTCTGGTATTACAACAGGATAGGGCTGTTTTCAGAACTAAATCTTCCTTTCAGCACAAGGTGGTTTCATGCTTCCACACCAATCAGGAGATATTGGTTCCTGCTTTTTCAGGGGAGATTTGGAGTGAATGGGGCTCTGTTCGTCCTTTAGATGTGATTAGAGCTTTAAAGGTTTATGTTCACATGGCACTTGACTTTCATTGTACTGATTAGTCTTTTCGTGTTATGATTTATAAAAAAGAGGTTGGTAAGCCTATAAACAGATTATTGCTATGTTGTGGCAAAGGTTCCGACTCCAGAAAGTTTGGGGGCTCATTCCATTAGGTCAGTTGGTGCCTCATGAGTGGTAGGCATGGGGCCACTGTTGTGCAGTAGGGCAGAGCGGTGACTTGGTTGTCTGCGTAAGCCTTTAGCTAGGCATGCTAGCATCCCAATGGGCTATGGCGATCTCTCTCCTTTACGCTCCTTGTTTGGTTAGAAGTCTTTGCCAAGACGGGTATCCTCCTCCACATTATCTCCATCTTTTCTTTTGGGCTTTGTTGGTAACACGGTGAGGGCAGTATGGCTGTTTGGGGTTTTGAGGAGGAGTGTCGCCAGCGTTTCCCATAGAAGTGGTTTAAGGGATTTTATGGTAATTAAAAAAAATACTGTTTTTTTTTTTCCCAGCACATTATAGATTTTGATTGAACTAATAAAGTATTTTACATCCATTCACAGTCTGACTACAAGTGTCATTGTTCTATTGGTGTGTATCCTAATTATATCCCCATACAGTGTATGTATATTTCCTGCTGTATGTTATAGTAAGAGAGATCCTAATTATCTACTCATTGGTGTGTATCCTAATTATATCCCCATACAGTGTATGTACAGTCAGGTCCATAAATATTGGGACATTGACAGAATATTCAGATTTTGGCCTCTATTCACCACCACAATGGTTTTGAAATGAAACAAACAAGATGTGATTTACCTGCAGACTTTCAGATTTAATTTGAGGGTAATTACATTGAAATCAGGTGAACGGTGTAGGAATTACAACAGTTTCAATGTGTGCCTTCCACTTTTTAAGGGGCCAAAAGTAATGGGACTATCAACTCAAAAGCTATTTCATGGACAGGTGTGGGCTATTCTCTCGTTATTTCATTATCAATTAAGCAGGTAAAAGGTCTGGAGTTGGGTGTGGCCAAATCTACTGTTTGTAACATTCTTAAAAAGAAAGAATGCACCAGAGAGCTCAGCAACACCAAAAGACTCGGAAGACCATGGAAAACAACTGTGGTGGATGACAAAAGAATTATTTCCCTGGTGAAGAAAAACCCCTTCACAACAGATGGCCAAATCAAGAACACTCTCCAGGAGGTAGATGTATATGTGTCAAAGTCAACAATCAAGAGAAGACTTCACAAGAGTGAATATAGAGGGTTCACCACAAGATGTAAACCATTGGTGAGTCACAAAAACAGGAAGACCAGATTACAGTTTGCCAAACAACATCTAAAAAAGCCATTACAGTTCTGGAACAACATCCTATTGACAGATGAGACAAAGATCAACTTGTACCAGAGTGATTGGAAGAGAAGAGAAGGAAAGGAACTGCTCTTGATCCAAAACATACCACCTCGTCAGTGAAGGATGGTGGTGGTAGTGTCATGGCGTGGGCATGTATGGCTGCCAATGGAACTGGTTCCCTTGTATTTATTGATGATGTGACTGCTGACAAAAGCAGCAGAATAAATTCTGAAGTGTTTCGGGCAATATTATATGCTCATATTCAGTCAAATGCTTCAGAACTCATTGGGAGGCGCTTCACAGTGCAGATGGACAATGACCCGAAGCATACTGCAAAAGCAACCAAAGAGTTTTATAAGGCTAAAAAGTGGAATGTTATGCAATGGCCAAGTCAATCCCCTGACCTGAATCCGATTGAGCATGCATTTCACTTGATGAAGACAAAACTGAAGGGAAAATGCCCCAAGAACAAGCAGGAACTGAAGACATTTGCAGTAGAGGCCTGGCAGAGCATCACCAGGGATGAAACCCAGCGTCTGGTGATGTCTATGCCTTCCAGACTTCAGGCTGTAATTGCCTGCAAAGGATTTGCAACAAAGTATTAAAATGTGAATGTTAGATTTAGGATTGTTTAGTTTGTCCCATTACTTTTGGCCCCTTAAAAAGTGGGAGGCACATATAGAAACCGTTGTAATTCCTACACCGTTCACCTGATTTGGATGTAATTACCCTCAAATTAAATCTGAAAGTCTGCAGGTAAATCAGATCTTGTTTGTTTCATTTCAAAGCCATTGTGGTGGTGACTAGAGTCCAAAATATGAAAATTCTGTCAATGTCCCCAATATTTATGGACCTGACTGTATATATTTCCTGCTGTATGTTATAGTAAGAGAGATAATAATTATCTGTTTGGTGTATATGCTAATTATATCCCCATACAGTGTATATGTATATTTCCTGCTGTATGTTATAGTAAGAGAGATAATAATTATCTGATTGGTGTGTATCCTAATTATATCCCCATACAGTGTATATATATTTCCTGCTGTATGTTATAGTAAGAGAGATAATAATTATCTGATTGGTGTATATGCTAATTATATCCCCATACAGTGTATATGTATATTTCCTGCTGTATGTTATAGTAAGAGAGATAATAATTATCTGATTGGTGTATATCCTAATTATATCCCCATACAGTGTATGTATATTTCCTGCTGTATGTTATAGTAAGAGAGATAATAATTATCTGATTGGTGTATATGCTAATTATATCCCCATACAGGGTATGTATATTTCCTACTGTATGTTATAGTAAGAGAGATAATAATTATCTGATTGGTGTGTATCCTAATTATATCCCCATACAGTGTATGTATATTTCCTGCTGTATGTTATAGTAAGAGAGATAATAATTATCTGATTGGTGTATATGCTAATTATATCCCCATACAGTGTATGTATATTCCCTGCTGTATGTTATAGTAAGAGAGATAATAATTATCTGATTGGTGTGTATGCTAATTATATCCCTATACAGTGTATGTATATTTCCTGCTGTATGTTATAGTAAGAGAGATAATAATTATCTGATTGGTGTATATCCTAATTATATCCCCATACAGTGTATATGTATATTTCCTGCTGTATGTTATAGTAAGAGAGATAATAATTATCTGATTGGTGTATATCCTAATTATATCCCCATACAGTGTATATGTATATTCCCTGCTGTATGTTATAGTAAGAGAGATAATAATTATCTGATTGGTGTATATGCTAATTATATCCCCATACAGTGTATATGTATATTTCCTGCTGTATGTTATAGTAAGCGAGATAATAATTATCTGATTGGTGTATATCCTAATTATATCCCCATACAGTGTATATATATTTCCTGCTGTATGTTATAGTAAGAGAGATAATAATTATCTGATTGGTGTGACGTATGTGGCCAGTAGCCACTCATATATTGAGGTGGAAATAGAGCGTCTGAGAATGACTATATACTGAGACCCAGCCTAAATATTACTCTTTGGTTTTTATCTTGTTATGGAAGTTGAACCCTCCTGGAATTTGCTGTAACGGTGTCAGGGCTGACAGAACAGATACAAGTAGTATTGATCCATTACTATGTGATGAAGGTTACTGACCTCTCTAAGTCCAGACACCCAGCATGGCCTCCTGTATGTACCGTTTAGGATTAGAACCTGCATTCCAGAGGACCCTGCCATCTGCACGTCAGGAACATTGTTGTTATAAGACCCCCAAAGTCAAACACTTCTGCAGCTAATACTGTACATCTCTAATTATACTTCCCATCTATTTCTCTTCATTTACATTCTTCTCTGCCCAGTGACAAATATGGTCACCTACAAGCTTTTTCTCTTATGGCATCTTGAATGCAGACCCCTTGGGGGCTAGTCTCCCCTCCCTCCTGTGACTTATTGCATGTTACAATAGAGCCTCCCCGTATTCATTAACATGGGGTACGGTGACTTCTGAAATGACTTCTGAACAGTTTTCTGTTCACTGATGACCGAACAAATCTGCTACATACTGAAAATACAATGACTTTATTTTAGAAGTTAGGCTGTAACAGCTGCTAATATTGAAGCGGTAGGGAAGGAGCCGTGCGCTGCGTGGTGATTGGAGCAGTGAAGGTCTGTTTTTGAATTTCTTTGTATTTGAAACCAATGTACTTTCTAAGTAAATATATATGAAGTATTTATCCGTAAAGTAAATACAGAACCGAATCAAAAACACAGACTGGTGGATGATAATGAAGCAAGACAAGTGTTTTATCCACGAGTATAACCGTTAGATCATAGCGCACACTACAGAATGGTGCTTTCTTCTAAATGGTGTCTGGTTATGTCGTGCTCCTGTCCTGCAGACCCATGCCTAAATGGTGTCTGGTTATGTCGTGCTCCTGTCCTGCAGACCCATGCCTAAATGGTGTCTGGTTATGTCGTGCTCCTGTCCTGCAGACCCATGCCTAAATGGTGTCTGGTTATGTCGTGCTCCTGTCCTGCAGACCCATGCCTAAATGGTGTATGGTTATGTCGTGCTCCCTCAGACCCATGCCTAAATGGTGTCTGGTTATGTCGTGCTCCTGCAGACCCATGCCTAAATGGTGTCAGGTTATGTCGTGCTCCTGCAGACCCATGCCTAATGGTGTCTGGTTATGTCATGCTCCTGTCCTGCAGACCCATGCCTAAATGGTGTCTGGTTATGTCGTGCTCCTGCAGACCCATGCCTAAATGGTGTCTGGTTATGTCGTGTTCCTGCAGACCCATACCTAAATGGTGTCTGGTTATGTCGTGTTCCTGCAGACCCATGCCTAAATGGTGTCTGGTTATGTCGTGCTCCTGCAGACCCATGCCTAAATGGTGTATGGTTATGTCGTGCTCCTTCAGACCCATGCCTAAATGGTGTCTGGTTATGTCGTGCTCCTGCATACCCATGCCTAAATGGTGTCTGGTTATGTCGTGCTCCTGTCCTGCAGACCCATGCCTAAATGGTTTCTGGTTATGTCGTGCTCCTGCAGACCCATGCCTAAATGGTGTCTGGTTATGTCGTGCTCCTGTCCTGCAGACCCATGCCTAAATGGTGTGTGGTTATGTCGTGCTCCTGCAGACCCATGCCTAAATGGTTTCTGGTTATGTCGTGTTCCTGCAGACCCATGCCTAAATGGTGTGTGGTTATGTCGTGCTCCTGCAGACCCATGCCTAAATGGTGTGTGGTTATGTCGTGCTCCTGCAGACCCATGCCTAAATGGTGTCTGGTTATGTCGTGCTCCTGTCCTGCAGACCCATGCCTAAATGGTGTCTGGTTATGTCGTGTTCCTGCAGACCCATGCCTAAATGGTGTCTGATTATGTCGTGCTCCTGCAGACCCATGCCTAAATGGTGTCAGGTTATGTCGTGTTCCTGCAGACCCATGCCTAAATGGTGTCAGGTTATGTCGTGTTCCTGCAGACCCATGCCTAAATGGTGTCTGGTTATGTCGTGCTCCTGCAGACCCATGCCTAAATGGTGTCTGGTTATGTCGTGTTCCTGCAGACCCATACCTAAATGGTGTATGGTTATGTCGTGCTCCTTCAGACCCATGCCTAAATGGTGTCTGGTTATGTCGTGCTCCTGCAGACCCATGCCTAAATGGTGTCTGGTTATGTCGTGCTCCTGCAGACCCATGCCTAAATGGTGTCTGGTTATGTCGTGCTCCTGTCCTGCAGACCCATGCCTAAATGGTGTGTGGTTATGTCGTGCTCCTGCAGACCCATGCCTAAATGGTGTATGGTTATGTCGTGCTCCTGCAGACCCATGCCTAAATGGTGTCTGGTTATGTCGTGCTCCTGCAGACCCATGCCTAAATGGTGTCTGGTTATGTCGTGCTCCTGTCCTGCAGACCCATGCCTAAATGGTGTCTGGTTATGTCGTGCTCCTGTCCTGCAGACCCATGCCTAAATGGTGTCTGGTTATGTCGTGCTCCTGCAGACCCAAGCCTAAATGGTGTCTGGTTATGTCGTGCTCCTGTCCTGCAGACCTATGCCTAAATGGTGTCTGGTTATGTCGTGCTCCTGCAGACCCATGCCTAAATGGTGTATGGTTATGTCGTGCTCCTGCAAACCCATGCCTAAATGGTGTCTGGTTATGTCGTGCTCCTGTCCTGCAGACCCATGCCTAAATGGTGTCTGGTTATGTCGTGCTCCTGTCCTGCAGACCCATGCCTAAATGGTTTCTGGTTATGTCGTGCTCCTGCAGACCCATGCCTAAATGGTGTCTGGTTATGTCGTGCTCCTGTCCTGCAGACCCATGCCTAAATGGTGTGTGGTTATGTCGTGCTCCTGCAGACCCATGCCTAAATGGTTTCTGGTTATGTCGTGCTCCTGCAGACCCATGCCTAAATGGTGTCTGGTTATGTCGTGCTCCTGCAGACCCATGCCTAAATGGTGTCTGGTTATGTCGTGCTCCTGTCCTGAAGACCCATGCCTAAATGGTGTCTGGTTATGTCGTGTTCCTGCAGACCTATGCCTAAATGGTGTCAGGTTATGTCGTGCTCCTGCAGACCCATGCCTAAATGGTGTCTGGTTATGTCGTGCTCCTGCAGACCCATGCCTAAATGGTGTCAGGTTATGTCGTGTTCCTGCAGGCCCATGCCTAATGGTGTCTGGTTATGTCGTGTTCCTGCAGACCCATGCCTAAATGGTGTCTGGTTATGTCGTGCTCCTGCAGACCCATGCCTAAATGGTGTCTGGTTATGTCGTGCTCCTGCAGACCCATGCCTAAATGGTGTCTGGTTATGTCGTGTTCCTGCAGACCCATGCCTAAATGGTGTCTGATTATGTCGTGCTCCTGCAGACCCATGCCTAATGGTGTCTGGTTATGTCGTGCTCCTGCAGACCCATGCCTAAATGGTGTCTGGTTATGTCGTGTTCCTGCAGACCCATGCCTAAATGGTGTCTGGTTATGTCGTGTTCCTGCAGACCCATGCCTAAATGGTGTCTGGTTATGTCGTGCTCCTGTCCTGCAGACCCATGCCTAAATGGTTTCTGGTTATGTCGTGCTCCTGCAGACCCATGCCTAAATGGTGTCTGGTTATGTCGTGCTCCTGTCCTGCAGACCCATGCCTAAATGGTGTGTGGTTATGTCGTGCTCCTGCAGACCCATGCCTAAATGGTTTCTGGTTATGTCGTGCTCCTGCAGACCCATGCCTAAATGGTGTCTGGTTATGTCGTGCTCCTGCAGACCCATGCCTAAATGGTGTCTGGTTATGTCGTGCTCCTGTCCTGCAGACCCATGCCTAAATGGTGTCTGGTTATGTCGTGTTCCTGCAGACCCATGCCTAAATGGTGTCTGATTATGTCGTGCTCCTGCAGACCCATGCCTAATGGTGTGTGGTTATGTCGTGCTCCTGCAGACCCATGCCTAAATGGTTTCTGGTTATGTCGTGCTCCTGCAGACCCATGCCTAAATGGTGTCTGGTTATGTCGTGCTCCTGCAGACCCATGCCTAAATGGTGTCTGGTTATGTCGTGCTCCTGTCCTGCAGACCCATGCCTAAATGGTGTCTGGTTATGTCGTGTTCCTGCAGACCCATGCCTAAATGGTGTCTGATTATGTCGTGCTCCTGCAGACCCATGCCTAATGGTGTCTGGTTATGTCGTGCTCCTGCAGACCCATGCCTAAATGGTGTCTGGTTATGTCGTGTTCCTGCAGACCCATGCCTAAATGGTGTCAGGTTATGTCGTGCTCCTGCAGACCCATGCCTAAATGGTGTATGGTTATGTCGTGTTCCTGCAGACCCATGCCTAAATGGTGTATGGTTATGTCGTGTTCCTGCAGAGCCATGCCTAAATGGTGTCTGGTTATGTCGTGCTCCTGTCCTGCAGACCCATGCCTAAATGGTGTCTGGTTATGTCGTGCTCCTGCAGACCCATGCCTAAATGGTGTCTGGTTATGTCGTGCTCCTGCAGACCCTTGACTAAATGGTGTCAGGTTATGTCGTGCTCCTGCAGACCCATGCCTAAATGGTGTCAGGTTATGTCGTGCTCCTGCAGACCCATGCTTAAATGGTGTCTGGTTATGTCGTGCTCCTGCAGACCCATGCCTAAATGGTGTCAGGTTATGTCGTGTTCCTGCAGGCCCATGCCTAATGGTGTCTGGTTATGTCGTGTTCCTGCAGACCCATGCCTAAATGGTGTTTGGTTATGTCGTGCTCCTGCAGACCCATGCCTAAATGGTGTCTGGTTATGTCGTGCTCCTTCAGACCCATGCCTAAATGGTGTCTGGTTATGTCGTGCTCCTGCAGACCCATGCCTAAATGGTGTCTGGTTATGTCGTGCTCCTGTCCTGCAGACCCATGCCTAAATGGTGTCTGGTTATGTCGTGTTCCTGCAGACCCATGCCTAATGGTGTCTGGTTATGTCGTGTTCCTGCAGACCCATGCCTAAATGGTGTCAGGTTATGTCGTGCTCCTGCAGACCCATGCCTAAATGGTGTATGGTTATGTCGTGTTCCTGCAGAGCCATGCCTAAATGGTGTCTGGTTATGTCGTGCTCCTGTCCTGCAGACCCATGCCTAAATAGTGTCTGGTTATGTCGTGCTCCTGCAGACCCATGCCTAAATGGTGTCTGGTTATGTCGTGCTCCTGCAGACCCATGCCTAAATGGTGTGTGGTTATGTTGTGCTCCTGTCCT
The DNA here is from genome assembly GCA_031769625.1 of Taudactylus pleione. Taxonomy (NCBI): domain Eukaryota; kingdom Metazoa; phylum Chordata; class Amphibia; order Anura; family Myobatrachidae; genus Taudactylus; species Taudactylus pleione. The sequence goes on from JAUIMM010000181.1 coordinate 2,069,166, forward strand.
GCAGACCCATGCCTAAATGGTGTGTGGTTATGTCGTGCTCCTGCAGACCCATGCCTAAATGGTGTCTGGTTATGTCGTGTTCCTGCAGACCCATGCCTAAATGGTGTGTGGTTATGTTGTGCTCCTGTCCTGCAGACCCATGCCTAAATGGTGTGTGGTTATGTCGTGCTCCTGCAGACCCATGCCTAAATGGTGTCTGGTTATGTCGTGTTCCTGCAGACCCATGCCTAAATGGTGTCTGGTTATGTCGTGTTCCTGCAGACCCATGCCTAATGGTGTCTGGTTATGTCGTGCTCCTGCAGACCCATGCCTAAATGGTGTGTGGTTATGTCGTGCTCCTGCAGACCCATGCCTAAATGGTGTCTGGTTATGTCGTGTTCCTGCAGACCCATGCCTAATGGTGTCTGGTTATGTCGTGCTCCTGCAGACCCATGCCTAAATGGTGTGTGGTTATGTCGTGCTCCTGCAGACCCATGCCTAAATGGTGTCTGGTTATGTCGTGCTCCTGTCCTGCAGACCCATACCTAAATGGTGTATGGTTATGTCGTGCTCCTTCAGACCCATGCCTAAATGGTGTCTGGTTATGTCGTGTTCCTGCAGACCCATGCCTAATGGTGTCTGGTTATGTCGTGTTCCTGCAGACCCATGCCTAAATGGTGTCAGGTTATGTCGTGCTCCTGCAGACCCATGCCTAAATGGTGTATGGTTATGTCGTGTTCCTGCAGAGCCATGCCTAAATGGTGTCTGGTTATGTCGTGCTCCTGTCCTGCAGACCCATGCCTAAATGGTGTCTGGTTATGTCGTGCTCCTGCAGACCCATGCCTAAATGGTGTCTGGTTATGTCGTGCTCCTGCAGACCCTTGACTAAATGGTGTCAGGTTATGTCGTGCTCCTGCAGACCCATGCCTAAATGGTGTCAGGTTATGTCGTGCTCCTGCAGACCCATGCCTAAATGGTGTATGGTTATGTCGTGTTCCTGCAGAGCCATGCCTAAATGGTGTCTGGTTATGTCGTGCTCCTGTCCTGCAGACCCATGCCTAAATGGTGTCTGGTTATGTCGTGCTCCTGCAGACCCATGCCTAAATGGTGTCTGGTTATGTCGTGCTCCTGCAGACCCTTGACTAAATGGTGTCAGGTTATGTCGTGCTCCTGCAGACCCATGCCTAAATGGTGTCAGGTTATGTCGTGCTCCTGCAGACCCATGCTTAAATGGTGTCTGGTTATGTCGTGCTCCTGCAGACCCATGCCTAAATGGTGTCAGGTTATGTCGTGTTCCTGCAGGCCCATGCCTAATGGTGTCTGGTTATGTCGTGTTCCTGCAGACCCATGCCTAAATGGTGTTTGGTTATGTCGTGCTCCTGCAGACCCATGCCTAAATGGTGTCTGGTTATGTCGTGCTCCTTCAGACCCATGCCTAAATGGTGTCTGGTTATGTCGTGCTCCTGCAGACCCATGCCTAAATGGTGTCTGGTTATGTCGTGCTCCTGTCCTGCAGACCCATGCCTAAATGGTGTCTGGTTATGTCGTGTTCCTGCAGACCCATGCCTAATGGTGTCTGGTTATGTCGTGTTCCTGCAGACCCATGCCTAAATGGTGTCAGGTTATGTCGTGCTCCTGCAGACCCATGCCTAAATGGTGTATGGTTATGTCGTGTTCCTGCAGAGCCATGCCTAAATGGTGTCTGGTTATGTCGTGCTCCTGTCCTGCAGACCCATGCCTAAATAGTGTCTGGTTATGTCGTGCTCCTGCAGACCCATGCCTAAATGGTGTCTGGTTATGTCGTGCTCCTGCAGACCCATGCCTAAATGGTGTGTGGTTATGTTGTGCTCCTGTCCTGCAGACCCATGCCTAAATGGTGTGTGGTTATGTCGTGCTCCTGCAGACCCATGCCTAAATGGTGTCTGGTTATGTCGTGTTCCTGCAGACCCATGCCTAAATGGTGTGTGGTTATGTTGTGCTCCTGTCCTGCAGACCCATGCCTAAATGGTGTGTGGTTATGTCGTGCTCCTGCAGACCCATGCCTAAATGGTGTCTGGTTATGTCGTGTTCCTGCAGACCCATGCCTAAATGGTGTCTGGTTATGTCGTGTTCCTGCAGACCCATGCCTAATGGTGTCTGGTTATGTCGTGCTCCTGCAGACCCATGCCTAAATGGTGTGTGGTTATGTCGTGCTCCTGCAGACCCATGCCTAAATGGTGTGTGGTTATGTCGTGCTCCTGCAGACCCATGCCTAATGGTGTCTGGTTATGTCCTGCTCCTGTCCTGCAGACCCATGCCTAAATGGTGTCTGGTTATGTCGTGCTCCTGCAGACCCATGCCTAAATGGTGTCTGGTTATGTCGTGTTCCTGCAGACCCATGCCTAAATGGTGTCTGGTTATGTCCTGCTCCTGTCCTGCAGACTCATGCCTAAATGGTGTCTGGTTATGTCGTGCTCCTGTCCTGCAGACCCATACCTAAATGGTGTCTGGTTATGTCGTGCTCCTGCAGACCCATGCCTAAATGGTGTCTGGTTATGTCGTGTTCCTGCAGACCCATGCCTAAATGGTGTCTGGTTATGTCGTGCTCCTGCAGACCCATGCCTAAATGGTGTCTGGTTATGTCGTGTTCCTGCAGACCCATGCCTAATGGTGTGTGGTTATGTCGTGCTCCTGCAGACCCATGCCTAAATGGTGTCTGGTTATGTCGTGTTCCTGCAGACCCATACCTAATGGTGTCTGGTTATGTCGTGTTCCTGCAGACCCATGCCTAAATGGTGTCTGGTTATGTCGTGCTCCTGTCCTGCAGACCCATGCCTAAATGGTGTCTGGTTATGTCGTGCTCCTGCAGACCCATGCCTAAATGGTGTCTGGTTATGTCGTGTTCCTGCAGACCCATGCCTAATGGTGTCTGGTTATGTCGTGTTCCTGCAGACCCATGCCTAAATGGTGTCAGGTTATGTCGTGCTCCTGCAGACCCATGCCTAAATGGTGTATGGTTATGTCGTGTTCCTGCAGACCCATGCCTAAATGGTGTATGGTTATGTCGTGTTCCTGCAGACCCATGCCTAAATGGTGTCTGGTTATGTCGTGCTCCTGTCCTGCAGACCCATGCCTAAATGGTGTCTGGTTATGTCGTGCTCCTGCAGACCCATGCCTAAATGGTGTATGGTTATGTCGTGCTCCTGCAGACCCATGCCTAAATGGTGTCTGGTTATGTCGTGCTCCTGCAGACCCATGCCTAAATGGTGTGTGGTTATGTCGTGCTCCTGTCCTGCAGACCCATGCCTAAATGGTGTGTGGTTATGTCGTGCTCCTGCAGACCCATGCCTAAATGGTGTCTGGTTATGTCGTGCTCCTGCAGACCCATGCCTAAGGGTCTCTGGTTATGTCGTGCTCCTGCAGACCCATGCATAAATGGTGTCTGGTTATGTCGTGCTCCTGCAGACCCATACCTAAATGGTGTCTGGTTATGTCGTGCTCCTTCAGACCCATGCCTAAATGGTGTCTGGTTATGTCCTGCTCCTGTCCTGCAGACCCATGCCTAAATGGTTTCTGGTTATGTCGTGCTCCTGTCCTGCAGACCCATGCCTAAATGGTGTCTGGTTATGTCGTGCTCCTGCAGACCCATGCCTAAATGGTGTCTGGTTATGTCGTGTTCCTGCAGACCCATGCCTAAATGGTGTCTGGTTATGTCGTGCTCCTGTCCTGCAGACCCATGCCTAAATGGTTTCTGGTTATGTCGTGCTCCTGCAGACCCATGCCTAAATGGTGTCTGGTTATGTCGTGCTCCTGTCCTGCAGACCCATGCCTAAATGGTGTGTGGTTATGTCGTGCTCCTGCAGACCCATGCCTAAATGGTTTCTGGGCATGTCGTGCTCCTGCAGACCCATGCCTAAATGGTGTCTGGTTATGTCGTGCTCCTGCAGACCCATGCCTAAATGGTGTCTGGTTATGTCGTGCTCCTGTCCTGCAGACCCATGCCTAAATGGTGTCTGGTTATGTCGTGTTCCTGCAGACCCATGCCTAAATGGTGTCTGATTATGTCGTGCTCCTGCAGACCCATGCCTAATGGTGTGTGGTTATGTCGTGCTCCTGCAGACCCATGCCTAAATGGTTTCTGGTTATGTCGTGCTCCTGCAGACCCATGCCTAAATGGTGTCTGGTTATGTCGTGCTCCTGCAGACCCATGCCTAAATGGTGTCTGGTTATGTCGTGCTCCTGTCCTGCAGACCCATGCCTAAATGGTGTCTGGTTATGTCGTGTTCCTGCAGACCCATGCCTAAATGGTGTCTGATTATGTCGTGCTCCTGCAGACCCATGCCTAATGGTGTCTGGTTATGTCGTGCTCCTGCAGACCCATGCCTAAATGGTGTCTGGTTATGTCGTGTTCCTGCAGACCCATGCCTAAATGGTGTCTGGTTATGTCGTGCTCCTGCAGACCCATGCCTAAATGGTGTCAGGTTATGTCGTGTTCCTGCAGACCCATGCCTAAATGGTGTCAGGTTATGTCGTGTTCCTGCAGACCCATGCCTAAATGTTGTCTGGTTATGTCGTGCTCCTGCAGACCCATGCCTAAATGGTGTCTGGTTATGTCGTGCTCCTGTCCTGCAGACCCATACCTAAATGGTGTATGGTTATGTCGTGCTCCTTCAGACCCATGCCTAAATGGTGTCTGGTTATGTCGTGTTCCTGCAGACCCATGCCTAATGGTGTCTGGTTATGTCGTGTTCCTGCAGACCCATGCCTAAATGGTGTCAGGTTATGTCGTGCTCCTGCAGACCCATGCCTAAATGGTGTATGGTTATGTCGTGTTCCTGCAGACCCATGCCTAAATGGTGTATGGTTATGTCGTGTTCCTGCAGAGCCATGCCTAAATGGTGTCTGGTTATGTCGTGCTCCTGTCCTGCAGACCCATGCCTAAATGGTGTCTGGTTATGTCGTGCTCCTGCAGACCCATGCCTAAATGGTGTCTGGTTATGTCGTGCTCCTGCAGACCCTTGACTAAATGGTGTCAGGTTATGTCGTGCTCCTGCAGACCCATGCCTAAATGGTGTCAGGTTATGTCGTGCTCCTGCAGACCCATGCTTAAATGGTGTCTGGTTATGTCGTGCTCCTGCAGACCCATGCCTAAATGGTGTCAGGTTATGTCGTGTTCCTGCAGGCCCATGCCTAATGGTGTCTGGTTATGTCGTGTTCCTGCAGACCCATGCCTAAATGGTGTTTGGTTATGTCGTGCTCCTGCAGACCCATGCCTAAATGGTGTCTGGTTATGTCGTGCTCCTTCAGACCCATGCCTAAATGGTGTCTGGTTATGTCGTGCTCCTGCAGACCCATGCCTAAATGGTGTCTGGTTATGTCGTGCTCCTGTCCTGCAGACCCATGCCTAAATGGTGTCTGGTTATGTCGTGTTCCTGCAGACCCATGCCTAATGGTGTCTGGTTATGTCGTGTTCCTGCAGACCCATGCCTAAATGGTGTCAGGTTATGTCGTGCTCCTGCAGACCCATGCCTAAATGGTGTATGGTTATGTCGTGTTCCTGCAGAGCCATGCCTAAATGGTGTCTGGTTATGTCGTGCTCCTGTCCTGCAGACCCATGCCTAAATGGTGTCTGGTTATGTCGTGCTCCTGCAGACCCATGCCTAAATGGTGTCTGGTTATGTTGTGCTCCTGCAGACCCATGCCTAAATGGTGTCTGGTTATGTCGTGCTCCTGCAGACCCTTGCCTAATTGGTGTCAGGTTATGTCGTGCTCCTGCAGACCCATGCCTAAATGGTGTCAGGTTATGTCGTGCTCCTGCAGACCCATGCCTAAATGGTGTCTGGTTATGTCGTGCTCCTGCAGACCCATGCCTAAATGGTGTCAGGTTATGTCGTGTTCCTGCAGGCCCATGCCTAATGGTGTCTGGTTATGTCGTGTTCCTGCAGACCCATGCCTAAATGGTGTCTGGTTATGTCGTGCTCCTGCAGACCCATGCCTAAATGGTGTCTGGTTATGTCGTGCTCCTGCAGACCCATGCCTAAATGGTGTCTGGTTATGTCGTGCTCCTGTCCTGCAGACCCATGCCTAAATGGTGTCTGGTTATGTCGTGCTCCTGTCCTGCAGACCCATGCCTAAATGGTGTCTGGTTATGTCGTGCTCCTGCAGACCCAAGCCTAAATGGTGTATGGTTATGTCGTGTTCCTGCAGAGCCATGCCTAAATGGTGTCAGGTTATGTCGTGCTCCTGTCCTGCAGACCCATGCCTAAATGGTGTCTGGTTATGTCGTGCTCCTGCAGACCCATGCCTAAATGGTGTCTGGTTATGTCGTGTTCCTGCAGACCCATGCCTAAATGGTGTCTGGTTATGTCGTGCTCCTGTCCTGCAGACCCATGCCTAAATGGTTTCTGGTTATGTCGTGCTCCTGCAGACCCATGCCTAAATGGTGTCTGGTTATGTCGTGCTCCTGTCCTGCAGACCCATGCCTAAATGGTGTCTGGTTATGTCGTGCTCCTGCAGACCCATGCCTAAATGGTGTCTGGTTATGTCGTGTTCCTGCAGACCCATGCCTAATGGTGTCTGGTTATGTCGTGTTCCTGCAGACCCATGCCTAAATGGTGTCAGGTTATGTCGTGCTCCTGCAGACCCATGCCTAAATGGTGTATGGTTATGTCGTGTTCCTGCAGACCCATGCCTAAATGGTGTATGGTTATGTCGTGTTCCTGCAGACCCATGCCTAAATGGTGTCTGGTTATGTCGTGCTCCTGTCCTGCAGACCCATGCCTAAATGGTGTCTGGTTATGTCGTGCTCCTGCAGACCCATGCCTAAATGGTGTATGGTTATGTCGTGCTCCTGCAGACCCATGCCTAAATGGTGTCTGGTTATGTCGTGCTCCTGCAGACCCATGCCTAAATGGTGTGTGGTTATGTCGTGCTCCTGTCCTGCAGACCCATGCCTAAATGGTGTGTGGTTATGTCGTGCTCCTGCAGACCCATGCCTAAATGGTGTCTGGTTATGTCGTGCTCCTGCAGACCCATGCCTAATGGTGTCTGGTTATGTCGTGCTCCTGCAGACCCATGCCTAAATGGTGTCTGGTTATGTCGTGCTCCTGCAGACCCATACCTAAATGGTGTCTGGTTATGTCGTGCTCCTTCAGACCCATGCCTAAATGGTGTCTGGTTATGTCCTGCTCCTGTCCTGCAGACTCATGCCTAAATGGTGTCTGGTTATGTCGTGTTCCTGCAGACCCATGCCTAAATGGTGTCTGGTTATGTCGTGTTCCTGCAGACCCATGCCTAAATGGTGTCTGGTTATGTCGTGCTCCTGCAGACCCATGCCTAATGGTGTCTGGTTATGTCGTGCTCCTGCAGACCCATGCCTAAATGGTGTCTGGTTATGTCTTGCTCCTGCAGACCCATACCTAAATGGTGTCTGGTTATGTCGTGCTCCTTCAGACCCATGCCTAAATGGTGTCTGGTTATGTCCTGCTCCTGTCCTGCAGACCCATGCCTAAATGGTGTCTGGTTATGTCGTGCTCCTGCAGACCCATGCCTAAATGGTGTCTGGTTATGTCGTGCTCCTGCAGACCCATGCCTAAATGGTGTCTGGTTATGTCGTGCTCCTGCAGACCCTTGCCTAAATGGTGTCAGGTTATGTCGTGCTCCTGCAGACCCATGCCTAAATGGTGTCAGGTTATGTCGTGCTCCTGCAGACCCATGCCTAAATGGTGTCTGGTTATGTCGTGCTCCTGCAGACCCATGCCTAAATGGTGTCAGGTTATGTCGTGTTCCTGCAGGCCCATGCCTAATGGTGTCTGGTTATGTCGTGTTCCTGCAGACCCATGCCTAAATGGTGTCTGGTTATGTCGTGCTCCTGCAGACCCATGCCTAAATGGTGTCTGGTTATGTCGTGCTCCTGCAGACCCATGCCTAAATGGTGTCTGGTTATGTCGTGCTCCTGTCCTGCAGACCCATGCCTAAATGGTGTCTGGTTATGTCGTGCTCCTGTCCTGCAGACCCATGCCTAAATGGTGTCTGGTTATGTCGTGCTCCTGCAGACCCAAGCCTAAATGGTGTATGGTTATGTCGTGTTCCTGCAGAGCCATGCCTAAATGGTGTCAGGTTATGTCGTGCTCCTGTCCTGCAGACCCATGCCTAAATGGTGTCTGGTTATGTCGTGCTCCTGCAGACCCATGCCTAAATGGTGTCTGGTTATGTCGTGTTCCTGCAGACCCATGCCTAAATGGTGTCTGGTTATGTCGTGCTCCTGTCCTGCAGACCCATGCCTAAATGGTTTCTGGTTATGTCGTGCTCCTGCAGACCCATGCCTAAATGGTGTCTGGTTATGTCGTGCTCCTGTCCTGCAGACCCATGCCTAAATGGTGTCTGGTTATGTCGTGCTCCTGCAGACCCATGCCTAAATGGTGTGTGGTTATGTCGTGTTCCTGCAGACCCATGCCTAATGGTGTCTGGTTATGTCGTGTTCCTGCAGACCCATGCCTAAATGGTGTCAGGTTATGTCGTGCTCCTGCAGACCCATGCCTAAATGGTGTATGGTTATGTCGTGTTCCTGCAGACCCATGCCTAAATGGTGTATGGTTATGTCGTGTTCCTGCAGACCCATGCCTAAATGGTGTCTGGTTATGTCGTGCTCCTGTCCTGCAGACCCATGCCTAATGGTGTCTGGTTATGTCGTGCTCCTGCAGACCCATGCCTAAATGGTGTATGGTTATGTCGTGCTCCTGCAGACCCATGCCTAAATGGTGTCTGGTTATGTCGTGCTCCTGCAGACCCATGCCTAAATGGTGTGTGGTTATGTTGTGCTCCTGTCCTGCAGACCCATGCCTAAATGGTGTGTGGTTATGTCGTGCTCCTGCAGACCCATGCCTAAATGGTGTCTGGTTATGTCGTGTTCCTGCAGACCCATGCCTAAATGGTGTCTGGTTATGTCGTGTTCCTGCAGACCCATGCCTAATGGTGTCTGGTTATGTCGTGCTCCTGCAGACCCATGCCTAAATGGTGTGTGGTTATGTCGTGCTCCTGCAGACCCATGCCTAAATGGTGTGTGGTTATGTCGTGCTCCTGCAGACCCATGCCTAATGGTGTCTGGTTATGTCCTGCTCCTGTCCTGCAGACCCATGCCTAAATGGTGTCTGGTTATGTCGTGCTCCTGCAGACCCATGCCTAAATGGTGTCTGGTTATGTCGTGTTCCTGCAGACCCATGCCTAAATGGTGTCTGGTTATGTCCTGCTCCTGTCCTGCAGACTCATGCCTAAATGGTGTCTGGTTATGTCGTGCTCCTGTCCTGCAGACCCATACCTAAATGGTGTCTGGTTATGTCGTGCTCCTGCAGACCCATGCCTAAATGGTGTCTGGTTATGTCGTGTTCCTGCAGACCCATGCCTAAATGGTGTCTGATTATGTCGTGCTCCTGCAGACCCATGCCTAAATGGTGTCTGGTTATGTCCTGCTCCTGTCCTGCAGACCCATGCCTAAATGGTGTCTGGTTATGTCGTGCTCCTGTCCTGCAGACCCATACCTAAATGGTGTCTGGTTATGTCGTGCTCCTGCAGACCCATGCCTAAATGGTGTCTGGTTATATCGTGTTCCTGCAGACCCATGCCTAAATGGTGTCTGATTATGTCGTGCTCCTGCAGACCCATGCCTAAATGGTGTGTGGTTATGTCGTGCTCCTGCAGACCCATGCCTAATGGTGTCAGGTTATGTCGTGCTCCTGCAGACCCATGCCTAAATGGTGTATGGTTATGTCGTGCTCCTGCAGACCCATGCCTAAATGGTGTCTGGTTATGTCGTGCTCCTGCAGACCATGCCTAAATGGTGTCTGGTTATGTCGTGTTCCTGCAGACCCATGCCTAAATGGTGTCTGGTTATGTCGTGTTCCTGCAGACCCATGCCTAAATGGTGTCTGGTTATGACGTGTTCCTGCAGACCCATGCCTAATGGTGTCAGGTTATGTCGTGCTCCTGCAGACCCATGCCTAAATGGTGTATGGTTATGTCGTGCTCCTGCAGACCCATGCCTAAATGGTGTCTGGTTATGTCGTGCTCCTGCAGACCCATGCCTAAATGGTGTCTGGTTATGTCGTGTTCCTGCAGACCCATGCCTAAATGGTGTCTGGTTATGTCGTGTTCCTGCAGACCCATGCCTAAATGGTGTCTGGTTATGTCGTGCTCCTGCAGACCCATGCCTAAATGGTGTATGGTTATGTCGTGCTCCTGCAGACCCATGCCTAAATGGTGTCTGGTTATGTCGTGCTCCTGCAGACCCATGCCTAAATGGTGTCTGGTTATGTCGTGCTCCTGCAGACCCATGCCTAAATGGTGTATGGTTATGTCGTGTTCCTGCAGACCCATGCCTAAATGGTGTCTGGTTATGTCGTGTTCCTGCAGACCCATGCCTAAATGGTGTCTGGTTATGTCGTGTTCCTGCAGACCCATGCCTAAATGGTGTCTGGTTATGTCGTGCTCCTGCAGACCCATGCCTAAATGGTGTATGGTTATGTCGTGCTCCTGCAGACCCATGCCTAAATGGTGTCTGGTTATGTCGTGCTCCTGCAGACCCATGCCTAAATGGTGTCTGGTTATGTTGTGCTCCTGTCCTGCAGACCCATGCCTAAATGGTGTGTGGTTATGTCGTGCTCCTGCAGACCCATGCCTAAATGGTGTCTGGTTATGTCGTGTTCCTGCAGACCCATGCCTAAATGGTGTCTGGTTATGTCGTGTTCCTGCAGACCCATGCCTAATGGTGTCTGGTTATGTCGTGCTCCTGCAGACCCATGCCTAAATGGTGTGTGGTTATGTCATGCTCCTGCAGACCCATGCCTAAATGGTGTGTGGTTATGTCGTGCTCCTGCAGACCCATGCCTAATGGTGTCTGGTTATGTCCTGCTCCTGTCCTGCAGACCCATGCCTAAATGGTGTCTGGTTATGTCGTGCTCCTGCAGACCCATGCCTAAATGGTGTCTGGTTATGTCGTGTTCCTGCAGACCCATGCCTAAATGGTGTCTGGTTATGTCCTGCTCCTGTCCTGCAGACTCATGCCTAAATGGTGTCTGGTTATGTCGTGCTCCTGTCCTGCAGACCCATACCTAAATGGTGTCTGGTTATGTCGTACTCCTGCAGACCCATACCTAAATGGTGTCTGGTTATGTCGTGCTCCTGCAGACCCATGCCTAAATGGTGTCTGGTTATGTCGTGTTCCTGCAGACCCATGCCTAAATGGTGTCTGGTTATGTCGTGCTCCTGCAGACCCATGCCTAAATGGTGTCTGGTTATGTCGTGTTCCTGCAGACCCATGCCTAATGGTGTGTGGTTATGTCGTGCTCCTGCAGACCCATGCCTAAATGGTGTCTGGTTATGTCGTGTTCCTGCAGACCCATACCTAATGGTGTCTGGTTATGTCGTGTTCCTGCAGACCCATGCCTAAATGGTGTCTGGTTATGTCGTGCTCCTGTCCTGCAGACCCATGCCTAAATGGTGTCTGGTTATGTCGTGCTCCTGCAGACCCATGCCTAAATGGTGTCTGGTTATGTCGTTTTCCTGCAGACCCATGCCTAATGGTGTCTGGTTATGTCGTGTTCCTGCAGACCCATGCCTAAATGGTGTCAGGTTATGTCGTGCTCCTGCAGACCCATGCCTAAATGGTGTATGGTTATGTCGTGTTCCTGCAGACCCATGCCTAAATGGTGTATGGTTATGTCGTGTTCCTGCAGACCCATGCCTAAATGGTGTCTGGTTATGTCGTGCTCCTGTCCTGCAGACCCATGCCTAAATGGTGTCTGGTTATGTCGTGCTCCTGCAGACCCATGCCTAAATGGTGTATGGTTATGTCGTGCTCCTGCAGACCCATGCCTAAATGGTGTCTGGTTATGTCGTGCTCCTGCAGACCCATGCCTAAATGGTGTGTGGTTATGTCGTGCTCCTGTCCTGCAGACCCATGCCTAAATGGTGTGTGGTTATGTCGTGCTCCTGCAGACCCATGCCTAAATGGTGTCTGGTTATGTCGTGCTCCTGCAGACCCATGCCTAATGGTGTCTGGTTATGTCGTGCTCCTGCAGACCCATGCCTAAATGGTGTCTGGTTATGTCGTGCTCCTGCAGACCCATACCTAAATGGTGTCTGGTTATGTCGTGCTCCTTCAGACCCATGCCTAAATGGTGTCTGGTTATGTCCTGCTCCTGTCCTGCAGACTCATGCCTAAATGGTGTCTGGTTATGTCGTGTTCCTGCAGACCCATGCCTAAATGGTGTCTGGTTATGTCGTGTTCCTGCAGACCCATGCCTAAATGGTGTCTGGTTATGTCGTGCTCCTGCAGACCCATGCCTAATGGTGTCTGGTTATGTCGTGCTCCTGCAGACCCATGCCTAAATGGTGTCTGGTTATGTCGTGCTCCTGCAGACCCATACCTAAATGGTGTCTGGTTATGTCGTGCTCCTTCAGACCCATGCCTAAATGGTGTCTGGTTATGTCCTGCTCCTGTCCTGCAGACCCATGCCTAAATGGTGTCTGGTTATGTCGTGCTCCTGCAGACCCATGCCTAAATGGTGTCTGGTTATGTCGTGCTCCTGCAGACCCATGCCTAAATGGTGTCTGGTTATGTCGTGCTCCTGCAGACCCTTGCCTAAATGGTGTCAGGTTATGTCGTGCTCCTGCAGACCCATGCCTAAATGGTGTCAGGTTATGTCGTGCTCCTGCAGACCCATGCCTAAATGGTGTCTGGTTATGTCGTGCTCCTGCAGACCCATGCCTAAATGGTGTCAGGTTATGTCGTGTTCCTGCAGACCCATGCCTAAATGGTGTCTGGTTATGTCGTGCTCCTGTCCTGCAGACCCATGCCTAAATGGTGTCTGGTTATGTCGTGCTCCTGTCCTGCAGACCCATGCCTAAATGGTGTCTGGTTATGTCGTGCTCCTGCAGACCCAAGCCTAAATGGTGTATGGTTATGTCGTGTTCCTGCAGAGCCATGCCTAAATGGTGTCAGGTTATGTCGTGCTCCTGTCCTGCAGACCCATGCCTAAATGGTGTCTGGTTATGTCGTGCTCCTGCAGACCCATGCCTAAATGGTGTCTGGTTATGTCGTGTTCCTGCAGACCCATGCCTAAATGGTGTCTGGTTATGTCGTGCTCCTGTCCTGCAGACCCATGCCTAAATGGTTTCTGGTTATGTCGTGCTCCTGCAGACCCATGCCTAAATGGTGTCTGGTTATGTCGTGCTCCTGTCCTGCAGACCCATGCCTAAATGGTGTCTGGTTATGTCGTGCTCCTGTCCTGCAGACCCATGCCTAAATGGTGTCAGGTTATGTCGTGTTCCTGCAGGCCCATGCCTAATGGTGTCTGGTTATGTCGTGTTCCTGCAGACCCATGCCTAAATGGTGTCTGGTTATGTCGTGCTCCTGCAGACCCATGCCTAAATGGTGTCTGGTTATGTCGTGCTCCTGCAGACCCATGCCTAAATGGTGTCTGGTTATGTCGTGCTCCTGTCCTGCAGACCCATGCCTAAATGGTGTCTGGTTATGTCGTGCTCCTGTCCTGCAGACCCATGCCTAAATGGTGTCTGGTTATGTCGTGCTCCTGCAGACCCAAGCCTAAATGGTGTATGGTTATGTCGTGTTCCTGCAGAGCCATGCCTAAATGGTGTCAGGTTATGTCGTTCTCCTGTCCTGCAGACCCATGCCTAAATGGTGTCTGGTTATGTCGTGCTCCTGCAGACCCATGCCTAAATGGTGTCTGGTTATGTCGTGTTCCTGCAGACCCATGCCTAAATGGTGTCTGGTTATGTCGTGCTCCTGTCCTGCAGACCCATGCCTAAATGGTTTCTGGTTATGTCGTGCTCCTGCAGACCCATGCCTAAATGGTGTCTGGTTATGTCGTGCTCCTGTCCTGCAGACCCATGCCTAAATGGTGTCTGGTTATGTCGTGCTCCTGCAGACCCATGCCTAAATGGTGTGTGGTTATGTCGTGTTCCTGCAGACCCATGCCTAATGGTGTCTGGTTATGTCGTGTTCCTGCAGACCCATGCCTAAATGGTGTCAGGTTATGTCGTGCTCCTGCAGACCCATGCCTAAATGGTGTATGGTTATGTCGTGTTCCTGCAGACCCATGCTTAAATGGTGTATGGTTATGTCGTGTTCCTGCAGACCCATGCCTAAATGGTGTCTGGTTATGTCGTGCTCCTGTCCTGCAGACCCATGCCTAAATGGTGTCTGGTTATGTCGTGCTCCTGTCCTGCAGACCCATGCCTAAATGGTGTCTGGTTATGTCGTGCTCCTGCAGACCCATGCCTAAATGGTGTCTGGTTATGTCGTGTTCCTGCAGACCCATGCCTAAATGGTGTCTGGTTATGTCCTGCTCCTGTCCTGCAGACTCATGCCTAAATGGTGTCTGGTTATGTCGTGCTCCTGTCCTGCAGACCCATACCTAAATGGTGTCTGGTTATGTCGTGCTCCTGCAGACCCATGCCTAAATGGTGTCTGGTTATGTCGTGTTCCTGCAGACCCATGCCTAAATGGTGTCTGATTATGTCGTGCTCCTGCAGACCCATGCCTAAATGGTGTCTGGTTATGTCCTGCTCCTGTCCTGCAGACCCATGCCTAAATGGTGTCTGGTTATGTCGTGCTCCTGTCCTGCAGACCCATACCTAAATGGTGTCTGGTTATGTCGTGCTCCTGCAGACCCATGCCTAAATGGTGTCTGGTTATGTCGTGTTCCTGCAGACCCATGCCTAAATGGTGTCTGATTATGTCGTGCTCCTGCAGACCCATGCCTAAATGGTGTGTGGTTATGTCGTGCTCCTGCAGACCCATGCCTAATGGTGTCAGGTTATGTCGTGCTCCTGCAGACCCATGCCTAAATGGTGTATGGTTATGTCGTGCTCCTGCAGACCCATGCCTAAATGGTGTCTGGTTATGTCGTGCTCCTGCAGACCCATGCCTAAATGGTGTCTGGTTATGTCGTGTTCCTGCAGACCCATGCCTAAATGGTGTCTGGTTATGTCGTGTTCCTGCAGACCCATGCCTAAATGGTGTCTGGTTATGTCGTGCTCCTGCAGACCCATGCCTAAATGGTGTCTGGTTATGTCGTGTTCCTGCAGACCCATGCCTAAATGGTGTATGGTTATGTCGTGCTCCTGCAGACCCATGCCTAAATGGTGTCTGGTTATGTCGTGTTCCTGCAGGCCCATGCCTAATGGTGTCTGGTTATGTCGTGTTCCTGCAGACCCATGCCTAAATGGTGTCTGGTTATGTCGTGCTCCTGCAGACCCATGCCTAAATGGTGTCTGGTTATGTCGTGCTCCTGCAGACCCATGCCTAAATGGTGTCTGGTTATGTCGTGCTCCTGTCCTGCAGACCCATGCCTAAATGGTGTCTGGTTATGTCGTGCTCCTGTCCTGCAGACCCATGCCTAAATGGTGTCTGGTTATGTCGTGCTCCTGCAGACCCAAGCCTAAATGGTGTATGGTTATGTCGTGTTCCTGCAGAGCCATGCCTAAATGGTGTCAGGTTATGTCGTTCTCCTGTCCTGCAGACCCATGCCTAAATGGTGTCTGGTTATGTCGTGCTCCTGCAGACCCATGCCTAAATGGTGTCTGGTTATGTCGTGTTCCTGCAGACCCATGCCTAAATGGTGTCTGGTTATGTCGTGCTCCTGTCCTGCAGACCCATGCCTAAATGGTTTCTGGTTATGTCGTGCTCCTGCAGACCCATGCCTAAATGGTGTCTGGTTATGTCGTGCTCCTGTCCTGCAGACCCATGCCTAAATGGTGTCTGGTTATGTCGTGCTCCTGCAGACCCATGCCTAAATGGTGTGTGGTTATGTCGTGTTCCTGCAGACCCATGCCTAATGGTGTCTGGTTATGTCGTGTTCCTGCAGACCCATGCCTAAATGGTGTCAGGTTATGTCGTGCTCCTGCAGACCCATGCCTAAATGGTGTATGGTTATGTCGTGTTCCTGCAGACCCATGCTTAAATGGTGTATGGTTATGTCGTGTTCCTGCAGACCCATGCCTAAATGGTGTCTGGTTATGTCGTGCTCCTGTCCTGCAGACCCATGCCTAAATGGTGTCTGGTTATGTCGTGCTCCTGTCCTGCAGACCCATGCCTAAATGGTGTCTGGTTATGTCGTGCTCCTGCAGACCCATGCCTAAATGGTGTCTGGTTATGTCGTGTTCCTGCAGACCCATGCCTAAATGGTGTCTGGTTATGTCCTGCTCCTGTCCTGCAGACTCATGCCTAAATGGTGTCTGGTTATGTCGTGCTCCTGTCCTGCAGACCCATACCTAAATGGTGTCTGGTTATGTCGTGCTCCTGCAGACCCATGCCTAAATGGTGTCTGGTTATGTCGTGTTCCTGCAGACCCATGCCTAAATGGTGTCTGATTATGTCGTGCTCCTGCAGACCCATGCCTAAATGGTGTCTGGTTATGTCCTGCTCCTGTCCTGCAGACCCATGCCTAAATGGTGTCTGGTTATGTCGTGCTCCTGTCCTGCAGACCCATACCTAAATGGTGTCTGGTTATGTCGTGCTCCTGCAGACCCATGCCTAAATGGTGTCTGGTTATGTCGTGTTCCTGCAGACCCATGCCTAAATGGTGTCTGATTATGTCGTGCTCCTGCAGACCCATGCCTAAATGGTGTGTGGTTATGTCGTGCTCCTGCAGACCCATGCCTAATGGTGTCAGGTTATGTCGTGCTCCTGCAGACCCATGCCTAAATGGTGTATGGTTATGTCGTGCTCCTGCAGACCCATGCCTAAATGGTGTCTGGTTATGTCGTGCTCCTGCAGACCCATGCCTAAATGGTGTCTGGTTATGTCGTGTTCCTGCAGACCCATGCCTAAATGGTGTCTGGTTATGTCGTGTTCCTGCAGACCCATGCCTAAATGGTGTCTGGTTATGTCGTGTTCCTGCAGACCCATGCCTAATGGTGTCAGGTTATGTCGTGCTCCTGCAGACCCATGCCTAAATGGTGTATGGTTATGTCGTGCTCCTGCAGACCCATGCCTAAATGGTGTCTGGTTATGTCGTGCTCCTGCAGACCCATGCCTAAATGGTGTCTGGTTATGTCGTGTTCCTGCAGACCCATGCCTAAATGGTGTCTGGTTATGTCGTGTTCCTGCAGACCCATGCCTAAATGGTGTCTGGTTATGTCGTGCTCCTGCAGACCCATGCCTAAATGGTGTATGGTTATGTCGTGCTCCTGCAGACCCATGCCTAAATGGTGTCTGGTTATGTCGTGCTCCTGCAGACCCATGCCTAAATGGTGTCTGGTTATGTCGTGCTCCTGCAGACCCATGCCTAAATGGTGTATGGTTATGTCGTGTTCCTGCAGACCCATGCCTAAATGGTGTCTGGTTATGTCGTGTTCCTGCAGACCCATGCCTAAATGGTGTCTGGTTATGTCGTGTTCCTGCAGACCCATGCCTAAATGGTGTCTGGTTATGTCGTGCTCCTGCAGACCCATGCCTAAATGGTGTCTGGTTATGTCGTGCTCCTGCAGACCCATGCCTAAATGGTGTCTGGTTATGTCGTGTTCCTGCAGACCCATGCCTAAATGGTGTCTGGTTATGTCGTGTTCCTGCAGACCCATGCCTAAATGGTGTATGGTTATGTCGTGCTCCTGCAGACCCATGCCTAAATGGTGTCTGGTTATGTCGTGCTCCTGCAGACCCATGCCTAAATGGTGTCTGGTTATGTCGTGCTCCTGCAGACCCATGCCTAAATGGTGTCTGGTTATGTCGTGCTCCTGCAGACCCATGCCTAAATGGTGTCTGGTTATGTCGTGTTCCTGCAGACCCATGCCTAAATGGTGTCTGGTTATGTCGTGCTCCTGCAGACCCATGCCTAAATGGTGTATGGTTATGTCGTGTTCCTGCAGACCCATGCCTAAATGGTGTCTGGTTATGTCGTGCTCCTGCAGACCCATGCCTAAATGGTGTCTGGTTATGTCGTGTTCCTGCAGACCCATGCCTAAATGGTGTATGGTTATGTCGTGTTCCTGCAGACCCATGCCTAAATGGTGTCTGGTTATGTCGTGTTCCTGCAGACCCATGCCTAAATGGTGTCTGGTTATGTCGTGCTCCTGCAGACCCATGCCTAAATGGTGTCTGGTTATGTCGTGTTCCTGCAGACCCATGCCTAAATGGTGTCTGATTATGTCGTGTTCCTGCAGACCCATGCCTAAATGGTGTCTGGTTATGTCGTGCTCCTGCAGACCCATGCCTAAATGGTGTCTGGTTATGTCGTGTTCCTGCAGACCCATGCCTAAATGGTGTCTGGTTATGTCGTGTTCTTGCAGACCCATGCCTAAATGGTGTCTGATTATGTCGTGTTCCTGCAGACCCATGCCTAAATGGTGTCTGGTTATGTCGTGTTCCTGCAGACCCATGCCTAAATGGTGTATGGTTATGTCCTGCTCCTGTCCTGCAGACCCATGCCTAAATGGTGTCTGGTTATGTCGTGCTGAGGTATTGCGCAGGTTGTTAGATCATTGATACTGAGCATGTCATCAATGGCGGCCCACAAATATGTCTGACATTCTGTGCATCAGTGATGCTGGTTACCTCTAACTGTTCAGCTCTGCAACTGTACATACAGTGACGTACTGGGCTGCCATCAGGGGGAAACTGCGGGGGCATGGAGAGAGCGGGGGCCCGGGTGCCAGGGGTGCATACTGCAGATGTGCACCGTTGCCAGGGAGAAACCACGCCGCTGCGAGCACTTCACATATGACACCTGGCGTGAGCCAATCACAGCTCGCAGGTGGCGTGATATCTGGAATGTAGCCGGTGCTGTTACTAGCTGACTGCCGGTGCATATCTGCAGTTCTACACCGCTGCCACCCGGGCACCCGCTCTCTCCGGGCCAGCTGAAGAACCCAGGTAGCCTGGTATGTGTATAGTTCCTTTCTGACTTTCTGCTTTCACTTAAATGTTTAATACAATATTTTCTTGTCTTAATTACAGACATATACCTCTTTTACACCGGGTTATTGCTGTGTCAACCTGGGTCGCGGCTCAGTGTAAAAAGACCAGGGTTGAAATCCCAGGTCTAGTGAACGACCCGTGTAACCCGTGCTGTCTGACCTGGGTCCCGTTTACAGCTTGGGGAGATTCGGATTTCCCTGGCGCTTGGAGATGTCAACTTCAAGCACTGACTGGAGAGAACTGTACCCGTGTGCAGTATAAACTGCGCCAACCCGGGAATAACCCAGGTCGGCCCAGTGGTGTGAAAGGGGTCTTGTCCCGGGTCTGACCTGGTTTGGAACCTTAGCGTAAAAGGGGTAACACTTGGTATCTATTACTGGACAAAAATGTCAGTTAAGCTGCTGTGACATAACTGTCCTTGTGTACGAACAAAGCAAAGTGTGTTTATAATTCGCAGTCTGACGGAGCGCTATGTATGTAGGCATCTCGGCTGTTCTGCTGACACTAAAGCTTCTAAAACACAGACAAGGCCGAGGTGTTGCCTATAGCAATCAATCAGATTCTGTCTGTCATTTTCTAGGATGGAATAGAGTGAGATGATAGGTAGCATCTGATTGGTTGCTATCGGCAACTGTATTAAATCTCCCTCTAAGTATGAAGTATAAACACTTAATTCACTTCATTTAAAGCCATTATTACATCTATCATTTCCCAATTGTGTCTCCTCCTGTGTAGTGTAACTGCATGATACAATACATGAATGTGATGGATGTAGCTATGTATAGCTGTAAAGAACATTCACTTGCGCGCCCAGCTTCTATCCTAAGAAATCTATATCTCATTTGCTTAAATCTTCCAGTGTTTCTCCAGGGCACATACTCTGGTTACATGTGTGAGAGCTCGGAGTATAAAGTCTGTGGGCCTGATTCAGCAATGATCGCTATTCTGCACGCACCGCACTTGCTGATATCAGCTGTGAAATGCAAATGTCTGCAATCCCAGCTTACCATAAGGACCCCCACTTCCCCTTACACACATCCGTATACTTGTGCAATATAGCGAAACAATTGGTAACATCGGACCCATACGCATAGGGGTTCTGTAGCATGTGGTGCACCCAGTGATGTGGGTTATTGACCATGCGGCCTGCCAACTGATGTGGGTTATGGAGCATGCGGCCTACCAACTGAGGTGGGTTATGGAGCATGCGGCCTACCAACTGATGTGGGTTATGGAGCATGCGGCCTACCAACTGATGTGGGTTATGGAGCATGCGGCCTACCAATTGATGTGGGTTATGGAGCATGCGGCCTGCCAACTGATGTGGGTTATGGAGCATGCGGCCTACCACTGATGTGGGTTATGGAGCATGCGGCCTACCACTGATGTGGGTTATGGAGCATGCGGCCTACCAACAATTCCAACAAAAGTTTAGAATGCTGACTGCAACAGAAATTTAAAATATATATGTGCAAAACTGTCCTGTAAAAACAAAGTTTGTCATTATTGTATGAATGAAATGAATATTTTAGTTGAATATTACACTCCTGGGACATCTTTTACCTTCTGCGTTATGGCTGACACAAATAACACAAGCCACTGGCACTCATTACATATGCAGATGGGTCTTCAGAACCCATTTTAATGAGATTGATGAGGTTCATTTTACCTTTTATCATTTTAGGCACTTAGGTTACCTAGTACTGTATGTGTGCGGGTATGGGGTGACGTTCTTAGCAGAAAGGATAACTCCCCATAGAGCTAAAATGTAATTTTGGGTGCAGTTTGAATGACTTCTCGCTTGTTTACTGGTTAAATGTCCCACTTTTTGTACCTTATCCGACTTGGCCTGTTTTAAAACAATTCTAATGTGTATTGATGACTATCCAGCCTGAATGTCATGGGAAGAAGACGTCAGTCCTGTATTCCTGAGCTAACCCATATGAAACCATCTTTGTTGCCTAAAGATGCCCTTTTGGGAGCAGACTTATGAAGTAGATTCTGTTCTATTCCTGTCTTACGTATTCTTGTAAATTACAAACTAGAATTGCCTGGCAGGCTACTGAATTTGGATAGGCTTGCACCCCTCCGCTCACTGGGGAAAGGCATGTGAAAGCCGTGTATGCTGTATGCAGAGTAACCCTTCATATTGTGTGATATGAACCGTGCGCTGGCCCAATGGCTCACACTGCGTGCCTTACCACAGCCACTCTCAGACTGCTGCCGCATAATTACACCAAAGTCTTTACATGATTAGGGGGCTGCTGATTGGTGCCTGTGCCCGTAAAAGGCAGGAAGGGCTTAGCCTCCATGCCGGTTATAGCATCCTTGCCTGCCTTTGATGCAGACCTGGTTGGTGTATTTTCCTGCATTGTCCCTGCGCCCAGACCTTCCACCCTGCCTGCACCCGGCCCCTTCTCCAGGTTCCTGCTTACCAGTGCTCATATCCTGATTCAGGGTACTTGCTGCCCAGTACCTACTTCAGACTCTCTCCCTGCGGCCACCTGGGTCTAACATAAGCTCCTACTATCTTGAGTATAAGTTCTGGGGGCATCCATGTACCTGTGAGAATAGTGGCTCCTAAAGGTGAAGACCTCTCTAGTCTGATCCTAGGAGTTTGTGGTTTTCTGGATGTGCCCCAACACTGATAAATATGATGGCAGAAGCTGGAGGTTTGCTAGGACACATTGACCAGCAAAGACAAAGACGTTCTCCTTTTGGCTGTGTAAATGGATTTTGGAGCAATATTTAATTTTTCTCATTCCTTCAAGGAATGTTGTGAATGATTCTCATACTGATCATAAAACCGTTTGGGCAGCTGTGTTACTCCATCAGAAAGATGCATCTATGGGAATTATAAAATGAACAGTTGCAGTGAGATCCAACTAGTTATATAGATACAGACATCCCAATAGCCCCTTCAATGAACTGGAATCCTGGCTCTCAGAGCATCCAATACATTCAGTGCAAAGTGATTTATAGGTGATTTATAGGTGATATATAGGTGATTTATAGGTGATATATAGGTGATTGATTTATAGGTGATTTATAGGTGATTTATAGGTGATTTATAGGTGATTTATAGGTGATATATAGGTGATTTATAGGTCCACAGTTCCTGGACATTTCTCCGTTCAGAATGGTCCCTACTTTTAAGATTTCTAACTTAATTCATTCTGTTTTTGGTGCATGTGGCTGAAGTCTGAGGACTCTCATCATCTACTATTTATCCCGTTTATTATCCCTAATGCTGGCCATACACTCTGCAATTATCGGGACGATCCGCCCGATATCGGCGGATCGCCGCGATAATTGCAGCGTGTATGCGGGCGACCGAGGGTTAAATATTGCTCTGTCGGGCATGCTGCATTGTCCAGCATGCCCGTCCGATGCGATATTTACCCGGGAAACTGTCGGCCGCATCGGGCAGTGTATGCCCAGCGCGGCCGACAGACAGACATTTCCTGTGTTCCTTCCTACCGAAGGAACAGGGAATTGTCTCCTCCCCCGGGGGCGGAGCACAGATGTCAGGGGGAAGGAACAGGGAAATGTCTCCTCCCCCGGGGGCGGAGCACAGATGTCAGGTGGAAGGAACAGGGAAATGTCTCCTCCCCCGGGGGCGGAGCGCAGATGTCAGGGGGAAGGAACAGGGAAATGTCTCCTCCCCCGGGGGCTGAGCGCAGATGTCAGGGGGAAGGAACAGGGAAATGTCTCCTCCCCCGGGGGCGGAGCGCAGATGTCAGGGGGAAGGAACAGGGAAATGTCTCCTCCCCCGGGGGCGGAGCGCAGATGTCAGGGGGAAGGAACAGGGAAATGTCTCCTCCCCCGGGGGCTGAGCGCAGATGTCAGGGGGAAGGAACAGGGAAATGTCTCCTCCCCCGGGGGCGGAGCGCGGTTGTCGGGCTATACACTGAGATTTCTCTCACAGTGTATGCCCAGCATTAGTTTTGTATCATCTGAGTTCTTGTAGACATTCTTAGTATTTGAGGAAATTGATAATTCTGATCTTATGTGAGGAGGGATCTGTCCCATTTTTGGGGATAGTGACATGATGTGAGGAGGGGAATGGAGGCAGCAGGAAGTCACAGACTGAGAGTTATATAGTGGGAGGAGCAGGGTCCCCAGCAGCACAGAGTATATCAGGAGATGAGTGATGTGTCAGTGAGGACAGGGCTGCATGTGACAGGGGCAGTGACAGGATGTGAGGAGGGGAATGGAGGCAGCAGGAAGTCACAGACTGAGAGTTATATAGTGGGAGGAGCAGGGTCCCCAGCAGCACAGAGTATATCAGGAGATGAGTGATGTGTCAGTGAGGACAGGGCTGCATGTGACAAGGGCAGTGACATGATGTGAGGAGGGGAATGGAGGCAGCAGGAAGTCACAGACTGAAAGTTATATAGTGGGAGGAGCAGGGTCCCCAGCAGCACAGAGTATATCAGGAGATGAGTGATGTGTCAGTGAGGACAGGGCTGCATGTGACAAGGGCAGTGACATGATGTGAGGAGGGGAATGGAGGCAGCAGGAAGTCACAGACTGAGAGTTATATAGTGGGAGGAGCAGGGTCCCCAGCAGCACAGAGTATATCAGGAGATGAGTGATGTGTTAGTGAGGACAGATCTGCATGTGACAGGGGCAGTGACATGATGTGAGGAGGGGAATGGAGGCAGCAGGAAGTCACAGACTGAGAGTTATATAGTGGGAGGAGCAGGGTCCCCAGCAGCACAGAGTATATCAGGAGATGAGTGATGTGTCAGTGAGGACAGGGCTGCATGTGACATGGTCAGTGACATGATGTGAGGAGGGGAATGGAGGCAGCAGGAAGTCACAGACTGAGAGTTATATAGTGGGAGGAGCAGGGTCCCCAGCAGCACAGAGTATATCAGGAGATGAGTGATGTGTTAGTGAGGACAGATCTGCATGTGACAGGGGCAGTGACATGATGTGAGGAGGGGAATGGAGGCAGCAGGAAGTCACAGACTGAGAGTTATATAGTGGGAGGAGCAGGGTCCCCAGCAGCACAGAGTATATCAGGAGATGAGTGATGTGTCAGTGAGGACAGGGCTGCATGTGACAGGGGCAGTGACATGATGTGAGGAGGGGAATGGAGGCAGCAGGAAGTCACAGACTGAGAGTTATATAGTGGGAGGAGCAGGGTCCCCAGCAGCACAGAGTATATCAGGAGATGAGTGACGTGTCAGTGAGGACAGGGCTGCATGTGACAGAGGCAGTGACAGGATGTGAGGAGGGGAATGGAGGCAGCAGGAAGCCACAGACATAGTCATATAGTGGGAGGAGCAGGGTCCCCAGCAGCACAGAGTATATCAGGAGATGAGTGATGTGTTAGTGAGGATATGGCTGCATGTGACAGGGGCAGTGACATGATGGGAGAAGGGGAATGGGGGCAGGGGGAAGTCACAGGTTGAGAGTTATATAGTGGGAGGAGCAGGGTCCCCAGCAGCACAGAGTATATCAGGAGATGAGTGATGTGTCAGTGAGGACAGGGCTGCATGTAACAGGGGCAGTGACATGATGTGAGGAGGGGAATGGAGGCAGCAGGAAGTCACAGTATAAGAGTTAGTGTAAAGAGCAGGATCCCCAGCAGCACTGAGTACATCAGGAGATGAGTGATGTGAGGACAGGGCTGTATGTGACAAGGGCAGTGACATGATGTGAGGAGGGGAATGGAGGCAGCAGGAAGTCACAGACTGAGAGTTATATAGTGGGAGGAGCAGTGTCCCCAGCAGCACAGAGTATATCAGGAGATGAGTGATGTGTCAGTGAGGACAGGGCTGCATGTGACAGGGGCAGTGACATGATGTGAGGAGGGGAATGGAGGCAGCAGGAAGTCACAGACAGTTATATAGTGGGAGGAACAGGGTCCCCAGCAGCACAGAGTATATCAGGAGATGAGTGATGTGTTAGTGAGGACAGGGCTGCATGTGACAGAGGCAGTGACAGGATGTGAGGAGGGGAATGGAGGCAGCAGGAAGTCACAGACTGAGAGTTATATAGTGGGAGGAGCAGGGTCCCCAGCAGCACAGAGTATATCAGGAGATGAGTGATGTGTTAGTGAGGACAGGGCTGCATGTGACAGGGGCAGTGACAGGATGTGAGGAGGGGAATGGAGGCAGCAGGAAGTCACAGTATAAGAGTTAGTGTAAAGAGCAGAGTCTACAGAGCAATGTTGTAATAATTTATAAACTATATGTGTAAGGTTGTAGTGTCCTGTGCTCCTCTGTATGAAACATGCATCCAACTTGACAATGTGTGAAGGAACGCTGCTGAGGAGACGGATACAGACATTTTCTCTTCTTAGGCAGAAACTGTACTTTTTTCCTAAACATTCATTTTTACAAATTTGATAATGGATTCCTTGGAGCTTTTAGCTTATATAGGTGTTAATTTAAATTGTTAGTTGTCGCAGACCGTGCACAGGAACAAACGCACATCGGCTCAGAAACAGAAACGTTTCCCCCGTTTAATGTTGTCCTTAGATGTTTGTAGGTGATGAATGCACAGTAAGGACTCGTACCAGGGAAGATTCAGAGTAACATTGTGCAACTTTACATTTCTTATTCATCTACAAAATAATTTGTATTTAATGTAGTTTTTTTCTTCCCATGAAGTTGCTAATAGAACATATAAATATACAGGGGTGTTTGCAGACCTGTGTGACTGTAGCGATAACGTGGATTACACATGGGATTGCTATTGATATGACTTTGCTGTATCTCAGGGTCAGTCAGTCATTAAGGTTTGTTTAGCCATTTCCCCTGAGTTTACAGAACTGCTCTGGTCCATACAAAAATCTGAAATATTTTTAAAGAAATGTAAAAGCCGTCGTTGTTGCTGACAGCACAAGGCGCGTGTGGTCTGAGAGCGTCTCCGGCCTGCTCCCGCCTGCTCCCGCCTGCTCCCGCCTGCTCCGACTCTTCCCACCCAGTCTATCTGCATTTCCCTTTATACCATAACACCTCTGTATCAAGGTGCAGCTGCTGCAAATTGTATTTATCAACTATTAATCCATTTAATTACTTATATCTCAGCAATTTCCTGAATGACAGCAGATAAAAGTGGAACTAATTTACTAAAAGGAATTCCATAGTATTATCGTTCAGGCATTATTAGCATCCAAGCGTTATAACCGTGGTATTATGTCTGGTACTTACACATTTGTACTTTCATAGAGTCCAAAATGACTACAACCATAGGTAATCTATATCAAATGTGCAATATATATACGTGCTATATTAATCAATAAATTATATAGTGAAATGAAGTATATAAAATAGTTAGTTTGAAGGCGCCTACACACTTGGTGATTTTTTTACACGATGCCCGATTTCGGCGAATCGTGACGACAAATCGTGTAAAATATCTCCAAATCGTGAGTTTCCACCCATGACCACGATGCCGATGCGCGTCCCTGCTCGTTCTACATCGCATCTTCAGATCTGCCGTGCTGTAGGGACACAATGCGGTGCCGATCGTGAGTACTCTTTACTCCCGATCTATTGCACGATTCATCGTACGTCGCGTATTTTGACTGACCGGACCCTGTACACGGCCATCTTGTGCAGCATCGTGGATTGAAGGAGAAGGACGCAATTGCACAACTGTGAAGTTTGCTATTCTGGTTTTGGTGAGTATTGCTACTGTAACCCCACTGCCCACCAATGTGTGCCAGCCACCCGCCTATAAATGCATGACCCAGCCACTACCCACCGAAATGAGGCGGACAGTGGCTGGGTCATGTATTATACTCCAGTGCCCACCAATGTGTGCTACCCACCAATGCCAGCCACCCACCTATAAATGCATGACTCAGCCACTACCCACCGAAATGAGGCGGACAGTGGCTGGGTCATGTATTATACTCCAATGCCCACCAATGTGTGCCACCCACCTACCCACTCACTGCCCACCAATGTCATGGGCCATCTAATAAATAGGTAGAAAATATGAAAACACCCCACATATATTAAAATGCCATAAACAAATATATTTCAACAACATAAACAAATATAATATATTTGTTTATTTTGCCTCAATATATCTGTCCATGATGTTGTAATATAACACCATAAACAAATATATTGCAACAACACAAACAAACATTTCAACAGCATAAACATATATATTTCACAAAGACAGTCATGGCATCTAATATTGTGATGTATATTTGATATGAAGAATTTGTCTTGGTGTGCCATCTGCTGGATTAACATGTATACTGCAACTTCATGAGTCAAGATAAGCTGCCTGATTAGTGCTATGTATGTATATATATATATATATATATATATATATATATATATATATGTGTGTGTGTGTGTGTATGTATATATATATATATATGTGTGTGTGTATTTATCATACATATATATATATATATATATATATATATCAGGGATGGGGAATATATATATATAAACATATATATTTCTATTTGCATACGTATATAACTGTTTGCATTCACGTTGTGCAATATATGTATATATTGTAGATATACAAATAGTAATTTTTGAATTGAGGAGTCTGTGCAATTCTGTTTCTTTTTTATTATCTCCACAGTTAATAAACAGTCCCTAAAAAATGATTACATTTTATATACATCTAGTCATTTTGGCTTGTATATGTATGTATATATGTGTGTGTATGTGTATATATATATATATATATATATATATATGTGTGTGCAAGACAAAAGGTGAAAAACATGCACCTTATAGTGTAATAATCTTGATAATGCTGGTACACACAGGTAATAAATATGCATACCATGTGAATGTATTGATTATCTTAGTTTTTTTTTTTTAATTAAATTTGCAAAAATCTAAAAAAAAAACTTTGCACGTTGTCATTAAGGGGTATTGTGTATAGAATTTTGAGGACAAAAATAATGCATGTCTATGAATTAGTGACATCATTACTAATTGTAACTAGCTAGGAGACCACTGTTTACTGCAGCCATTTTGTTGGTTGAATGTGTTCATAGCGCATTGGTTCAACACATGGTTCAACCTAAAAGTGGTATGTGAGTCTGCTGGTGTGTGATCTACCTGTATAACATATGATAAATGCATGTAAGTATAGGGTGTGTAGGAGCAGACCATCCGAGACCCCACGGCCGCCTGTTTTTAAATTAATGTAAACATGGCGCCACCTCCAGAGCCCTGTTTTCGTCATTTCAACATAATCTATCTTCTGCAAAACAATAAAGCTGTATAATAAAGATGGCAGATTTCACTTTAATACCAGTAATTGCAGCAGTGTCTTCACCTAAATCGGCCCATTAGTATTATATTGAAACTGAAGTTTGATCATAGGGCCCGATTCAGAGACGGACGCAATTAGCTCTCGCTCGACCTGAAAATAGGGGTGGCTATTCAAATGAACCGTTCGCTGTTTGGTTCGCTCTAGGTCTGAATGAGCGAACAAAACTCGCAGACGTTTTTTGGGAAACTACGCCCCCTGGCCGCTCGCATCCTACGTCATGTCCGCTATTTATTAGATTAATCGAGTACATCGACCAGGGTATGAACTGCTCGCTATTCTTGTGGTTGGTTTTTGCTACCACAATTTTGCGAGCAGTTCTGGCTATAAAATAACCCAGTGATGTGGTCAATGACGCTGCTGTTTTAATTATGCACACCCATAAAACGCCCGTTTTGACCTTTAAGCACGCCTGCGTTCTGATCTCCACTCCCCGTTT
The DNA here is from genome assembly GCA_031769625.1 of Taudactylus pleione. Taxonomy (NCBI): domain Eukaryota; kingdom Metazoa; phylum Chordata; class Amphibia; order Anura; family Myobatrachidae; genus Taudactylus; species Taudactylus pleione. Next base: position 2,097,773 of record JAUIMM010000181.1, read on the forward strand.
TCAAGCACCTTCCCCCGTTACCACCCACATACGCCTCCTCCTGTCACTCAAAATAGCAGGCATTCGCTATTTTGCGAGCACATGAATTTCGGCCGCACTGACTGGTTCGCGCATGCGTATAACGATCCGTACGCATGCGCAGTTGGGCAAACATCGCTCGGAGCGAACGAGCTGCCGCTTACGAGCGGCTCTGAATCAGGCCCATAGATCACTAATGCAGTATGGTGATAAAGGCTTCCATTTGTAATACTCATTATGTTTCCTTTGGGCGGTATTCAATTGTTATAGCGCACCAGATCTCCTGTATAAAGTGACGGGAGATTGCGATGCGCTATTTAATTGTTGCCGATTTTTGCGCTGATTGCGCCCATAGTGGTCGGGTTTAGCCACGTAAAACTGCTACCCCGACCAAAGTGCTTGGCGCGATCGCGAAAAGTGCTGTTTGGGCATTTAACTTGTACTCCCCTGGAGGTGTGAGCTGAAATTATGTGCCCGCAGCTGATCGCGCCCGACAGGAGCAATAATTGAATGGTTCCTGTCGGGCGCGTAGGAGGGTGAAACAATTGAATGGTGCCTGTTGGGCGCGTAGGAGGGTGAAACAGTTGAATTCCGCCGTTTGTATCCATTTGTGGTGCGTACTAATATTTCTTTACATCTAATCACATTCTTTTGTCCTCAGTTTTGTCAGCCCGGAGGATGGCAGCTTTCTCGAGAAAGGAAACCGCCCACATTCTTTGTTGTAGTTCTAACCGATATCGACTCGGACCGACATTACTGTGCGTGTCTGACATTTTATGAGGCGGAAATCAACCTGCAGGTAAAATACCATGTTACTTATTATACATCTCATACAGTGGGGATAATGTGATGAAGCTTCTATTGATTGTTTAAACGTTGTTACAATGTTCTTTTCATTCTTAGTCTCTCAATCACTTATTTGTCAGTGGGAGAGAGAATGTCTCTAATGCTGCCCTCATAGCAGTAACCCTCCTAGAATATAATGTGACTACCTATTTCACCTATACAATACAACAGCGCAATGTCTACATACTGAGTACATCACAAACATGCCAACATAAAATGTAAATAATATATATATCTATTTAAACACCGCAACATAAAAAAACAATGATTAAAAATATTCAGTTATAGCAACCACTTATTTCAAAGAAAAATCTGAGATACTGTATCAGCGAAACATTGTAACTATTGTAATTGTATAATTGTGACTGTTAGCACCAGATCTCCTGTATATCAGCCTATAAACTGCACAATTTGAGTCCAACCTGTAGGGCAGGGATAGGGAAATATTTTTTCCTCCTAGGGCCATTTTGATATATATAACATTATTTGCGGGTTCGGTGCAGGCCACGCCTCCTCCATGTGATGTCACACAGGGACTGGGCTACAATCGCCGGTGATTACAGCAATGCCCGGAGCATCCTGAGGATGCTCCGGGGAGCTGTAAGGGCAGCGGTGTGACTGTCTGATGCATCCTAAGGACTCCCCAGGCGGCACTGCTGCATAGATTCTGGCTGCAGGGGACCATTATAGGCACCGTGCCATCCAGATGAGGCTAGCAGAAAACAGTCTCCGAGGGCCAGACCAAATGATTCCGGGGGCCTTATACGCCTGAGGTTCCCCATCCCTGCTGTAGTGGAATAAAAAACAGCTTTTTATCATCTCTTTATATACCTGCTCCAAAAAATCCTCCTCCTCTCCGATTGTCCCGTGGTGTTTAGTAAATCCTCCTCCTCTCCGAGTGTCCCGTGGTGTATAGTAAATCCTCCTCCTCTCCGATTGTCCCGTGGTGTATAGTAAATCCTCCTCCTCTCCGATTGTCCCGTGGTGTATAGTAAATCCTCCTCCTCTCAGATTGTCCCGTGGTGTATAGTAAATCCTCCTCCTCTCCGATTGTCCCGTGGTGTATAGTAAATCCTCCTCCTTTCCGAGTGTCCCGTGGTGTATAGTAAATCCTCCTCCTCTCCGATTGTCCCGTGGTGTATAGTAAATCCTCCTCCTCTCCGATTGTCCCGTGGTGTATAGTAAATCCTCCTCCTCTCCGAGTGTCCCGTGGTGTAAAGTAAATCCTCCTCCTCTCCGATTGTCCCGTGGTGTATAGTAAATCCTCCTCCTCTCCGATTGTCCCGTGGTGTATAGTAAATCCTCCTCCTCTCCGTTTGTCCCGTGGTGTATAGTAAATCCTCCTCCTCTCCGATTGTCCCGTGGTATATAGTAAATCCTCCTCCTCTCCGATTGTCCCGTGGTGTATAGTAAATCCTCCTCCTCTCCAATTGTCCCTTGGTGTATAGTAAATCCTCCTCCTCTCCGATTGTCCCGTGGTATATAGTAAATCCTCCTCCTCTCCGATTGTCCCGTGGTGTATAGTAAATCCTCCTCCTCTCCGATTGTCCTGTGGTGTATAGTAAATCCTCCTCCTCTCCAATTGTCCCTTGGTGTATAGTAAATCCTCCTCCTCTCTGAGTGTCCCGTGGTGTATAGTAAATCCTCCTCCTTTCCGAGTGTCCCGTGGTGTATAGTAAATCCTCCTCCTCTCCGATTTGTCCCGTGGTGTATAGTAAATCCTCCTCCTCTCCGATTGTCCCGTGGTGTATAGTAAATCCTCCTCCTCTCCAATTGTCCTGTGGTGTATAGTAAATCCTCCTCCTCTCTGAGTGTCCCGTGGTGTATAGTAAATCCTCCTCCTTTCCGAGTGTCCCGTGGTGTATAGTAAATCCTCTGTGAGGAATGGCAAGCACTTATCACAGCGGCCATAGAACTCAGAAGGCAATATTATATGTGTAAGCGGCGTTTGGTCACAGAATCACCAGGTAATTAGTATCCATTAATGGCAATGTGGGATCTCGTAGTCAGTAAGATATTATACATACAGGACCGGCGGCAGCTCCTGATGTCTATATTCTCCATCTCTCTGGAGTGGAGCATTAATAATACAATCTGGAGAGGGGTGGGGAGAGCATACTTGGGAGAAATCAAACCTCTTTCATTTCACCCCCTTGTTGGAACGGCCACTTTCAGCCATTTTCCAGGGTGTGGGCGCAAATAGCCGATTACATTTGCTCCTACACACCAGCAACAACAGTTAGGAGCTGATTGGCTGGTACTTTCTCTGTTCACTTTATCTCCTTCCAAGGCTTAGTAAATAGACCCCTACATCACACTTAGGGCTATGCTGCATTGCTGGTTGTAGCGTACATGCCAGTCATAGATGTTACCAGCGCCCTGAACCTTCCTGCTAGATAATGGAATCCTGGCTCTCCTGCTCCATCTTGCTGCTGTGATCCTGATCTTCCTGGACCTTGCCCAAAGCTCCAGGCAGCCCTCTGCTCAGCTTGTACACCTTCCCCCTGAGCTCCGCTCCTGCTGCTGTGATCCTGATCTTCCTGCACCTTGCCCAAAGCTCCAGGCAGCCCTCTGCTCAGCTTACACACCTTCCACCTGAGCTCCGCTCCTGCTGCTGTCATCCTGATCTTCCTGCACCTTCCCCAAAGCTCCACGCAGCCCTCTGCTCAGCTTGTACACCTTCCACCTGAGCTCCATCCTGCCGCTGTCATCCTGATCTTCCTGCACCTTGCCCAAAGCTCCAGGCAGCCCTCTGCTCAGCTTGTACACCTTCCACCTGAACTCCGCTCCTGCTGCTGTCATCCTGATCTTCCTGCACCTTCTCCAAAGCTCCACGCAGCCCTCTGCTCAGCTTGTACACCTTCCACCTGAGCTCCTTCCTGCCGCTGTCATCCTGATCTTCCTGCACCTTGCCCAAAGCTCCAGGCAGCCCTCTGCTCAGCTTGTACACCTTCCTCCTGAGCTCCGCTCCTGCTGCTGTCATCCTGATCTTCCTGCACCTTCCCCAAAGCTCCAGGCAGGCCTCTGCTCAGCTTGTACACCTTCCCCCTGAGCTCCGCTCCTGCTGCTGTCATCCTGATCTTCCTGCACCTTGCCCAAAGCTCCAGGCTGCCCTCTGCTCAGCTTGCACACCTTCCACCTGAGCTCCATCCTGCTGCTGTCATCCTGATCTTCCTGCACCTTGCCCAAAGCTCCAGGCAGCCCTCTGCTCAGCTTGTACACCTTCCCCCTGAGCTCCGCTCCTGCTGCTGTGATCCTGATCTTCCTGCACCTTGCCCAAAGCTCCAGGCAGCCCTCTGCTCAGCTTGTACACCTTCCCCCTGAGCTCTGCTCCTGCCGCTGTCATCCTGATCTTCCTGCACCTTCCCCAAAGCTCCAGGCAGCCCTCTGCTCAGCTTGTACACCTTCCACCTTCCTGCTGCTTTCATCCTGATCTTCCTGCACCTTGCCCAAAGCTCCAGGCAGCCCTCTGCTCAGCTTACACACCTTCCACCTGAGCTCCGCTCCTGCTGCTGTCATCCTGATCTTCCTGCACCTTCCCCAAAGCTCCACGCAGCCCTCTGCTCAGCTTGTACACCTTCCACCTGAGCTCCATCCTGCCACTGTCATCCTGATCTTCCTGCACCTTGCCCAAAGCTCCAGGCAGCCCTCTGCTCAGCTTGTACACCTTCCACCTGAGCTCCGCTCCTGCTGCTGTCATCCTGATCTTCCTGCACCTTCTCCAAAGCTCCACGCAGCCCTCTTCTCAGCTTGTACACCTTCCACCTGAGCTACGCTCCTGCTGCTGTCATCCTGATCTTCCTGCACCTTGCCCAAAGCTCCAGGCTGCCCTCTGCTCAGCTTGCACACCTTCCACCTGAGCTCCATCCTGCTGCTGTCATCCTGATCTTCCTGCACCTTGCCCAAAGCTCCAGGCAGCCCTCTGCTCAGCTTGTACACCTTACACCTGAGCTCCGCTCCTGCTGCTGTCATCCTGATCTTCCTGCACCTTGCCCAAAGCTCCAGGCAGCCCTCTGCTCAGCTTGTACACCTTCCCCCTGAGCTCCATCCTGCTGCTGTCATCCTGATCTTCCTGCACCTTTCCCAAAGCTCCAGGCAGCCCTCTACTCAGCTAACACACCTTCCTCCTGAGCTCCGCTCCTGCTGCTGTCATCCTGATCTTCCTGCACCTTCCCCAGAGCTCCAGGCAGCCCTCTGCTCAGCTTGTACACCTTCCCCCTGAGCTCCATCCTGCTGCTGTCATCCTGATCTTCCTGCACCTTCCCCAAAGCTCCAGGCAACCCTCTGCTCAGCTTGTACACCTTCCCCCTGAGCTCCGCTCCTGCTGCTGTCATCCTGATCTTCCTGCACTTTGCCCAAAGCTCCAGGCAGCCCTCTGCTCAGCTTGTACACCTTCCCCCTGAGCTCCGCTCCTGCTGCTGTCATCCTGATCTTCCTGCATCTTCCCCAAAGCTCCAGGCAGCCCTCTGCTCAGCTTGCACACCTTCCACCTGAGCTTCGCTCCTGCCGCTGTCATCCTGATCTTCCTGCACCTTCCCCAAAGCTCCAGGCAGCCCTCTGCTCAGCTTGTACACCTTCCACCTTCCTGCTGCTTTCATCCTGATCTTCCTGCACCTTGCCCAAAGCTCCAGGCAGCCCTCTGCTCAGCTTACACACCTTCCACCTGAGCTCCGCTCCTGCTGCTGTCATCCTGATCTACCTGCACCTTCCCCAAAGCTCCAGGCAGCCCTCTGCTCAGCTTACACACCTTCCCCCTGAGCTCCACTCCTGCTGCTGTCATCCTGATCTTCCTGCACCTTCCCCAAAGCTCCACGCAGCCCTCTGCTCAGCTTGTACACCTTCCACCTGAGCTCCATCCTGCCGCTGTCATCCTGATCTTCCTGCACCTTGCCCTAAGCTCCAGGCAGCCCTCTGCTCAGCTTGTACACCTTCCTCCTGAGCTCCGCTCCTGCTGCTGTCATCCTGATCTTCCTGCACCTTCCCCAAAGCTCCAGGCAGGCCTCTGCTCAGCTTGTACACCTTCCCCCTGAGCTCCGCTCCTGCTGCTGTCATCCTGATCTTCCTGCATCTTGCCCAAAGCTCCAGGCTGCCCTCTGCTCAGCTTGTACACCTTCCACCTGAGCTCCATCCTGCTGCTGTCATCCTGATCTTCCTGCACCTTGCCCAAAGCTCCAGGCAGCCCTCTGCTCAGCTTGTACACCTTCCCCCTGAGCTCCATCCTGCTGCTGTCATCCTGATCTTCCTGCACCTTGCCCAAAGCTCCAGGCAGCCCTCTGCTCAGCTTGTACACCTTCCCCCTGAGCTCCATCCTGCTGCTGTCATCCTGATCTTCCTGCAGCTTTCCCAAAGCTCCAGGCAGCCCTCTCCTCAGCTTACACACCTTCCTCCTGAGCTCCGCTCCTGCTGCTGTCATCCTGATCTTCCTGCACCTTCCCCAAAGCTCCAGGCAGCCCTCTGCTCAGCTTGTACACCTTCCCCCTGAGCTCCATCCTGCTGCTGTCATCCTGATCTTCCTGCACCTTCCCCAAAGCTCCAGGCAGCCCTCTGCTCAGCTTGTACACCTTCCCCCTGAGCTCCGCTCCTGCTGCTGTCATCCTGATCTTCCTGCACTTTGCCCAAAGCTCCAGGCAGCCCTCTGCTCAGCTTGTACACCTTCCCCCTGAGCTCCGCTCCTGCTGCTGTCATCCTGATCTTCCTGCACTTTGCCCAAAGCTCCAGGCAGCCCTCTGCTCAGCTTGCACACCTTCCACCTGAACGCTCCTGCTGCTGTCATCCTGATCTTCCTGCACCTTCCCCAAAGCTCCAGGCAGCCCTCTGCTCAGCTTACACACCTTCCTCCTGAGCTCCGCTCCTGCTGCTGTCATCCTGATCTACCTGCACCTTCCCCAAATCTCCAGGCAGCCCTCTGCTCAGCTTGTACACCTTCCCCCTGAGCTCTGCTCCTGCTGCTGTCATCCTGATCTTCTTGCATCTTGCCCAAAGCTCCAGGCTGCCCTCTGCTCAGCTTGCACACCTTCCCCCTGAGCTCCATCCTGCTGCTGTCATCCTGATCTTCCTGCACCTTGCCCAAAGCTCCAGGCAGCCCTCTGCTCAGCTTGTACACCTTCCCCCTGAGCTCCATCCTGCTGCTGTCATCCTGATCTTCCTGCAGCTTTCCCAAAGCTCCAGGCAGCCCTCTGCTCAGCTTACACACCTTCCTCCTGAGCTCCGCTCCTGCTGCTGTCATCCTGATCTTCCTGCACCTTCCCCAAAGCTCCAGGCAGCCCTCTGCTCAGCTTGTACACCTTCCCCCTGAGCTCCATCCTGCTGCTGTCATCCTGATCTTCCTGCACCTTCCCCAAAGCTCCAGGCAGCCCTCTGCTCAGCTTGTACACCTTCCCCCTGAGCTCCGCTCCTGCTGCTGTCATCCTGATCTTCCTGCACTTTGCCCAAAGCTCCAGGCAGCCCTCTGCTCAGCTTGTACACCTTCCCCCTGAGCTCCGCTCCTGCTGCTGTCATCCTGATCTTCCTGCACTTTGCCCAAAGCTCCAGGCAGCCCTCTGCTCAGCTTGCACACCTTCCACCTGAACGCTCCTGCTGCTGTCATCCTGATCTTCCTGCACCTTCCCCAAAGCTCCAGGCAGCCCTCTGCTCAGCTTACACACCTTCCTCCTGAGCTCCGCTCCTGCTGCTGTCATCCTGATCTTCCTGCACCTTGCCCAAAGCTCCAGGCAGCCCTCTGCCCAGCTTGTACACCTTCCACCTGAACGCTCCTGCTGCTGTCATCCTGATCTTCCTGCACCTTCCCCAAAGCTCCAGGCAGCCCTCTGCTCAGCTTACACACCTTCCTCCTGAGCTCCGCTCCTGCTGCTGTCATCCTGATCTTCCTGCACTTTGCCCAAAGCTCCAGGCAGCCCTCTGCTCAGCTTACACACCTTCCTCCTGAGCTCCGCTCCTGCTGCTGTCATCCTGATCTTCCTGCACCTTGCCCAAAGCTCCAGGCAGCCCTCTGCCCAGCTTGTACACCTTCCACCTGAACGCTCCTGCTGCTGTCATCCTGATCTTCCTGCACCTTCCCCAAAGCTCCAGGCAGCCCTCTGCTCAGCTTACACACCTTCCCCCTGAGCTCCGCTCCTGCTGCTGTCATCCTGATCTTCCTGCACCTTCCCCAAAACTCCAGGCATCCCTCTGCTCAGCTTGTACACCTTCCCCCTGAGCTCCGCTCCTGCTGCTGTCATCCTGATCTTCCTGCACCTTCCCCAAAGCTCCAGGCAGCCCTCTGCTCAGCTTACACACCTTCCTCCTGAGCTCCGCTCCTGCTGCTGTCATCCTGATCTTCCTGCACTTTGCCCAAAGCTCCAGGCAGCCCTCTGCTCAGCTTACACACCTTCCTCCTGAGCTCCGCTCCTGCTGCTGTCATCCTGATCTTCCTGCACCTTCCCCAAAGCTCCAGGCAGCCCTCTGCTCAGCTTCCACACCTTCCACCTGAATGCTCATCCTGATCTTCCTGCACCTTCCCCAAAGCTCCAGGCAGCCCTCTGCTCAGCTTGTACACCTTCCCCCTGAGCTCCGCTCCTGCTGCTGTCATCCTGATCTTCCTGCACCTTCCCCAAAACTCCAGGCAGCCCTCTGCTCAGCTTGCACACCTTCCACCTGAACGCTCCTGCTGCTGTCATCCTGATCTTCCTGCACCTTCCCCAAAGCTCCAGGCAGCCCTCTGCTCAGCTTACACACCTTCCACCTGAGCTCCGCTCCTGCTGCTGTCATCCTGATCTTCCTGCACCTTGCCCAAAGCTCCAGGCAGCCCTCTGCCCAGCTTGTACACCTTCCACCTGAACGCTCCTGCTGCTGTCATCCTGATCTTCCTGCACCTTCCCCAAAGCTCCAGGCAGCCCTCTGCTCAGCTTACACACCTTCCTCCTGAGCTCCGCTCCTGCTGCTGTCATCCTGATCTTCCTGCACTTTGCCCAAAGCTCCAGGCAGCCCTCTGCTCAGCTTACACACCTTCCTCCTGAGCTCCGCTCCTGCTGCTGTCATCCTGATCTTCCTGCACCTTCCCCAAAGCTCCAGGCAGCCCTCTGCTCAGCTTCCACACCTTCCACCTGAATGCTCATCCTGATCTTCCTGCACCTTCCCCAAAGCTCCAGGCAGCCCTCTGCTCAGCTTGTACACCTTCCCCCTGAGCTCCGCTCCTGCTGCTGTCATCCTGATCTTCCTGCACCTTCCCCAAAACTCCAGGCATCCCTCTGCTCAGCTTGTACACCTTCCCCCTGAGCTCCGCTCCTGCTGCTGTCATCCTGATCTTCCTGCACCTTCCCCAAAGCTCCAGGCAGCCTCTGCTCAGCTTGTACACCTTCCCCCTGAGCTCCGCTCCTGCTGCTGTCATCCTGATCTTCCTGCACCTTGCCCAAAGCTCCAGGCAGCCCTCTGCTCAGCTTACACACCTTCCACCTGAGCTCTATCCTGCTGCTGTCATCCTGATCTTCCTGCACCTTCCCCAAAGCTCCAGGCAGCCTCTGCTCAGCTTGTACACCTTCCACCTGAGCTCCATCCTGCTGCTGTCATCCTGATCTTTCTGTCCTGCTGCTGAGTTTATGCAGGATTCATCTGTGAGAGCGTAAATCTCTGAGAAAGGCGGTTGCTATAGGTGAAGACCTTTCTAGCCTGGTTCTGGGATTTCTGTGGCCTGTTGGGTGTGTATAACTCTGTGTGGATTGGTTAATTTAAACTCAGGGATGGTGATTTAACTGAAATGTATGGGGATAAGTTATTGTCTGAGAACCCTCACTGCTGTTCTATTGGTCCCTACATTGATGTGTCAGTAGGGAAATGGACATATTTCCAGCTTTTGGTGGAACATTGGTCATATTATCAGTGTTCTCGATTTATTGAACAGCTCGCCTGGTAAAACCTCCCTGCGCTGTGACACGGCATAAAGTACAAATACCAGCGCAGCATAACTTATTGGGAGCGTCACAGTGTAGCCTACTGCTCTGAGCCCCCTCCTCCACCTCAAAACCAGACCACCCTACACTGGAGACCAGCAGCTCTGAGCCACCACCTCCACCTCAAAACCAGACCACCCTACACTGGAGACCAGCAGCTCTGAGCCACCACCTCCACCTCAAAACCAGACCACCCTACACTGGAGACCAGCAGCTCTGAGCCACCACCTCCACCTCAAAACCAGACCACCCTACACTGGAGACCAGCAGCTCTGAGCCACCACCTCCACCTCAAAACCAGACCACCCTACACTGGAGGCCAGCATTGCAGCCCACCGCCTGCCCCTCTCCTACCCGCTACCGACAAACAGTGAATGAGAAGCTGGATGGGACTGGGTGAGGTGCATGATGGGATGCTGCTAACCTGCTGTGATAGAGCTCGGTCCTCCCCTGGGCATTTTGAGTGGTCCTAAAAGGAAATAAATTGTTTCAGTGACCTTTTTTAAATGATCTGTTCAACACTTTTTAGATCAACAATTTAATTTCTTTATTAGGACAATTCTGATAACTGAGTGCAGAACTCTATAGCATAATGTGCTGAACTAACTACCTTATTCTAAGCTTGGGTATCCCCCAAAACAAATGTGCCTTACACCCCAATTCTCTACTTGTTCATTTTGACATTGGCAGAGTTTGGAGATTTATTCTTGTACCTGGAATTACATTGTGTTTTCTTATCTGTCTCTTGTGACATGAGTTTATGAATTTGTGTTTCTGTTACATCACTTGGAAATCTTATCAGAAGTCTCGTTAGAGGCTTCGTCCAAATAATTACTATGTAACAAGATTTGGGCCCAGGATCTTGTTGCTTTTTCCCTTTTTGTGAGTAACACATCTTATTTTATACTGATATTACACAGGGAACTGGTATACACAGGGAAATCATATACACAGGGAACTGGTATACACAGGGAAATCATATACACAGGGAACTGGTATACACAGGGAAATCATATACACAGGGAACTGGTATACACAGGGAAATCATATACACAGGGAACTGGTATACACAGGGAAATCATATACACAGGGAACTGGTATACACAGGGAACTGGTATACACAGGGAAATCATATACCCAGGGAACTGGTATACACAGGGAAATCATATACACAGGGAACTGGTATACACAGGGAACTGGTATACACAGGGAACTGGTATACACAGGGAAATCATATACACAGGGAACTGGTATACCCAGGGAACTGGTATACACAGGGAAATCATATACCCAGGGAACTGGTATACACAGGGAACTAGTATACACAGGGAAATTAATCCTCCCCCTACAGTATGTAAAGATATGAGGAATTTGGTGAAGATTGAGGTCACAGGGCTGGAATTCCATTCACCATCCAGTTCTAAATGAACACAACAATATGAATGTAGTTTGCACCTTTGGCATGCATACAATGTTTGTGCCCCTAACCATTGGGACAGTAGGCACTGCCTGGGTCGGACTAATGACTGTGTAGTTCATGGGTATAAATAGATGTTACTGAAAATGGTGTTTTATTCTGTGATCTTTTGTTCCTTTGCTGTAAAATGCTCTGAACCCATAACCGGCAATTTATTCCCCAGAAACCGCTCAGAAATTTTATGATTGAATTGGGTCAAGAAAATCTATTTAAAACTTATCCAACACGATTTTATTATTTGTTTTCTTTTGAAACACAGAACATTTAACATTTATTTTTAGTATATCGGTCACCAATATATCAGACCATCGATGTTTATCGTTACTGTCTTTTCCCCAGCGGCTGATCCTCTGAGCAGCTGCCAGGTACACACTGGGGGGCTGAGGGGTGGTGCACACTGGGGGGCTGAGGGGTGGTGCACACTGGGGGGTGGTACACACTGGGGGGCTGAGGGGTGTTACACACTGGGGGGCTGGGGGGTGGTACACACTGGGGGGCTGGCGGGTGGTGTCTGCTCCTCTCTGCAGCTGCCGTGTGGGGGGTCGATCAGCAGTGGCAGACACTAGGGGAGGGCCCGGGAGGTCCCTCTACTATTGAAAGCTGCTAGAATATAATCTTGCGGCAGCCCCCTACTGTGCGTTACTGACAGATTGGAAAGTTTGCGACTATGACAGCGCACTGCCTGGCGTGGACACACACGATCTGACCACGCCAGGCAAGTGGTTAAGAGGAACCTTTAAAAAGACAGAATTGCGATGAATAAACCTAGTTGAAATATATCTCAATTCCTTCTTGATCACGTGCGTATGTTTTCTGGTATTGTTTATTAAGCTTTTATAACCTTTCCTTAATCTTATTGTTGACCCATGGTCCCTGTAGGTTTCAGATTCCCAAGTTTACATAATCCAGCAGCTGTCTCTGGTTCCCTAGATCTCGCTCAATGTGAATAATCTTGGAATAACCCATATTGGTTAAGTCTTTTGTATTTAATTTTTTTTGGATCCTAAATATTTTATTGCAGAAATTTACCAGCAGGCAATTCAGCCTCGGCCCAGATGATGGGACTGTACATATTTTTTGGTAGATTTTTTGGTGGATTTCTAGATATCACCTTTAGATGTCCTCTTCTGTCCGGTCTTCTCATTAAATAGGAACAGTCATTAAGGGTCAGATTCAATCAACCGTGAGCTGATCCAGCTGCTTCGCGGGCTATGTCTCATATGAATGTAGTTTGCACAGATTTCTGCTTGCAGTCTATCGAGAGAGAGCAGAAATCCGCTACCATAAATGACGGTTATTCCCGCAGTTTGGTTATTTAAATCTGGCCCAGAATGTTTTTATTATTTAAATTTATGGTTGAATATAAAATTAATTCAGGTTCATTTTTGTTCAATAAAGTCTACTGCACTCATATTCAATTACCAGTTGGACTGTTCCTTATAGGCCATAGATGGGCCAAGAACAGCTTTGTACCCATTTACTTTAGTAGAACACCTGTTGCAAAGACACCTTTCAGAACATAGTAATATATTGTGAGCAACAATAACATATGTCTCTTTCTCAGTGTTGCTCAAGTATCTTGCAGTTGTCAGACTGTCACAGACTAGTAGCAAACAGACCAGGCCTAAATCCCCAGTTCATAAAAAGTAATATGTAGAGGTATTGTATTGAAATTTGAAAGCAATATACACCAGTCACATGCACAGAACGTAATTTTAAGAGAAAGCAGGCATTAAATGTATACATCATCCCAGAAGTAGGCCTGTAATCAATACACAGTAGTACAGTAAGCAGGCTACCGAGATGTACAGAGAGCAGTATGAAACAGGCAGATATATTTATACCTTGCAGGGTCAGAAGGCAGAGCAGGTACACAGGTCAATCACCTAGCACTGACTGCTAGGTGAAGCCTCACTGGAAGTGCTTAAGGGGTGTGGCTCACTCACTGGTGTGCTGGAGAGAAACAACCTGTGCAGTTTGTTTAACCACATGCCAGGAATTCACTTCAGTTCTCCGGAACCTATGACAGTCATATCTCTCACTTTAGTAACTTAGCCCAGCTATACATACTGCTGTCTGTGACACATCTAGCCTTGGTTGAAGGAGTCACAGTGATCAGTTTAGAGATGGGTACAGGGTTGGGTTCATTTGGGATGGAAAACCCTTTGGACCTGGAGATGTGATGAATGACGCGTTTCACTCCCTCTGATATTCCCTTCAGCTTTTAGTTTTTTTGGGTACAAGTTTCCTTTATCCTATGGAAATAAAGCGGTTTTGTTGCATACAGCACAGTGAAAGGTGGCATGTCGTTCAGATTGGCGGATATATAAACACCAAGGGGCTAATGCAGAGATGTACATTATACGTACATCACACACTTATACCCATATACTGAGATGTACATTATACGTACATCACACACTTATACCCATATACTGAGATGTACATTATACGTACATCACACACTTATACCCATATACTGAGATGTACATTATACGTACATGACACACTTATACCCATATACTGAGATGTACATTATACGTACATCACACACTTATACCCATATACTGAGATGTACATTATACGTACATCACACACTTATACCCATATACTGAGATTTACATTATACGTACATCACACACATATACCCATATATTACCATTTACTGTATGCTTTTTGGTGTTTGGCAGCATGGCATTGCTAACGATATCCCCAGATTGAGCTGCATGTACAGACCACTGGGGATATAGTTGACCACCCGTGGAAGCGCGCTTCGTACATCGGTAAGTGCATACATACTGGGTGAGTTGATCGATATATATCGTTCAACGATATTATCATTCATATCATTAATATAAATCGTTCGTTCAGCGGGGCTGTAGTCTGCTTCAGTCCCTGGGTGTTTAATATCGGCAGTAGTACATGGCCAGTCTGAGCTCACCGTCTGCAGACCGGAGTATTCCTGCAGAGATGCATTGGCACCCTTACAGTAATTCCAAACGGTGAGCCAATCTATCCGAGCATGTTCCTTCTATAACACTTACAGCAAGACAGTGACTTATGGTGGGAAAGTTACATACATGTCTGGAATCCATCACCCGGAATGGGGTCTTCATCATGCCTAAAGCTTCCCGTCTTGCTGATACTCACTGATCTGTTTAGCAATGCTCCTCATAGTAACTATAGATCTATCACTTGGTGATCATATGTAATCCGCTACAATGATTTAATTGTGTTTTTATTTTATGTAATTGTAGATTTTAAATGGAAAATGCTTCTAATATGTCTCTTTTAAGTAAACCAAGTTTAAACATAAAGCCTATATGTACGATTTTATCTAAATGGATGATTGCGAAGAGACACTAGGTTCTCCCCTGTATTTGTGAGACATGATGAGGTTATGGTGACATACGTCTATCTGCTCCTGCCTGAGCCGCTGTGTGTGTGAGACATGATGTTCTGGTGACATACGTCTATCTGCTCCTGCCTGGGCCCCATATGTGTGTGACATGAGGTTCTGGTGACATACGTCTATCTGCCCCTGCCTGAGCCCCTGTGTGTGTGACATGAGTTTCTGTTGATATACGTCTATCTGCTCCTGCCTGAGCCCCCTGTGTGTGTGAGACATGAGGTTCTGGTGACATACGTCTATCTGCTCCTGCCTGAGCCCCATATGTGTGTGACATGAGGTTCTGGTGACATACGTCTATCTGCTCCTGCCTGGGCCCCATATGTGTGTGACATGAGGTTCTGGTGACATACGTCTATCTGCCCCTGCCTGAGCCCCTGTGTGTGTGACATGAGGTTCTGGTGACATACGTCTATCTGCTCCTGCCTGAGCCCCCTGTGTGTGTGACATGAGTTTCTGTTGATATACGTCTATCTGCTCCTGCCTGAGCCCCCTGTGTGTGTGAGACATGAGGTTCTGGTGACATACGTCTATCTGCTCCTGCCTGAGCCCCATATGTGTGTGACATGAGGTTCTGGTGACATACGTCTATCTGCTCCTGCCTGGGCCCCATATGTGTGTGACATGAGGTTCTGGTGACATACGTCTATCTGCTCCTGCCTGAGCCCCCTGTGTGTGTGACATGAGTTTCTGTTGATATACGTCTATCTGCTCCTGCCTGAGCCCCCTGTGTGTGTGAGATATGATGATGTTCTGGTGACATACGTCTATCTGCCCCTGTGTGTGTGACATGAGGTTATGGTGACATACGTCTATCTGCTCCTGCCTGAGCCCCTGTGTGTGTGAGACATGATTAGGTTCTGGTGATATACGTCTATCTACTCCTGCCTGAGCCCCCTGTGTGTGTGACATGAGGTTCTGGTGATATACGTCTATCTGCCCCTGCCTGAGCCCCTGTGTGTGTGAGACATGATTAGATTCTGGTGATATACGTCTATCTGCCCCTGCCTGAGCCCCCTGTGTGTGTGAGACATGAGGTTCTGGTGACATACGTCTATCTGCCCCTGCCTGAGCCCCCTGTGTGTGTGAGACATGATGAGGTTCTGGTGACATACGTCTATCTGCCCCTGCCTGAGCCCCCTGTGTGTGTGACATGAGGTTCTGGTGATATACGTCTATCTGCCCCTGCCTGAGCCCCTGTGTGTGTGAGACATGATTAGATTCTGGTGACATACGTCTATCTGCCCCTGCCTGAGCCCCCTGTGTGTGTGAGACATGATGAGGTTCTGGTGACATACGTCTATCTGCCCCTGCCTGAGCCCCCTGTGTGTGTGAGACATGATGAGGTTCTGGTGACATACGTCTATCTGCCCCTGCCTGAGCCCCTTGTGTGTGTGTGTGTGTGAGACATGATGAGGTTCTGGTGACATACGTCTATCTGCCCATGCCTGAGCCCCTGTGTGTGTGAGACATGATGAGGTTCTGGTGATATACGTCTATCTGCCCCTGCCTGAGCCCCCTGTGTGTGTGTGACATGATGAGGTTCTGGTGACATACGTCTATCTGCCCCTGCCTGAGCCCCCTGTGTGTGTGACATGAGGTTCTGGTGATATACGTCTATCTGCCCCTGCCTGAGCCCCTGTGTGTGTGAGACATGATGAGGTTCTGGTGACATACGTCTATCTGCCCCTGCCTGAGCCCCCTGTGTGTGTGTGACATGATGAGGTTCTGGTGACATACGTCTATCTGCCCCTGCCTGAGCCCCCTGTGTGTGTGCCATGAGGTTCTGGTGATATACGTCTATCTGCCCCTGCCTGAGCCCCTGTGTGTGTGAGACATGATGAGGTTCTGGTGACATACGTCTATCTGCCCCTACCTGAGCCCCCTGTGTGTGTGACATGAGGTTCTGGTGATATACGTCTATCTGCCCCTGCCTGAGCCCCCTGTGTGTGTGAGACATGATTAGGTTCTGGTGACATACGTCTATCTGCTCCTGACTGAGCCCCCTGTGTGTGTGAGGCATGATGAGGTTATGGTGACATACGTCTATCTGCCCCTGCCTGAGCCCCCTGTGTGTGAGAGGCATGATGAGGTTCTGGTGACATACGTCTATCTGCTCCTGCCTGAGCCCCTGTGTGTGTGAGACATGATGAGGTTATGGTGACATACGTCTATCTGCTCCTGCCTGAGCCCCCTGTGTGTGTGAGACATGATGAGGTTCTGGTGATATACGTCTATCTGCCCCTGCCTGAGCCCCTGTGTGTGTGAGAGGCATGATGAGGTTCTGGTGACATACGTCTATCTGCTCCTGCCTGAGCCCCTGTGTGTGTGAGACACGTCTATCTGCTCCTGCCTGAGCCCCTGTGTGTGTGAGACATGATGAGGTTCTGGTGATATACGTCTATCTGCCCCTGCCTGAGCCCCCTGTGTGTGTGAGACATGATGAGGTTCTGGTGACATACGTCTATCTGCCCCTGACTGAGCCCCCTGTGTGTGTGAGACATGAGGTTCTGGTGACATACGTCTATCTGCTCCTGACTGAGCCCCCTGTGTGTGTGTGTGTGAGACATGAGGCTCTGGTGACATACGTCTATCTGCCCCTGCCTGAGCCCCCTGTGTGTGTGAGACATGATGAGGTTCTGGTGACATACGTCTATCTGCCCCTGCCTGAGCCCCTGTGTGTGTGTGACATGAGGTTCTGGTGACATACGTCTATCTGCTCCTGCCTGAGCCCCCTATGTGTGTGAGACATGATGAGGTTCTGGTAACATACGTCTATCTGCCCCTGCCTGAGCCCCCTGTGTGTGTGAGACATGATTAGGTTCTGGTGACATACGTCTATCTGCTCCTGCCTGAGCCCCTGTGTGTGTGAGACATGATGAGGTTATGGTGACATACGTCTATCTGCCCCTGCCTGAGCCCCCTGTGTGTGTGAGACATGATGAGGTTCTGGTGATATACGTCTATCTGCCCCTGCCTGAGCCCCTTGTGTGTGTGAGACATGATGAGGTTCTGGTGACATACGTCTATCTGCTCCTGCCTGAGCCCCCTGTGTGTGTGAGACATGAGGTTCTGGTGACATACGTCTATCTGTCCCTGCCTGAGCCCCTGTGTGTGTGAGACATGAGGTTCTGGTGACACATCGTCTATCTGCCCCTGACTGAGCCCCCTGTGTGTGTGAGACATGAGGTTCTGGTGACATACGTCTATCTGCTCCTGACTGAGCCCCCTGTGTGTGTGTGTGTGTGTGTGTGAGACATGAGGCTCTGGTGACATACGTCTATCTGCCCCTGCCTGAGCCCCCTGTGTGTGTGAGACATGATGAGGTTCTGGTGACATACGTCTATCTGTCCCTGCCTGAGCCCCCTGTGTGTGTGAGACATGATGAGGTTCTGGTGATATACGTCTATCTGCTCCTGCCTGAGCCCCTGTGTATGTGAGACATGAGGTTATGGTGATATACGTCTATCTGCCCCTGCCTGAGCCCCCTGTGTGTGTGAGACATGAGGTTCAGGTGATATACGTCTATCTGCTCCTGCCTGAGCCCCCTGTGTGTGTGAGACATGAGGTTCAGGTGACATACGTCTATCTGCTCCTACCTGAGCCCCTGTGTATGTGAGACATGATGAGGTTCTGGTGACATACGTCTATCTGCCCCTCCCTGAGCCCCTGTGTGTGTGAGACATGATGAGGTTCTGGTGACATACGTCTATCTGCCCCTCCCTGAGCCCCTGTGTGTGTGAGGCATGAGGTTCTGGTGACATACGTCTATCTGTCCCTGCCTGAGCCCCTGTGTGTGTGAGACATGATTAGGTTCTGGTTACATACGTCTATCTGCCCCTGCCTGAGCCCCTGTGTGTGTGAGACATGATGAGGTTCTGGTGACATACGTCTATCTGCTCCTGCCTGAGCCCCCTGTGTGTGTGTGAGGCACGAGGAGGTTTCTGGCTCGCTCAGACACTGATATCTGGCTCTGACCATGAGGTCATTTAGCATTCAGGAAAAATATGTCCTCTGCCATTTTTAAGTAAAACTTTTTTAAGACAAAGAATTTACCAAATGTTAAACTTGGCCTGAGAGCCCCATATATCTCTGAGAGTTTATACATGCAATACTCAAATGTTTCTATTATAAAATTCCTGTGTAAGAATGAACCTAATATTCTTTGTCATGTGGAATGAATTGCATTGTCTGTGTGTAAGTAAACAATGGGATTTCCGGAGTCTGACCCTATGTTCTTCAGGCTCTTAACATTAATTAATTCTAAACTGCTGTAAAAGAAATGGTGAGCTTTGCAATGGTCTTCTCCCATCACCACTAGGGGGCAGCACATCCAGGAAATGAGCAGTGCATCCAATTGTTCTTTGTCTTTCAGAGGGGCTTGCGCTATGGGTGTCCCATAGCAAAATTTCCACGGGGACTTCATAGGTCTATCTATGTAAGTAACCCCCTCCCACATCTGACCACCTGAGCTTAGCGCTTCATTTCTCCTCACTGATGTGAGTCGCATCAGTGAGTATACTAGGAGAGGAGCATCAGTGAGTACACTAGGAGAGGAGCATCAGTGAGTACACTAGGAGAGGAGCATCAGTGAGTACACTAGGAGAGGAGCATCAGTGAGTACACTAGGAGAGGAGCATCAGTGAGTACACTAGGAGAGGAGCATCAGTGAGTACACTAGGAGAGGAGCATCAGTGAGTACACTAGGAGAGGAGCATCAGTGAGTACACTAGGAGAGAAGCATCAGTGAGTACACTAGGAGAGGAGCATCAGTGAGTATACTAGGAGAGAAGCATCAGTGAGTGTACTAGGGGAGGAGCATCAGTGAGTACACTAGGGGAGGAGCATCAGTGAGTATACTAGAGGAGGAGCATCAGTGAGTATACTAGGGGAGGAGCATCAGTGAGTACACTAGGAGAGAAGCATCAGTGAGTATAGTAGGAGAGAAGCATCAGAGAGTGTACTAGGGGAGAAGCATCAGTGAGTATACTAGGGGAGGAGCATCAGTGAGTACACTAGGGGAGGAGCATCAGTGAGTACACTAGGAGAGAAGCATCAGTGAGTATACTAGGAGAGAAGCATCAGTGAGTATACTAGGGGAGGAGCATCAGTGAGTATACTAGGGGAGGAGCATCAGTGAGTATACTAGGGGAGGAGCATCAGTGAGTATACTAGGGGAGGAGCATCAGTGAGTATACTAGGGGAGGAGCATCAGTGAGTATACTAGGGGAGGAGCATCAGTGAGTATACTAGGGGAGGAGCATCAGTGAGTATACTAGGGGAGGAGCATCAGTGAGTATACTAGGGGAGGAGCATCATTGAGTATAGTAGGGGAGGAGCATCAGTGAGTATACTAGTAGAGAAGCATCAGTGAATACACTAGGAGAGGAGCATCAGTGAGTATACTAGGGGAGGAGCATCAGTGAGTACACTAGGAGAGGAGCATCAGTGAGTACACTAGGAGAGGAGCATCAGTGAGTACACTAGGAGAGAAGCATCAGTGAGTATAGTAGGAGAGACGCATCAGTGAGTATACTAGGAGAGGAGCATCAGTGAGTACACTAGGAGAGGAGCATCAGTGAGTACACTAGGAGACAAGCATCAGTGAGTATACTAGGAGAGGAGCATCAGTGAGTATACTAGGAGAGGAGCATCAGTGAGTATACTAGGAGAGGAGCATCAGTGAGTATAGTAGGAGAGAAGCATCAGTGAGTACACTAGGGGAGGAGCATCAGTGAGTATACTAGGAGAGAAGCATCAGTGAGTGTACTAGGGGAGGAGCATCAGTGAGTACACTAGGGGAGGAGCATCAGTGAGTACACTAGGGGAGGAGCATCAGTGAGTACACTAGGGGAGGAGCATCAGTGAGTATACTAGGGGAGGAGCATCAGTGAGTATACTAGGGGAGGAGCATCAGTGAGTATACTAGGGGAGGAGCATCAGTGAGTACACTAGGAGAGAAGCATCAGTGAGAATACTAGGAGTGAAGCATCAGTGAGTGTACTAGGGGAGAAGCATCAGTGAGTATACTAGGGGAGGAGCATCAGTGAGTACACTAGGGGAGGAGCATCAGTGAGTACACTATGAGAGAAGCATCAGTGAGTATACTAGGAGAGAAGCATCAGTGAGTGTACTAGGGGAGGAGCATCAGTGAGTATACTAGGGGAGGAGCATCAGTGAGTATACTATTGGAGGAGCTTCAGTGAGTATAGTAGGGGAGGAGCATCAGTGAGTATACTAGTAGAGAAGCATCAGTGAATACACTAGGAGAGGAGCATCAGTGAGTATACTAGGGGAGGAGCATCAGTGAGTACACTGAGAGGAGCATCAGCGAGTACACTAGGGGAGGAGCATCAGTGAGTACACTAGGAGAGGAGCATCAGTGAGTACACTAGGAGAGAAGCATCAGTGAGTACACTAGGAGAGGAGCATCAGTGAGTATACTAGGAGAGGAGCATCAGTGAGTATACTAGGAGAGGAGCATCAGTGAGTATACTAGGAGAGGAGCATCAGTGAGTATAGTAGGAGAGGAGCATCAGTACACTAGGAGAGAAGCATCAGTGAGTACACTAGGGGAGGAGCATCAGTGAGTATACTAGGAGAGAAGCATCAGTGAGTGTACTAGGAGAGGAGCATCAGTGAGTACACTAGGGGAGGAGCATCAGTGAGTACACTAGGGGAGGAGCATCAGTGAGTACACTAGGGGAGGAGCATCAGTGAGTATACTAGGGGAGGAGCATCAGTGAGTACACTAGGAGAGAAGCATCAGTGAGTATACTAGGAGTGAAGCATCAGTGAGTGTACTAGGGGAGAAGCATCAGTGAGTACACTAGGAGAGAAGCATCAGTGAGTGTACTAGGAGAGAAGCATCAGTGAGTGTACTAGGGGAGGAGCATCAGTGAGTATACTAGGGGAGGAGCATCAGTGAGTACACTAGGGGAGGAGCATCAGTGAGTATACTAGGAGAGAAGCATCAGTGAGTATACTAGGGGAGGAGCATCAGTGAGTATTCTACGGTAGGAGAGAAGCATCAGTGAGTATACTACGGTAGGAGAGAAGCATCAGTGAGTATACTAGGGGAGGAGCATCAGTGAGTATACTAGGGGGGGAGCATCAGTGAGTATAGTAGGGGAGGAGCATCAGTGAGTATAGTTGGAAAGAAGCATCAGTGAGTATACTAGGAGAGGAGCATCAGTGAGTATAGTAGGAGATGAGCATCAGTGAGTATAGTAGGGGAGAAGCATCAGTGAGTATAGTAGGGGAGGAGCATCAGTGAGTATACTAGAGGAGGAGCATCAGTGAGTATACTAGAGGAGGAGCATCAGTGAGTACCCTAGGGGCGGAGCATCAGTGAGTACACTAGGGGAGGAGCATCAGTGAGTACACTAGGAGAGAAGCATCAGTGAGTATACTACGGTAGGAGAGAAGCATCAGTGAGTATACTAGGGGAGGAGCATCAGTGAGTATACTAGGGGAGGAGAGAAGCATCAGTGAGTATAGTAGGGGAGGAGCATCAGTGAGTATAGTAGGAAAGAAGCATCAGTGAGTATACTAGGAGAGGAGCATCAGTGAGTATAGTAGGAGATGAGCATCAGTGAGTATAGTAGGGGAGAAGCATCAGTGAGTATAGTAGGGGAGGAGCATCAGTGAGTATAGTAGGGGAGGAGCATCAGTGAGTATAGTAGGAGAGAAGCATCAGTGAGTATACTAGGAGAGGAGCATCAGTGAGTATAGTAGGAGATGAGCATCAGTGAGTATAGTAGGGGAGAAGCATCAGTGACTATAGTAGGGGAGGAGCATCAGTGAGTATACTAGAGGAGGAGCATCAGTGAGTACACTAGGGGAGGAGCATCAGTGAGTACACTAGGAGAGAAGCATCAGTGAGTATACTAGGAGAGAAGCATCAGTGAGTATAGTAGGGGAGGAGCATCAGTGAGTATAGTAGGAAAGAAGCATCAGTGAGTATACTAGGAGAGGAGCATCAGTGAGTATAGTAGGAGATGAGCATCAGTGAGTATAGTAGGGGAGGAGCATCAGTGAGTATAGTAGGGGAGGAGCATCAGTGAGTATAGTAGGAGAGAAGCATCAGTGAGTATACTAGGAGAGGAGCATCAGTGAGTATAGTAGGAGATGAGCATCAGTGAGTATAGTAGGGGAGAAGCATCAGTGAGTATAGTAGGGGAGGAGCATCAGTGAGTATACTAGAGGAGGAGCATCAGTGAGTACACTAGGGGAGGAGCATCAGTGAGTACACTAGGGGAGGAGCATCAGTGAGTACACTAGGAGAGAAGCATCAGTGAGTAAACTAGGAGGAGAGAAGCATCAGTGAGTATAGTAGGAGAGGAGCATCAGTGAGTATAGTAGGAGAGGAGCATCAGTGAGTATAGTAGGGGAGGAGCATCAGTGAGTATACTAGGGGAGGAGCATCAGTGAGTATACTAGGGGAGGAGCATCAGTGAGTATACTAGGGGAGGAGCATCAGTGAGTACACTAGGGGAGGAGCATCAGTGAGTATACTAGGGGAGTTGCATCAGCGAGTACACTAGGAGAGGAGCATCAGCGAGTACACTAGGAGAGGAGCATCAGCGAGTACACTAGGAGAGGAGTATCAGTGAGTACAGTAGGAGAGGAGCATCAGTGAGTACACTAGGGGAGAAGCATCAGTGAGTACACTAGGGGAGGAGCATCAGTGAGTACACTAGGAGAGGAGCATCAGTGAGTACACTAGGAGAGAAGCATCAGTGAGTACACTAGGAGAGAAGCATCAGTGAGTACAGTAGGAGAGGAGCATCAGTGAGTATACTAGGGGAGGAGCATCAGCGAGTATACTAGGGGAGTTGCATCAGCGAGTACACTAGGAGAGGAGCATCAGCGAGTACACTAGGAGAGGAGCATCAGCGAGTACACTAGGAGAGGAGTATCAGTGAGTACAGTAGGAGAGGAGCATCAGTGAGTACACTAGGGGAGAAGCATCAGTGAGTACACTAGGGGAGGAGCATCAGTGAGTACACTAGGAGAGGAGCATCAGTGAGTACACTAGGAGAGAAGCATCAGTGAGTACACTAGGAGAGAAGCATCAGTGAGTACAGTAGGAGAGGAGCATCAGTGAGTATACTAGGGGAGGAGCATCAGTGAGTACACTAGGAGAGAAGCATCAGTGAGTACACTAGGGGAGGAGCATCAGTGAGTACACTAGGGAAGGAGCATCAGTGAGTATACTAGGGGAGGAGCATCAGTGAGTATACTAGGAGAGGAGCATCAGTGAGTACACTAGGGGAGGAGCATCAGTGAGTACACTAGGAGAGAAGCATCAGTGAGTACACTAGGAGAGAAGCATCAGTGAGTATAGTAGGGGAGGAGCATCAGTGAGTATAGTAGGAAAGAAGCATCAGTGAGTATACTAGGAGAGGAGCATCAGTGAGTATAGTAGGAGATGAGCATCAGTGAGTATAGTAGGGGAGAAGCATCAGTGAGTATAGTAGGGGAGAAGCATCAGCGAGTACACTAAGGGAGAAGCATCAGCGAGTATAGTAGGAGAGAAGCATCAGTGAGTACACTAGGAGAGGAGCATCAGTGAGTACACTAGGAGAGAAGCATCAGTGAGTATACTAGGGGAGGAGCATCAGTGAGTACACTAGGGGAGGAGCATCAGTGAGTACACTAGGAGAGGAGCATCAGTGAGTACACTAGGAGAGGAGCATCAGTGAGTACACTAGGGGAGGAGCATCAGTGAGTACACTAGGGGAGGAGCATCAGTGAGTACACTAGGGGAGGAGCATCAGTGAGTACACTAGGAGAGGAGCATCAGTGAGTACACTAGGAGATGAGCATCAGAGAGGGGACGGGGGAGTTGCTGCTGATCAGTCTGACTGGGGCCGCTGCGCTGATGATCCCTGCAACAAGCTGATTCCTAGTCACAGGCTGAAATATACCTATGATATGTCTAAGAAGAAGTTTGCAGGAGGGATCAGTGGTGCCTGCGGCCTGGACAACATACAGCAATCACTCCCACTTACGTAGAGATGGCTACTGAGTAAATGCGTTTAAGTTGCAATGCAACTAGGACGCACCAAGAGACTATGCGACAGTCTCTCAATCAGCATGCAAAGTGCTCCTGTGCAGTCGCCGCTTTTTTGCACATCAACCTCTCCTTTCCTTTCCTTTCCTTTCCTTCCTTCCTTCCTTCCTTCCTTCCTTCCTTCCTTCCTTCCTTCCTTCCTTCCTTCCTTCCTTCCTTCCCTCTCCTTTTCTTCCTTTCTTTCTTTCTTTCCTTCCTTCCTTCCTTCCCTCTTTCCTTTCCTTTCCTTTCCTGCCTTCCTTCCTTCTTTCCTTCCCTCCCTCTTTCCTTCCTTCCTTCCTTCCTTCCTTCCTTCCTTCCTTCCTTCCCTCTTTTCTTCCCTCCCTCTTTCCTTCCCTCCCTCTTTCCCTCTTTCCTTCCCTCCCTCTTTCCTTCCTTCCCTCTTTCCTTCCCTCCCTCTTTCCCTCTTTCCTTCCCTCCCTCTTTCCTCCCCTCCCTCTTTCCTTCCCTCCCTCTTTCCTTCCCTCTTTCCTTCCCTCTCCCTTCCCTCTCCCTTCCCTCTCCTTTCCCTCCTTTCCTCTCCCTTCCTTCCCTCCCTCTCCCTTCCCTCTCCTTTCCCTCCTTCCCTCTCCTTTCCCTCCCTCTTTCCTTCCCTCTTTCCTTCCCTTCCCTCTCCCTTCCCTCCTTCCCTCTCCTTTCCCTCCCTCTTTCCTTCCCTCTCCCTTCCCTCTTTCCTTCCCTCTCCCTTCCCTCTCCCTTCCCTCTCCCTTCCCTCTCCCTTCCCTCTCCCTTCCCTCTCCCTTCCCTCTCCCTTCCCTCTCCCTTCCCTCTCCCTTCCCTCTCCCTTCCCTCCTTCCCTCTCCCTTCCCTCCTTCCCTCTTTCCTTCCCTCTCCCTTCCCTCTCCCTTCCCTCCTTCCCTCTCCCTTCCCTCCTTCCCTCTCCCTTCCTTCCCTCCCTCTTTCCTTCCCTCTCCCTTCCCTCTCCCTTCCCTCCTTCCCTCTCCCTTCCCTCCTTCCCTCTCCCTTCCCTCCTTCCCTCTTTCCTTCCCTCTCCCTTCCCTCCTTCCCTCTCCTTTCCCTCTCCCTTCCCTTCCCTCTCCCTTCCCTCTCCCTTCCCTCCTTCCCTCTCCCTTCCCTCCTTCCCTCTTTCCTTCCCTCTCCCTTCCCTCTCCCTTCCCTCCTTCCCTCTCCCTTCCCTCCTTCCCTCTCCCTTCCTTCCCTCCCTCTTTCCTTCCCTCTCCCTTCCCTCTCCCTTCCCTCCTTCCCTCTCCCTTCCCTCCTTCCCTCTCCCTTCCCTCTCCCTTCCCTCCTTCCCTCTCCCTTCCCTCCTTCCCTCTCCCTTCCCTCTCCTCTCCCTTCCCTCTCCCTTCCCTCTCCTCTCCCTTCCCTCTCCCTTCCCTCTCCCTTCCTTCTCCCTTCCCTCCTTCCCTCTCCCTTCCCTCCTTCCCTCTCCTTTCCCTCCCTCTTTCCTTCCCTCTTTCCTTCCCTTCCCTCTCCCTTCCCTCCTTCCCTCTCCTTTCCCTCCCTCTTTCCTTCCCTCTCCCTTCCCTCTTTCCTTCCCTCTCCCTTCCCTCCTTCCCTCTCCCTTCCTTCCCTCCCTCTCCCTTCCCTCCTTCCCTCTCCCTTCCCTCTCCCTTCCCTCTCCCTTCCCTCTCCCTTCCCTCTCCCTTCCCTCTCCCTTCCCTCTCCCTTCCCTCTCCCTTCCCTCTCCCTTCCCTCTCCCTTCCCTCTCCCTTCCCTCTCCCTTCCCTCCTTCCCTCTCCCTTCCCTCCTTCCCTCTCCCTTCCCTCTCCTCTCCCTTCCCTCTCCCTTCCCTCTCCCTTCCTTCTCCCTTCCTTCTCCCTTCCCTCCTTCCCTCTCCCTTCCCTCCTTCCCTCTCCCTTCCCTCCTTCCCTCTCCCTTCCCTCCTTCCCTCTTTCCTTCCCTCTCCCTTCCCTCCTTCCCTCTCCCTTCCCTCTCCCTTCCCTCTCCCTTCCCTCTCCCTTCCCTCTCCCTTCCCTCTCCCTTCCCTCTCCCTTCCCTCCTTCCCTCTCCCTTCCCTCTCCCTTCCCTCCTTCCCTCTCCCTTCCCTCCTTCCCTCTCCCTTCCCTCTCCCTTCCCTCTCCCTTCCCTCTCCCTTCCCTCTCCCTTCCCTCCTTCCCTCTTTCCTTCCCTCTCCCTTCCCTCTCCCTTCCCTCCTTCCCTCTCCCTTCCCTCCTTCCCTCTCCCTTCCTTCCCTCCCTCTTTCCTTCCCTCTCCCTTCCCTCTCCCTTCCCTCTCCCTTCCCTCCTTCCCTCTCCCTTCCCTCTCCCTTCCCTCTCCCTTCCATCTCCCTTCCCTCTCCCTTCCATCTCCCTTCCCTCTCCCTTCCCTCCTTCCCTCTCCCTTCCTTCCCTCCCTCTTTCCTTCCCTCTCCCTTCCCTCTCCCTTCCCTCTCCCTTCCCTCTCCCTTCCCTCTCCCTTCCCTCTCCCTTCCCTCCTTCCCTCTCCCTTCCCCCCTTCCCTCTCCCTTCCCTCCTTCCCTCTCCCTTCCCTCCTTCCCTCTTTCCTTCCCTCTCCCTTCCCTCTCCCTTCCCTCCTTCCCTCTCCCTTCCCTCCTTCCCTCTCCCTTCCCTCCTTCCCTCTCCCTTCCTTCCCTCCCTCTTTCCTTCCCTCTCCCTTCCTTCC
The DNA here is from genome assembly GCA_031769625.1 of Taudactylus pleione. NCBI lineage: Eukaryota > Metazoa > Chordata > Amphibia > Anura > Myobatrachidae > Taudactylus > Taudactylus pleione. The sequence goes on from JAUIMM010000181.1 coordinate 2,125,111, forward strand.
CTCCCTCTTTCCTTCCCTCTCCCTTCCCTCTCCCTTCCCTCCTTCCCTCTCCCTTCCCTCTCCCTTCCCTCTCCCTTCCCTCTCCCTTCCCTCTCCCTTCCCTCTCCCTTCCCTCTCCCTTCCCTCTCCCTTCCCTCTCCCTTCCCTCTCCCTTCCCTCCTTCCCTCTCCCTTCCCTCCTTCCCTCTTTCGTTCCCTCTCCCTTCCCTCTCCCTTCCCTCCTTCCCTCTCCCTTCCCTCCTTCCCTCTCCCTTCCCTCCTTCCCTCTCCCTTCCCTCCTTCCCTCTCCCTTCCCTCCTTCCCTCTCCCTTCCCTCCTTCCCTCTCCCTTCCTTCCCTCCCTCTTTCCTTCCCTCTCCCTTCCCTCCCTCTTTCCTTCCCTCTCCCTTCCCTCCCTCTTCCCTCTCCCTTCCCTCTCCCTTCCCTCTCCCTTCCCTCTCCTTTCCCTCTCCCTTCCCTCTCCTTTCCCTCCTTACTACAATACCGGCATCTGGGGCTACAGTCAGTCTAAGGACCAGTTGACATTGGCACATTATGTGTTTCAACCAAAATGCATCTGAACAAATACATGTATTGTTTAATGTGCTGAGCTCCAAATGTATAAATGTATAAATGCAAAGATGTGATAGTGGATGAAGACTGCAGGATGCAAGTTCTGTAACATAACATTTTCTTAATGGCATCAGTAGGTAGAAAGGTATGATAAACATATCGTTACCCACAAGCTTATGCTTAGGGAAGACTTGGAACATATGAGTCTAAAAATGCAATATGTCATTTGTGTGAAAACAACAACGTTATCTTTTACAAGTTACTGTGATCGCGCATTTCAGAGGCTTAGGGGCTTTTTTTATTAAGTTTATTTAATGAAATTTTAAATGTGATGTACAAAAGAGAAATAATAACAGAACAAAAAAGAACAACCACATTGTAAACGCATGTAAAATGCACACTAAGGGGTAAATGTAATAGCCTGCGTCTTTGAGACATCAGTGAGTCCTTTGCGAGACTGCCCGATGGTTTAAAGTAGACATCTTTTAGTAGGCAAAATCAACCTGGTTTTGCATACTAAGAGACTGCTACTTTAAACCATCGGGCAGTGTAAGTTGGGATTGCTAGTGTCAGTTTGGTTGGGGTCAGTCACAATGAGGTTAGTGTGGTCCCTCATACTTACAGGGCAAACTACTAGGATCAGGAGCATCACTGGTCATCCCCACAGGCTCCAATGAGCTGGAACCCACATCCTCTGCATTGCTAGGGGACATAGCAGGGGCAAAAGACGTGCTTAGCAGTTGTGCTGATGTAGCCGCTGTGTTTTTTTTCTCTGGGCTGGTCAAGGCCTCTGGGGTTCTCTGATAACTCACAGGGCTGTGCGGGGCGCTGGCCAATAGCACCCTGGCTGGAGGATACTTGTTTTGGGTGTTGATGAGTAGAAGAGGAGTTTGCACAGTCCTTTGTGGTTGGCTGCTGGTAGTGTGTTTTTGCCCTTGTTGCTGAATTGCCACATACTGTATTTGTCTGCTAGCTCGGCTGCCATCTTCAAATAGAGTAGCGCCCTGTCTAGTACCCAATCCTTTACCTCTGGGGTGTACCTGCGGTAAATCTGCTCTTGGCAAATCAGGTTAATCAGTGCGTCCCATGTGGTGGCACGATATTCCTTCACCCACTTCAGCTTGTACTGCCTCAGCTGGGTGTTGTTAGGGCAAACAGAGATGTGACAGATGGCAACATGGTACCAAGTCACTAATAAACCCATTTAGACAAACCCTTGGTGCGGGACAGGAATACAGCAGTGTAATCCAGCCAATGAATCCCTCTTTACCCCAAACTTGGGAAGCACAGCCCAAAGAAATGGCCATTCCACCGAATCAAATGCTGATAGTTGAGGCAGACTTCTCCCGGCATGAAGCTAGTTTGGCCATGATGAATAATCTCCAAGATCTCAAATGTTTAGCTAAAATTTTTGCCAGAATCTTAACATTTGTAGATAATAAAGAAATGGGTATATACAAGTCTGGATAAACTCAATTCTTTCCAGACTATCAGGGCTTCCCCCATTGAAGGCAGCAGCTCACTATCAGGGCTTCCCCCATTGAAGGCAGCAGAGAGCTGGCTTTAAACAAGGCATTTAAATGTTTCCAACACTTTGGTGACAAAATAACCCATATGAATTTTATACAGTGATTCCATCCACTCCCAGAGCTTTTCTTCCAGGAAAGGACTTAAATGCGTCTTCCACCTCCTGAAGGGAGATGGGAAAGTCCAAATTACCAGACTACTAGAGACAAGGGTAGGCAAAGAAATCTGATCCAAATAGGTAGTTAGTTTGTACTGGGAAGCATAGACACCCACAAAATCATGGAACACATCAGCAATGGATTGAGTAGTGCTGAGGAGGTTACCTACACAAATAATCAATGCATGCACAGTGGAAAGGATGGATCCATCCTGTGCCATTAAGATCATACATTTACAAGCTCTTTCATCCTGTATATAATAATCATGCATGGAAAAGAGCAGTTTGCGCTTGGATTTATGAAGACGGAAATTGGACCATTCTCTATGAACAATAAGTCTGTGAGCAGCAACATGACGTGCAAAGTTTTTTCGTTCCAAAGCTGGACTCCTCCGGTCCAAGGCCCTTTCACATTTTCTATGAAAAATTTTGAACTGAGCTAACAGAGATATTAAGTTGCCCCAGAGGAAGGCCTTAAAGACATCCCCCAATAGGGTGGGATTGGTCAGATAGGAGTTACTGAGTCTGCAAAGAACCCACCCCAGACAGCTAACAGTTCCCACCCAACTGCATCAACTACAGATGTGAACTCATACACCCAGTTTCATTGCAGCGGGAAACGCCAGGCGTGAGTGAGCTGCCAGGTCCCTACAATTCTACTTGCGCTGGGCATCTTTTTTTTGTCCGAAAATGCATCTTGGTTGCAAAGCAACACACTTGAGACTCACCAGTGCACTGGTTCATTTTATATGCAACATTTGTATATCTGTGTGTCGGAGTCTGTAAATGAAGTACAATGGAACCCCGGTTGCTGCATCATAGCACTTCATATACAGATTTAGACTCCTTCGCAATGGATATATGAGGGGTGTGCAGTAAGTTTAGGGATGTGCAGTGCATAGGTAGCCTAGTCACAATCTGACTGCCTGGTTGTGAACTGTAATCTCTGACTAAAGTTCTTTTGAAATTTCAGGGCACAGAACTGTATATAAGCCGCACTGCACACTGAAGAAGTCAGCTTGTTCATTTCCTTTACAAACTCGTTATTGAGCTCAATAGAGGCCACTGGAAAGCCATGTTTTTTTTTATGACTACAAAAGTTGTCTGCGACAGCAGGAGAGTTTTGACTGACTGCGAGTTGCTTTTGGGGATGAAGCACCGCCCGAACCACTGTTAGAGTGGTTTGCAGAATTTTTGCTCGGGAGATGGTCTCTGGATGACTAGGAGCACTGCGTTCGACCTATGTACATCATCACTGCAGTGCGGGCAATAGTTGGCAGGGCTATAGTTGAGGTGGGCGCCATGGTGACTGTAGCCCAGTTAAAGATGGAGATATGCATTTCATTAAGATCCATCCACTTGATACGCTACAAAATGCTTTACCTGAGCAAGATTTGTGTATGCTGGGTTCCCCATCTTCTCACTTGTGAGTAGGAGAAGGCTAGGGTGACTTGGTGCCGCAACATGCAGGCCAGGTTTGATGGCAGTTGCTCAAACTCTGTCTGGGGGATCATCAGTGATGTTGAATCCTGGATCTACAGTTTCGACTCTGAGACCAAACAACAGTCTGTTCAGTGGACCACAGTTGGAGCTGCGCCACCACAGAAGTTCTGTCATGAGCATACAGTAGCGTGGTTAAGCAGATGGTGGCTTTTTTTGTGGCAAGACTGGTCATGTAGCTACCACTAGTGCACTGTCACTGGGAACTGGTTCACCAACTAATGCCTGCCACTAGTCCTGGAAGCCATTTCCTTGCACCGTCTAAGAACTTGCGCTCGTTATACCCTTCACCTTCATGACAATGCACCTGCCCACAAGTCCAGGTCAGTGTTGGATTTTCTGGCCCATGAACACATTCATTAGCTTGGTCATCCACCATACAGTACAGACCTGGCCCCCTGCAGTTCCTTTGTGTCCCACAAATTAAGCGCAAGATGCATGGGATCCATTTTGAGTCACAAGAAGCTGCAGTGGAGACCTTTTATTCAGCATGTAGAAGACAAAGCTGCTTCTGACTGGTCCAGCTTATTACAGCTTATATAGGAGAAAAACTCCTACATAAGCATTTTAAAAAGTATAAAGGTCATGTTTGGAAATATACATAAATATTAATAGACTGTTGCCTCAATTATGAATGTTGGAAATCACATTAACAACTATTTATGGTGTGTGTTTTCAGATAAACTGAAGGTAAGACCATGTTGACTCAGGATTAAGTATGTCTGGTCACATAACTAAACAGTGACCTTTTGGAGCTCATTCAGACCTGCTCACTAAGATGCATACTCTCGCTGCTGCAGATGGTATGCATTGTGCGCATGCGCATAACTTAGCGAAAGTTCACAATGTGTTCGCTCGCTGCTCATAGACAGCCCAGCAGAGTGAGTGACAGGGGAAGCCGTTTGTAGGTGGAAACAGGGGCTGGCCATTAAAACCGGGGGAGTGGAGGTGCAAACGTAGGCGTGCCTGAGCATCTCAGCAGTGTGTTAGAGGTGTGCATAATTATAAGACAGCATCATAGTACACATCTTATACCAATGTCTGACCACCTCCTAATGTCTGACCATTATCTAATGAGTGATACATTTATTAAATCACTACACACAACATGGCTTTCAGCAGCCATGTTCCGCACTCCTATTACACCTCTTACAAGTGTTGCATATTAAATTAATCAGTGCAGTCTCCTGGTGCATCGTATTTGCATCATGTTGTGACTAAGACACATTATCAACCGAAAAAGATGCAAAAAATACACTCGACACAAGCTGAGTCACCTGGCTCGCCGAGTGGGGCTATTTGCCTACAGCAGAGGGGAATGGTCCAAAATACCATGGCGAATGTAAGCTACTGATGTCAGAGCGGGTAGTAAAGAAGGGGTCTTTGCAAAAATAATTTATTGCTGTGCTAAATGAATAATATAAAGCAGCTCAATAAGGGTTAGTATAATATAGAAATTGATGAGTGCTGACTTACTGAGTGGCACCTAAAAATAAAAATTGCATATAAAATATAATTTTACATTCAATAATATTTATAGCTCTTTTGACAAAAATATAAGTGGAGTCTGGATGTATTGGACTGCTGCCTGTTATATCCATGCACAAGTCGATAACTGTCTCTAACTGCCCATACCGTGTAGTTCCCGCTGGTGATGGTGGCATTCTCCACTATGGGAGTTCCAGACGGGAAAAGCCGGGTCCCGAGCGATGCACCAGCCAGGGCTGACTTGTCTTGTCAGCAGCTCCCGCTGCACGTGTCCCTGCTGCGACTGTACCTAGAAGTTTTGGACAAGGACAAGAGGAGGCTCAAAAGTCAAAAAGAAGAGCCTACCAATAGAGACAAAGACCACAATTTTTAACCAAAGCAACAATTCAAAAAAAGGTTTGCACGAGATCCAGTGACAAGAGCTACAATAGCACAAGACCGCCAATGCTCACATAGGATTTTAAACCTCTTTTGACTTTCAACCCCACTCACTGCAAAGGGCCTCGCATTGATACTTATCATACACTTATTGAACAGAAAATCACTCTACTCCCTGAAAAATCTAAAATCAAATACAAAATAGAAAAAGAAAAGAAAGGTTTAAAGGAACTAAATGAGGATATGACGATTGTTCTAAACCAGCAGACAAGGGTGGAGGGTTGGTCATCATAAAAAAAATATAAAATGGAAACTAAACTTTTGCTGTCAGATACAAATACATATGAATTACTGAATAAGGACCAGACTAAAGAATTTTCAAGAAAAGTAAATTAATTGGTGGTGGAAGGATTTGAAATGGAATCATTAACCAAAAAGAATATGATTTTATAATATAGAAAAACCCAAAAATCCCAATGTTTTACTTTTCTTTCGAAGATCATCAAGGACCTGAAGAATCCCCGGGACACCCGATAATATCAGACTTGAATTCAAACACCAGAAACCTCTTCAAGTATATAGATCATTTTCTATAGATCTTGGTATCCAAACAAAAAAGCCATCTAAAAGACACTTCGTATTCTACAAATATTGGACTAATTCATTTAGAAAGACCGCTACACATTATGTCCAAGTGACGTCAAATCACTTTATACATGTATTGCACACCGTATAGGCTGCAAACACACCCGCCATTATCTCTCCACCCTTACACACATATCAAGCCATCAAATTAATTTCCTTATGTAAATCATAGATTTTATATTAAAACACTTCCTTTGTGCCCAGTTATGCGAACCTATTCGTGTCAAGATGGGAAGATTGAATATATTTGGAGCAACAATGTATCTAAAAATCCCATCATTTGTTGGAAAATATATATTGACAACGTCTTCTTTATTTGGGACGTGTCTGATGATTAGCAAAGTTTTATCTGCTACAGATGTGTCCTCATACATCTAGCCTCCTTGTGCGTTAAACAGCCCTTCTAGTCACGCCATGCTGTGGTAGAAAAAGACACATTCAAGGTACAAAGTGAAGTAAAGAGCAAGATCTGGAAAAACAAATAGAAAATGTGTAACATATGGAGCGAAGTGATCTTATTCAATATAAAAAAAGGAAAAAGATGAAAATACAAACCTGATTTTTATCACACAATTCAACAGCAGGTCAAACCTAATAGAAACCATGGTCAAAAAACACTGGCATATTCTAAAGCTTGATGAAGACCTCAGACCTCTTATCGCAGACAAACCCGCATATAGACGAGCTAAAAACATCGGACAAGAACTTATCACAAGCTTCATACCATCAGACAACAACACACAAATAAAAGAATAAAGGCGGCCATTACTGCTTGTATTGGAGAAATCTTGGCAAAGCTACTACAAAACCAATACAGGAATTCAAATCGAACAGGACTGGGAAAATGTATCAAACAGAACATATTACATGTGAGACTGAAGAAGTAATTTATTTGTTGAAATAACCTTGAGGGCTTCAGTATATCAGCCAAACGAAAATAAAAAACAAAATAAGATTAGCAGAACATATATACAATATACAAAAAGAACTTACCACACTGTCTCTAATCACTTTCTTGAAGCTCATAACAAAAACCCCTCTGGCCTGATGTTCATGGTCATCCAGATAATTAATCAGAACTGGAGATGGGGTGAAATTGTAAACAACATAAAAAGAAATTAAACCTAATTAAAGACCCTACAGCCCCACGGGTGTGGTAATTAAGATACATTTAAAAGGTCGACATTGTCTAGATAGACACCTGATGTTAGACAAAATGTCGACACAGCAAAGGTCGACATGGAAGAAGTTCGGGTACAAATGGTCGACACACAAATGGTTGACACGTGTTATTTTTGTTTTCTAAGACTAATCTTCACCCTCCCCGTGGTGCCTAACCTAAACCCTTCCTCCTGGTGCCTAACCTTTACAGTCGGGGTAGGTGCCTGACCCCTGCAGGTGGGGAGGTTAGGCTTTGGCTGTAGATGGGAAGGTTAGGGTTAGGGCATTAAAGGATTAGGCTGCATGTGGGGAGGTTAGGGTTAGGCATTAGGGAGAGGGTTAGGCTGCAGGTGGAGAGGTTAGGCATTAGAGAGAGGGTTAGGCATTAGAGAGAGGGTTAGGCTGCAGGTGGGGAGGTTAGGCATTAGAGAGAGGGTTAGGCTGCAGGTGGGGAGGTTAGGCATTAGAGAGAGGGTTAGGCTGCAGGTGGGGAGGTTAGGCATTAGGGAGAGGGTTAGGCTGCAGGTGGGGAGGTTAGGCATTAGAGAGAGGGTTAGGCTGCAGGTGGGGAGGTTAGGCATTAGAGAGAGGGTTAGGCTGCAGGTGGGGAGGTTAGGCATTAGAGAGAGGGTTAGGCTGCAGGTGGGGAGGTTAGGCATTAGAGAGAGGGTTAGGCTGCAGGTGGGGAGGTTAGGCATTAGAGAGAGGGTTAGGCTGCAGGTAGGGAGGTTAGGGTTGGGCATTAGGGAGAGGGTTAGGCTGCAGGTGGGGAGGTTAGGCATTAGAGAGAGGGTTAAGCTGGCCACACATCTAAAGATTATCTGTCCAACCAGCCAACTAGTTGATTGGTTGCAATGAAAATTTGGTAAGGAATACAACCAGCAATTTGCTCCCAAACACTGGAAAATGGACCAAAACTGTTGTTTGAACAAATAGTTTAGATCAAACATTTAACAAACTTGTTTGAATTACCATTTTCATCTGTTTTCTGGCATTTAGGTCAAATTGCTGATCATTATTTACTCCCATACGTTACCAGATTTTCATTCCAACCAATCAACAAGTTGGATGTAAGTTGGTCTAGTGTGTGGCCAGCTTTAGGCTGCAGGTGGGGAGGTTAGGGTTAGGCATTAGGGAGAGGGTTAGGCTGCAGGTGGGGAGGTTAGGCTGCAGGTGGAGAGGTTAGGCTGCAGGTGGAGAGGTTAGGCATTAGGGAGAGGGTTAGGCTGCAGGTGGGAAGGTTAGGCATTAGAGAGAGGGTTAGGCTTTAGGTGGGGAGGTTAGGGTTAGGCATTAGGGAGAGGATTAGGCTGCAGGTGGGGAGGTTAGGCATTAGGTAGAGGGTTAGGCTGCAGGTGGAGAGGTTAGGCATTAGGGAGAGGTTTAGGCTTTAGATGGGGAGGATAGGCATTAGGGAGAGGGTTAGGCTTTAGGTGGAGAGGTTAGGCATTAGGGAGAGGGTTAGGCTGCAGGTGGAGAGGTTAGGCATTAGGGAGAGGGTTAGGCTTTAGGTGGAGAGGGTTAGGCTTTAGGTGGAGAGGTTAGGCATTAGGGAGAGGGTTAGGCTTTAGGTGGAGAGGTTAGGCATTAGGGAGACGGTTAGGCTGCAGGTGGAGAGGTTAGGCATTAGGGAGATGGTTAGGATGCAGGTGGAGAGGTTAGGCATTAGGGAGAGGGTTAGGCTTCAGATGGGGAGGATAGGCATTAGGGAGAGGGTTAGGCTTTAGGTGGAGAGGTTAGGCATTAGGGAGATGGTTAGGCTGCAGGTGGAGAGGGTTAGGCTTTAGGTGTAGAGGTTAGGCATTAGGGAGAGGGTTAGGCTTTAGGTGGAGAGGTTAGGCATTAGGGAGACGGTTAGGCTGCAGGTGGAGAGGTTAGGCATTAGGGAGATGGTTAGGATGCAGGTGGAGAGGTTAGGCATTAGGGAGAGGGTTAGGCTTTAGGTGGAGAGGTTAGGCATTAGGGAGAGGTTTAGGCTGCAGGTGGAGAGGTTAGGCATTAGGGAGAGGGTTAGGCTGCAGGTGGAGAGGTTAGGCATTAGGGAGATGGTTAGGATGCAGGTGGAGAGGTTAGGCATTAGGGAGAGGGTTAGGCTGCAGGTGGAGAGGTTAGGCATTAGGGAGAGGGTTAGGCTGCAGGTGGAGAGGTTAGGCATTAGGTAGAGGGTTAGGCTTTAGGTGGAGAGGTTAGGCATTAGGGAGAGGGTTAGGCTTTAGGTGGAGAGGTTAGGCATTAGGGAGAGGGTTAGGCTTTAGGTGGAGAGGTTAGGCTTTAGGTGGAGAGGGTTAGGCTATAGGTGGAGAGGTTAGGCTTTAGGTGGAGAGGATAGGCATTAGGGAGAGGGTTAGGCTTTAGGTGGAGAGGATAGGCATTAGGGAGATGGTTAGGATGCAGGTGGAGAGGTTAGGCATTAGGGAGAGGGTTCGGATTAGGCTGCGGGTGGAGAGGTTCCCAGGGCGCTTTATTCTGCTGAATCCGTATTCACGGAGACTAATTTATTAGAAGAGGGTGACATCACAGTGGTTCAAGAAACCTTTTCCCAAATGCAGAGAGATGGCTTAGTGACGTCAGGGAAATTAGGTGGCTGTGCGCAGTTCTAGAGCAAAACTCTGTAAACCCAGAGATATCTTCCATCCATGTCTGTCTATTATTACCCAGTTTTGTTCTATCAATGTTGTTTTTAATTGTAAAGCGTCACAGAATATGCTGCACTTTATAAGACACTGGTAATAAATACATAAGAGCTGTTCGTCCCTATAACGATGTGTCCACACAAGATTTTCTCTCTCGTTACCATGAGAACATGATACATGATCCAGTTTATCACAGTAATATCTCAGTCACATACATGAGTGTGTGTGTGGGGGGGGGGGGGTGCACAAGAGGGGGGGATACCATAGCAACCAATCAGATTCCAGCTTTCATTTTTAAAAACCTCTTGGGTCCCTGTAGATTAGATCCTTTTTCATTACTATCCCAGCGTCTATTTCAGGTAGGTCTGTCTTATATATAATTATACATTTCAGTGGATGTGATCTATTATACAGCACACTGTCCTACAGTACTATGAGTCGCACGCAGCACTCGCCCACCTGCGACTTTATGCAAATTCCACTACAAACTCCTCCTCCTTCTACTTCCATGTGACGCCCACTTTTAGCATCATACGCGCTGTCATGCAGATTAGTGCGTCCTTGTATGCCACCATCGGTCACCAATTTGCCGATGCAGTTTCTCTGTCTATGGATCCTATGCCTGCGTCTGGGAACACAGCGACTTGCATTGATGCTCCTATTACTCGCTCACTGAACGGACCATTTTTGCGCGCATTTCTAGAATGTTACTTTTCCATAACTTTTCTGATGCCATCTGTCCTGACTGCAAGTGTTGTGCGCACACTCTGCGTAACGCATGAGCCGTAGGACGACAGACATTTTTGCGCATGAGCAGTTGCAAAAAATGTTTCAACTACATGAACATGAGGATTGTGTGCGGCTGTGGATCAGGCCTTGTGTCTAGGCTGCAGTTCCTGGGTCCAGGCCAGATTTATTCCTGACCCGATATGCTTAGAATTACTGTGATTTGATACCCGCCAGTGATCTTCTCTTAGAAGGATATTGCGTGGTCACAGCGTAATAAGCTCACATTTATAAGTGAGGTTTCTTGTTATACATGTTGCACTTTCTCGTCCACCTCTGAACTCTTGAATCCTGACATGAGATGTTTGTTGTGTGATGCAGAACAGGCCTTGTCTAATAACGCAACGCTCTCACTCGCTTCTGCTATACACCGTGCTCTGCCCGGCTGTGTGTGTCTCATATGGGACATGGAAACTGAACTTCCATTTATCTTTCTCCCTGGCAAGGTTTATTTCATGGAGATGAATACTCTAAATTAAGAATGAAAACATCCCATGAGTCAGAACAGATCCCAGAGCTGCAAATGAACCATCTGTGATGTGATTGGGAACAGAGCAGGAAAATAGCTTTATCTCAATGCTGGAAGGAGTGACAGTCGCTCATACAGCTTATTTGTTACTGGTAGATGGTACGGCATGTTATACAGTATATCACTTCATGCTAATAGTTACTGTCATTTATATATTCCCTGTTACTATATAACATGTCATACCATCTACCAGTATGTCACTTCATACTAATAGTTACTGTCATTTATATATTCCCTGTTACTATATAACATGTCATACCATCTACCAGTATGTCACTTCATACTAATCGTTACTGTCATTTATATATTCCCTGTTACTATATAACATGTCATACCATCTACCAGTATGTCACTTCATACTAATCGTTACTGTAATTTATATATTCCCTGTTACTATATAACATGTCATACCATCTACCAGTATGTCACTTCATACTAATAGTTACTGTCATTTATATATTCCCTGTTACTATATAACATGTCATACCATCTACCAGTATGTCTCTTCATACTAATAGTTACTGTCATTTATATATTCCCTGTTACTATATAACATGTCATACCATCTACCAGTATATCACTTCATACTAATAGTTACTGTCATTTATATATTCCCTGTTACTATATAACATGTCATACCATCTACCAGTATGTCACTTCATACTAATCGTTACTGTCATTTATATATTCCCTGTTACTATATAACATGTCATACCATCTACCAGTATGTCACTTCATACTAATCGTTACTGTCATTTATATATTCCCTGTTACTATATAACATGTCATACCATCTACCAGTATGTCACTTCATACTAATCGTTACTGTAATTTATATATTCCCTGTTACTATATAACATGTCATACCATCTACCAGTATGTCACTTCATACTAATAGTTACTGTCATTTATATATTCCCTGTTACTATATAACATGTCATACCATCTACCAGTATGTCTCTTCATACTAATAGTTACTGTCATTTATATATTCCCTGTTACTATATAACATGTCATACCATCTACCAGTATATCACTTCATACTAATAGTTACTGTCATTTATATATTCCCTGTTACTATATAACATGTCATACCATCTACCAGTATGTCACTTCATACTAATAGTTACTGTCATTTATATATTCCCTGTTACTATATAACATGTCATACCATCTACCAGTATGTCACTTCATACTAATAGTTACTGTCATTTATATATTCCCTGTTACTATATAACATGTCATACCATCTACCAGTATATCACTTCATACTAATAGTTACTGTCATTTATATATTCCCTGTTACTATATAACATGTCATACCATCTACCAGTATGTCACTTCATACTAATAGTTACTGTCATTTATATATTCCTTGTTACTATATAACATGTCATACCATCTACCAGTATATCACTTCATACTAATCGTTACTGTCATTTATATATTCCCTGTTACTATATAACATGTCATACCATCTACCAGTATGTCACTTCATACTAATAGTTACTGTCATTTATATATTCCCTGTTACTATATAACATGTCATACCATCTACCAGTATGTCACTTCATACTAATAGTTACTGTCATTTATATATTCCCTGTTACTATATAACATGTCATACCATCTACCAGTATGTCACTTCATGCTAATAGTTACTGTCATTTATATATTCCATGTTACTGTATAACATGTCATACCATCTACCAGTATGTCACCTCATACTAATAGTTACTGTCATTTATATATTCCCTGTTACTGTATAACATGTCATACCATCTACCAGTATATCACTTCATACTAATAGTTACTGTCATTTATATATTCCCTGTTACTATATAACATGTCATACCATCTACCAGTATGTCACTTCATACTAATAGTTACTGTCATTTATATATTCCCTGTTACTATATAACATGTCATACCATCTACCAGTATGTCACTTCATACTAATAGTTACTGTCATTTATATATTCCCTGTTACTATATAACATGTCATACCATCTACCAGTATGTCACTTCATGCTAATAGTTACTGTCATTTATATATTCCATGTTACTGTATAACATGTCATACCATCTACCAGTATGTCACTTCATACTAATAGTTACTGTCATTTATATATTCCCTGTTACTATATAACATGTCATACCATCTACCAGTATGTCACTTCATACTAATAGTTACTGTCATTTATATATTCCCTGTTACTATATAACATGTCATACCATCTACCAGTATGTCACTTCATACTAATAGTTACTGTCATTTATATATTCCCTGTTACTGTATAACATGTCATACCATCTACCAGTATGTCACTTCATACTAATAGTTACTGTCATTTATATATTCCCTGTTACTATATAACATGTCATACCATCTACCAGTATGTCACTTCATACTAATAGTTACTGTCATTTATATATTCCTTGTTACTATATAACATGTCATACCATCTACCAGTATGTCTCTTCATACTAATAGTTACTGTCATTTATATATTCCCTGTTACTATATAACATGTCATACCATCTACCAGTATGTCTCTTCATACTAATAGTTACTACCATTTATATATTCCCTGTTACTATATAACATGTCATACCATCTACCAGTATATCACTTCATACTAATCGTTACTGTCATTTATATATTCCCTGTTACTATATAACATGTCATACCATCTACCAGTATGTCACTTCATACTAATAGTTACTGTCATTTATATATTCCCTGTTACTATATAACATGTCATACCATCTACCAGTATGTCACTTCATACTAATAGTTACTGTCATTTATATATTCCATGTTACTGTATAACATGTCATACCATCTACCAGTATGTCACCTCATACTAATAGTTACTGTCATTTATATATTCCCTGTTACTGTATAACATGTCATACCATCTACCAGTATGTCTCTTCATACTAATAGTTACTACCATTTATATATTCCCTGTTACTATATAACATGTCATACCATCTACCAGTATGTCTCTTCATACTAATAGTTACTACCATTTATATATTCCCTGTTACTATATAACATGTCATACCATCTACCAGTATGTCTCTTCATACTAATAGTTACTACCATTTATATATTCCCTGTTACTATATAACATGTCATACCATCTACCAGTATATCACTTCATACTAATCGTTACTGTCATTTATATATTCCCTGTTACTATATAACATGTCATACCATCTACCAGTATGTCACCTCATACTAATAGTTACTGTCATTTATATATTCCCTGTTACTATATAACATGTCATACCATCTACCAGTATGTCACTTCATACTAATAGTTACTGTCATTTATATATTCCCTGTTACTATATAACATGTCATACCATCTACCAGTATGTCACTTCATGCTAATAGTTACTGTCATTTATATATTCCATGTTACTGTATAACATGTCATACCATCTACCAGTATATCACTTCATACTAATAGTTACTGTCATTTATATATTCCCTGTTACTATATAACATGTCATACCATCTACCAGTATGTCACCTCATACTAATAGTTACTGTCATTTATATATTCCCTGTTACTGTATAACATGTCATACCATCTACCAGTATGTCACCTCATACTAATAGTTACTGTCATTTATATATTCCCTGTTACTGTATAACATGTCATACCATCTACCAGTATATCACTTCATACTAATAGTTACTGTCATTTATATATTCCCTGTTACTATATAACATGTCATACCATCTACCAGTATGTCACTTCATACTAATAGTTACTGTCATTTATATATTCCCTGTTACTATATAACATGTCATACCATCTACCAGTATGTCACTTCATGCTAATAGTTACTGTCATTTATATATTCCATGTTACTGTATAACATGTCATACCATCTACCAGTATATCACTTCATACTAATCGTTACTGTCATTTATATATTCCCTGTTACTATATAACATGTCATACCATCTACCAGTATATCACTTCATACTAATAGTTACTGTCATTTATATATTCCCTGTTACTATATAACATGTCATACCATCTACCAGTATGTCACTTCATACTAATAGTTACTGTCATTTATATATTCCCTGTTACTATATAACATGTCATACCATCTACCAGTATGTCACTTCATACTAATAGTTACTGTCATTTATATATTCCCTGTTACTATATAACATGTCATACCATCTACCAGTATGTTACTTCATGCTAATAGTTACTGTCATTTATATATTCCCTGTTACTATATAACATGTCATACCATCTACCAGTATGTCACTTCATACTAATAGTTACTGTCATTTATATATTCCCTGTTACTATATAACATGTCATACCATCTACCAGTATGTCACCTCATACTAATAGTTACTGTCATTTATATATTCCCTGTTACTATATAACATGTCATACCATCTACCAGTATGTCACTTCATACTAATAGTTACTGTCATTTATATATTCCCTGTTACTATATAACATGTCATACCATCTACCAGTATGTTACTTCATGCTAATAGTTACTGTCATTTATATATTCCCTGTTACTATATAACATGTCATACCATCTACCAGTATGTCACTTCATACTAATAGTTACTGTCATTTATATATTCCCTGTTACTGTATAACATGTCATACCATCTACCAGTATGTCACTTCATACTAATCGTTACTGTCATTTATATATTCCCTGTTACTATATAACATGTCATACCATCTACCAGTATGTCACTTCATACTAATCGTTACTGTCATTTATATATTCCCTGTTACTATATAACATGTCATACCATCTACCAGTATGTCACTTCATGCTAATAGTTACTGTCATTTATATATTCCCTGTTACTATATAACATGTCATACCATCTACCAGTATGTCACCTCATACTAATAGTTACTGTCATTTATATATTCCCTGTTACTATATAACATGTCATACCATCTACCAGTATGTCACCTCATACTAATAGTTACTGTCATTTATATATTCCCTGTTACTGTATAACATGTCATACCATCTACCAGTATGTCACTTCATACTAATAGTTACTGTCATTTATATATTCCCTGTTACTATATAACATGTCATACCATCTACCAGTATGTCACTTCATACTAATAGTTACTGTCATTTATATATTCCCTGTTACTATATAACATGTCATACCATCTACCAGTATGTCACTTCATACTAATAGTTACTGTCATTTATATATTCCCTGTTACTATATAACATGTCATACCATCTACCAGTATGTCACCTCATACTAATAGTTACTGTCATTTATATATTCCCTGTTACTATATAACATGTCATACCATCTACCAGTATGTCACTTCATACTAATCGTTACTGTCATTTATATATTCCCTGTTACTATATAACATGTCATACCATCTACCAGTATATCACTTCATACTAATAGTTACTGTCATTTATATATTCCCTGTTACTATATAACATGTCATACCATCTACCAGTATGTCACTTCATACTAATCGTTACTGTCATTTATATATTCCCTGTTACTATATAACATGTCATACCATCTACCAGTATATCACTTCATGCTAATAGTTACTGTCATTTATATATTCCCTGTTACTATATAACATGTCATACCATCTACCAGTATATCACTTCATACTAATAGTTACTGTCATTTATATATTCCCTGTTACTATATAACATGTCATACCATCTACCAGTATGTCACTTCATACTAATAGTTACTGTCATTTATATATTCCCTGTTACTATATAACATGTCATACCATCTACCAGTATGTCACTTCATACTAATAGTTACTGTCATTTATATATTCCCTGTTACTATATAACATGTCATACCATCTACCAGTATGTCACTTCATACTAATAGTTACTGTCATTTATATATTCCCTGTTACTATATAACATGTCATACCATCTACCAGTATGTCACTTCATACTAATAGTTACTGTCATTTATATATTCCCTGTTACTATATAACATGTCATACCATCTACCAGTATGTCACTTCATACTAATCGTTACTGTCATTTATATATTCCCTGTTACTATATAACATGTCATACCATCTACCAGTATGTCACTTCATACTAATAGTTACTACCATTTATATATTCCCTGTTACTATATAACATGTCATACCATCTACCAGTATATCACTTCATACTAATAGTTACTGTCATTTATATATTCCCTGTTACTATATAACATGTCATACCATCTACCAGTATGTCACTTCATACTAATAGTTACTGTCATTTATATATTCCCTGTTACTATATAACATGTCATACCATCTACCAGTATGTCACTTCATACTAATAGTTACTACCATTTATATATTCCCTGTTACTATATAACATGTCATACCATCTACCAGTATATCACTTCATACTAATAGTTACTGTCATTTATATATTCCCTGTTACTGTATAACATGTCATACCATCTACCAGTATGTCACTTCATACTAATAGTTACTGTCATTTATATATTCCCTGTTACTATATAACATGTCATACCATCTACCAGTATGTCACTTCATACTAATAGTTACTGTCATTTATATATTCCCTGTTACTATATAACATGTCATACCATCTACCAGTATGTCACTTCATACTAATAGTTACTGTCATTTATATATTCCCTGTTACTATATAACATGTCATACCATCTACCAGTATGTCTCTTCATGCTAATAGTTACTGTCATTTATATATTCCCTGTTACTATATAACATGTCATACCATCTACCAGTATGTCACTTCATACTAATAGTTACTGTCATTTATATATTCCCTGTTACTATATAACATGTCATACCATCTACCAGTATGTCTCTTCATACTAATAGTTACTGTCATTTATATATTCCCTGTTACTATATAACATGTCATACCATCTACCAGTATGTCACTTCATACTAATAGTTACTGTCATTTATATATTCCCTGTTACTATATAACATGTCATACCATCTACCAGTATGTCACTTCATACTAATAGTTACTGTCATTTATATATTCCCTGTTACTATATAACATGTCATACCATCTACCAGTATGTCTCTTCATGCTAATAGTTACTACCATTTATATATTCCCTGTTACTATATAACATGTCATACCATCTACCAGTATGTCACTTCATACTAATAGTTACTGTCATTTATATATTCCCTGTTACTATATAACATGTCATACCATCTACCAGTATGTCACTTCATACTAATAGTTACTGTCATTTATATATTCCCTGTTACTATATAACATGTCATACCATCTACCAGTATGTCACTTCATGCTAATAGTTACTGTCATTTATATATTCCCTGTTACTGTATAACATGTCATACCATCTACCAGTATATCACTTCATACTAATAGTTACTACCATTTATATATTCCCTGTTACTATATAACATGTCATACCATCTACCAGTATATCACTTCATACTAATAGTTACTACCATTTATATATTCCCTGTTACTATATAACATGTCATACCATCTACCAGTATGTCTCTTCATACTAATCGTTACT
Source organism: Taudactylus pleione (assembly GCA_031769625.1). Classification (NCBI taxonomy): domain Eukaryota; kingdom Metazoa; phylum Chordata; class Amphibia; order Anura; family Myobatrachidae; genus Taudactylus; species Taudactylus pleione. The sequence continues at coordinate 2,144,056 of JAUIMM010000181.1, forward strand.
GTCCTTTATATATTCCCTGTTACTATATAACATGTCATACCATCTACCAGTATATCACTTCATACTAATAGTTACTGTCATTTATATATTCCCTGTTACTATATAACATGTCATACCATCTACCAGTATATCACTTCATACTAATAGTTACTACCATTTATATATTCCCTGTTACTATATAACATGTCATACCATCTACCAGTATGTCTCTTCATACTAATCGTTACTGTCCTTTATATATTCCCTGTTACTATATAACATGTCATACCATCTACCAGTATATCACTTCATACTAATAGTTACTGTCATTTATATATTCCCTGTTACTATATAACATGTCATACCATCTACCAGTATATCACTTCATACTAATAGTTACTGTCATTTATATATTCCCTGTTACTATATAACATGTCATACCATCTACCAGTATGTCACTTCATACTAATAGTTACTGTCCTTTATATATTCCCTGTTACTATATAACATGTCATACCATCTACCAGTATGTCACTTCATACTAATAGTTACTGTCATTTATATATTCCCTGTTACTATATAACATGTCATACCATCTACCAGTATGTCACTTCATACTAATAGTTACTGTCATTTATATATTCCCTGTTACTGTATAACATGTCATACCATCTACCAGTATGTCACTTCATACTAATAGTTACTGTCATTTATATATTCCCTGTTACTATATAACATGTCATACCATCTACCAGTATGTCACCTCATACTAATAGTTACTGTCATTTATATATTCCCTGTTACTATATAACATGTCATACCATCTACCAGTATGTCACTTCATACTAATAGTTACTGTCATTTATATATTCCCTGTTACTATATAACATGTCATACCATCTACCAGTATGTCTCTTCATACTAATAGTTACTGTCATTTATATATTCCCTGTTACTATATAACATGTCATACCATCTACCAGTATATCACTTCATACTAATAGTTACTGTCATTTATATATTCCCTGTTACTATATAACATGATAAGGGCTTTATTTACGAAGTGGCTGCTTTTGTAAGATGCTTCTTACCGGTGGGTTGGAGGTGAAAATGTATAACTGCACTAAACCCTTAACCTTTTGCTGAGGCCAGTATAATAATTATGTTTCCTTAGTCACAATGTTCAGTACCTTATTGCAATGCATTACAAATACATATCTGCAAGTGTTGTCTGGCCTTAGAGCCTGATTCATAGCTGTGTAATATCGTACAGCTAATATGCTAATGCCACGTGACAAGACGTCTCCTGCCGACATTGCAAGTCTGAGGGCTGCGTGCAAAGATGCAGCAACAGATCATCGGTCACGATGGTCGAAGCCATCTCAGTAAAACTAAACTTTAGGAACTGCTCAGGTGGGGCCAGGGACTCTGTGTTAGATGACGTAGACCCTGGCTTGTCTACAAAATTGGGACAGTACGCCCTAGAGAGTAAAGAACGTGAGTGGCTGGCTTCCTCTGTAATGTGCTGGGGCTGCATGGGGCACAGTATAGCAGTAGGATGGGTCAGTAGGTGAGAGTAAAGAACGTGTGTGGCTGGCTTCCTCTGTAATGTGCTGGGGCTGCATGGGGCACAGTATAGCAGTAGGGTGGGTCAGTAGGTGAGAGTAAAGAACATGTGTGGCTCTGTAATGTGCTGGGGCTGCATGGGGCACAGTATAGCAGTATGGTGGGTCAGTAGGTGAGAGTAAAGTACGTGAGTGGCTGGCTTCCTCTGTAATGTGCTGGGGCTGCATGGGGCACAGTATAGCAGTATGGTGGGTCAGTAGGTGAGAGTAAAGAACGTGAGTGGCTGGCTTCCTCTGTAATGTGCTGGGGCTGCATGGGGCACAGTATAGCAGTATGGTGGGTCAGTAGGTGAGAGTAAAGAACGTGAGTGGCTCTGTAATGTGCTGGGGCTGCATGGGGCACAGTATAGCAGTATGGTGGGTCAGTAGGTGAGATTAAAGAACGTGAGTGGCTGGCTTCCTCTGTAATGTGCTGGGGCTGCATGGGGCACAGTATAGCCGTATGGTGGGTCAGTAGGTGAGAGTAAAGTACGTGAGTGGCTGGCTTCCTCTGTAATGTGCTTGGGCTGCATGGGGCACAGTATAGCAGTATGGTGGGTCAGTAGGTGAGAGTAAAGAACGTGAGTGGCTGGCTTCCTCTGTAATGTGCTGGGGCTGCATGGGGCACAGTATAGCAGTATGGTGGGTCAGTAGGTGAGAGTAAAGAACGTGAGTGGCTGGCTTCCTCTGTAATGTGCTGGGGCTGCATGGGGCACAGTATAGCAGTAGGGTGGGTCAGTAGGTGAGAGTAAAGAATGTGAGTGGCTGGCTTCCTCTGTAATGTGCTGGGGCTGCATGGGGCACAGTATAGCAGTATGGTGGGTCAGTAGGTGAGAGTAAAGAACGTGAGTGGCTCTGTAATGTGCTGGGGCTGCATGGGGCACAGTATAGCAGTATGGTGGGTCAGTAGGTGAGAGTAAAGAACGTGAGTGGCTGGCTTCCTCTGTAATGTGCTGGGGCTGCATGGGGCACAGTATTGCAGTAGGGTGGGTCAGTAGGTGAGAGTAAAGAACGTGAGTGGCTGACTTCCTCTGTAATGTGCTGGGGCTGCATGGGGCACAGTATAGCAGTATGGTGGGTCAGTAGGTGAGAGTAAAGAACGTGAGTGGCTCTGTAATGTGCTGGGGCTGCATGGGGCACAGTATAGCAGTATGGTGGGTCAGTAGGTGAGAGTAAAGAACGTGAGTGGCTGGCTTCCTCTGTAATGTGCTGGGGCTGCATGGGGCACAGTATTGCAGTAGGGTGGGTCAGTAGGTGAGAGTAAAGAACGTGAGTGGCTGACTTCCTCTGTAATGTGCTGGGGCTGCATGGGGCACAGTATAGCAGTATGGTGGGTCAGTAGGTGAGAGACTGTGTGATAATACACATTGTGCCTGTAATAAGCATGTACGTATGCAGACATGTGCTGTGTGATAATACACATTGTGCCTGTAATAAGCGTGTACGTATGCAGACATGTGCAGTGTGGAAATACACATTGTGCCTGTAATAAGCATATATGTATGCAGACATGTGCTGTGTGATAATTCACATTGTGCCTGTAATAAGCGTGTACGTATGCAGAAATGTGCTGTGTGATAATACACATTGTGCCTGTAATGAGCGTGTACGTATGCAGACATGTGCTGTGTGATAATACACATTGTGCCTGTAATAAGCGTGTACGTATGCAGACATGTGCTGTGTGATAATACACATTGTGCCTGTAATAAGCGTGTACGTATGCAGACATGTGCAGTGTGGAAATACACATTGTGCCTGTAATAAGCGTGTACGTATGCAGAAATGTGCTGTGTGATAATACACATTGTGCCTGTAATGAGCGTGTACGTATGCAGACATGTGCTGTGTGATAATACACATTGTGCCTGTAATAAGCGTGTACGTATGCAGACATGTGCAGTGTGGAAATACACATTGTGCCTGTAATAAGCGTGTACGTATGCACATGTGCTGTGTGATAATAAACATTGTGCCTGTAATAAGCGTGTACGTATGCACATGTGCTGTGTGGAAATACACATTGTGTCTGTAATAAGCGTGTACGTGTGCAGACATGTGCGGTGTGGAAATACACATTGTGCCTGTAATAAGCGTGTACGTATGCACATGTGCTGTGTGATAATACACATTGTGCCTGTAATAAGCATGTACGTATGCAGACATGTGCTGTGTGATAATACACATTGTGCCTGTAATAAGCGTGTACGTATGCAGACATGTGCTGTGTGATAATACACATTGTGCCTGTAATAAGCGTGTACGTATGCAGACATGTGCTGTGTGATAATACACATTGTGCATGTAATAAGCGTGTACGTATGCAGACCTGTGCTGTGTGATAATACACATTGTGCCTGTAATAAGCGTGTACGTATGCAGACCTGTGCTGTGTGATAATACACATTGTGCCTGTAATAAGCGTGTACGTATGCAGACATGTGCTGTGTGGAAATACACATTGTGCCTGTAATAAGCGTGTACGTATGCAGACATGTGCTGTGTGATAATACACATTGTGCCTGTAATAAGCGTGTACGTATGCAGACATGTGCTGTGTGATAATACACATTGTGCCTGTAATAAGCGTGTACGTATGCAGACATGTGCTGTGTGATAATACACATTGTGCCTGTAATAAGCGTGTATGTATGCAGACATGTGCTGTGTGATAATACACATTGTGCCTGGAATAAGCGTGTATGTATGCAGACATGTGCAGTGTGATAATACACATTGTGCCTGTAATAAGCGTGTACGTATGCAGACATGTGCAGTGTGATAATACACATTGTGCCTGTAATAAGCGTGTACGTATGCAGACATGTGCTGTGTGATAATACACATTGTGCCTGTAATAAGCGTGTACGTATGCAGACATGTGCAGTGTGATAATACACATTGTGCCTGTAATAAGCGTGTACGTATGCAGACATGTGCAGTGTGATAATACACATTGTGCCTGTAATAAGCGTGTACGTATGCAGACATGTGCTGTGTGGAAATGCAGACCTTGTGCCTGAAGGAGAAACCCATCACAGAGAATGGAATTCCCAGATTGCGGTGAGACGGGGTCTTTTCCATCCTCTTTAAATGGTTCTGTACTTTAGTAGAAATATGGCATTGGGCAGTTATTTGAGTATATTAGACCTGGAATGAAAAGAGTTTGTTTGCGCCACATTACAGAAGATGAATGATTGTAACAGGTCTTCCTATCTGTAAGACCTGTCCTGTTCTATTTACAAGTCTTTGTTGCTAGCAACGCCACTGAATGGTTCTTCCCGCGTGTTACAGAGCGCACCATTAGCGTTTGGCTAGCTGCCTTCTCCCTCCAATCATGTGGCTGTGTTATAGGAGGTCGGGTGTTCCATACCGGTATACAGCAATCAGGGCTGCTCCCTTAGTCTGGGACTAAATGTATGATATCAATATATAACTAGCACATACAGGATGTCCTGTTTCATATTAATATATAACTTTGAATTTTCTCCACAATCATGGTCTACAAAGTGGCCCACACACACCCCTATATACAGCACACACACCCCTATATACAGCACCCCCCCATATACAGCGCACGCACATTTACAGCACACCCATATATACAGCACACCCCTATATATAGCACACACACAGCTATATACAGCACACCCCCATATACAGCGCATGCACATATTTACAGCACACCCCTATATACTGCACCCCCTACATACAGCACACCCCTATATACAGCACCCCCATATACAGCGCACTCATATTTACAACACACCCCTATATACAGCACCCCCTACATACAGCACACCCCTATATACAGCACCCCCATATACAGCGCACTCATATTTACAGCACACCCCTATATACAGCACCCCCTACATACAGCACACCCCTATATACAGCACCCCCATATACAGCGCACTCATATTTACAGCACACCCCTATATACAGCACACACCTATATACAGCATATACCCTATATACAGCGCACACACCTATATATAGCACACACCCCTATATACAGCATGCACACCCCATATTTACAGCACACCCCTATATGCAGCACACACACCACTATATACAGCACGCCCCCCATATACAGCACATGCACATATTTACAGCACACCCCTATATACAGCACCCCCCATATACAGCACACCCCTATATACAGCACACCCACCTGTTTACAGCACACCCCTATATACAGCACCCCTATATACAGAGCACGCCCCTATATACAGAGCACCCCCTATATAAAGCGCCCCCCATATACAGCACTCACCCTATATACAGCACATACCCTATATACAGCACATACCCTATATACAGCACACACCCCTGTATACAGCACATACACCCCTATATACAGCACCCCCCCATATACAGCGCACGCACATTTTTACAGCACACCCCTATATACAGCACACCCCTATATACAGCACATACACCCCTATATACAGCACATCCCTATATACAGCAGACACCCATATATACAGTACATTCATCCCTATATTCAGCACACCCCCCATATACAGCTCACGCACATATTTCTACTTCAGGGTCCATAGGGTATCCACAGGATACCTTGGGGTATAGGTGTGACGTCAGTCGCAGGGCACCAAAGAGTTAAGCTTTCAGCCTCCCAGGATGCACTAGGTCCCCCTCCTATACCCCGCCCCCGAGCCAAGGCATCTCAGTTTAGTTTGGTGCCCGGCCGGAGTCGGGTGCACCTGTTGGAGTGGGGGCTGGGAGAGCCCCTGAAGCTTTTTCTTCATGCAGCTGTGGCTGCACATCTGGATGAACAGCATGGACAGTCAGTCCTGACGTCCATGCTGTCTTCCCTACATCCCGCCGGTACCAGAACGCCGGTACTGATCCGGGGATGCTGGTGGGCATCTGCGGTCACAGCTAGCTGTGACCCCAGATGTTCCGGACCATGGCCGGATTCAAGGGGGACAGAGGCAAGCAGCGGGGTCCCGCGGTGGGTCCCCGCTGATCACATGGTCCTAAGTCCCCAGGCAGGGGGCTCCCTGGGGACTGGCTGCAGCGTGGAGCCAGGCGACCAACCTGCGCTTCCACTACCCCCTGGGACAGCGGACCGCAGCAGAGAGGGGCGCGGCCTCTTACGGTTACAGCACCGGTACAGGAGCCGCCCTGGGCTTGTTTCGCTCAGGCGCTAACAGCTTTAGTGGGCCAGTTAGCTCCGCAGCCCGCGTTTACTCCGATGGGTTTGTCCCAGCAGTCTGTGGTGTTGTCACCCATGCAGGGTTTCCCACGAAAATTGGTGGTACCCCACAGTCTCCCTATTTCCCCGCTCCCGGTTTCTCAGGAGCCAGCGTGGGTTAACTCCCTGACGAATTCTGTACAGCACTTGTCGGATGTGTTGCAAGGGGAGTCTGTGATGCGGCCTCATAAACGGCCGGTGGCGTGTCTGTCCGCTCCTTATGAGGATGACGAAGGGACGTCTGATGATGGGGAGATTCTGGATCCTTACGATCAGGAACCTCTCCATACTAAGGACGCTGATGCTAAGTCCAAAGTATATATTCCTGGACTTATTCGGGTGGTCCGCACAGCCTTGGTGATTGAGGACGAAGTTCCCCCAGTGGCTAAGTTTAAGTATGCCTTTTTCAAAGACGTGAAGGGCGATGCCACAGTCTTTCCTCTTTCGGGTCAGTTGGTGGACCATTTAGAGGAGGCGTGGAAACAGTCTGGCAAAAGATACCAGCTGCAGAGACGCCTGGCGTGGGCTTATCCGTTCGCGGATAATTATTATGCTAAGTGGGAATCCCCTCCACAGGTGGTTTCTCACGCGACCAGTCTTGTCCGTAGTGCCACATTGCCGATGCCATCCATGTCCTCCCTTAAGGATGCTACGGACCGCAAGGTGGAAATCTGCCTGAAGTCCGCTTATTCCCTTGCGGGGGGGGGCAGCACGGCCGGCTATGGCCATTTGCTGGGTTGCCAGAGCGATGGAGCGCTGGGCGGATTCATTAGAGGCTTCTTTTGATTCCGACTGTCCTGCCGAACAGGCGGAGTTGATTGGCAATCTCCATGATTCGGCCACCTACATCAACGAGGCGGCTCTAGACATTAGTACTCTGGTGTCTAGAATTTCTTCAGCAGCGGTAGCTGCTCGTTGCACCTTGTGGCAGCGATCCTGGAAGGCGGACGCAGATTCCAAGAAGGGTCTGGAAGCGTTGCCGTTTACCGGAGAAGTTCTCTTCGGTCCGGATCTGGATAAGATTGTGGCCACGCTGGCGGCAGCCAAATCGGCTTGTCTCCCATCGGCCGCTGCTTCTTCTGGTTCTGGACCATCGTCCTTTCGGTCATCTAGGGCCCAGGGCAGGCCCAAACCACAGTCGTTTCCTCGTCAGGCTGGCCCTAGGAAATCGGTCAAGCCCCGGAAGCAGGCATGGAGTACCAGACGTCCGGCCCCCAAGCCAGATGACAAGCCTGCGGCCTGACGGTCCGGGCCTCCCTTTGGGGGATCCCAGGGTGGGAGGCCGCCTGCTGCAGTTCGCCCAGTGTTGGTCGGTCACTACGACAGACACTTGGGTTCTGGAGGTGGTCTCCCACGCGTACGCCCTCTCCTTCCGGCACAGACCTCCGGCTCGATTCTTCACCACGGGTCTACCATCAGACCGGAACAAGGCTACGGAGCTGCGGAAGGTATTGCACACTATGCTCCAGGCTGGAGTTATAGTGCCTGTTCCATTCTCCCAGAGGGGCCAGGGTTTCTATTCAAATCTTTTTTTGGTACAGAAACCCAATGGGTCGTATCGTCCGATTCTCAACCTCAAAGCACTCAACAAGTCTTTGCGGGAACCGAAGTTTCGGATGGAGACCCTACGGTCCATCATTCTGGCGCTGGAACCTGGGGACTACATGGTGTCATTGGACATACAGGACGCTTACCTGCATGTCCCTATTCTTTTGCGCCATCAACAGTTCCTCAGGTTTGCAATCCGCAGCGACCACTTCCAGTTTCGGGCGTTACCTTTTGGCCTGGCGACAGCACCACGTGTTTTCACCAAGGTGATGGCGGTCATGGCGGCTTCTCTGCGGCTGCAGGGAGTCCGCATGTTGCCGTACTTGGACGACCTGTTATTGGTGGCGGGATCTCCAGAGCTCCTGTTACGCCACTTGGACCTGACCATTGCCCTGCTGCAACGGCACGGCTGGCTAATCAACTGGCAGAAGTCCACTCTAATCCCGTCTCTGAGGATTCTGCATCTTGGAGCCTTATTGGACTCGGGACAGCAAAAGATCTTCGTGACGGAGGAAAAGATCTCTGCTTTACAGTCAAGGGTGCGCAGTTGTCTGCACAGCCGCCGGGTGTCTCTACACTCGGCGATGAGGTTACTGGGCTCCATGGTGTCGGTGTTCGACATGGTGGAATATGCCCAGTTTCACTCCAGACCTCTGCAGCACCTGATCCTGTCAAAGTGGAACGGGCTGCCTCAGTCTCTGAAGTCCCAGACGATTGTGTTCACCCCGGAGGTTCGCCTGTCCCTTGCTTGGTGGTTACAGACGACCCACCTCAGCGAGGGACGTCCGTTCTGGGTTCCAAATTGGGTCCTGTTGACAACGGACGCCAGTCTTCGGGGCTGGGGAGCAGTTTCGGGTCCACATCTGTTCCAGGGCAGGTGGACGCCGACAGAAGCGGAGCTTCCAATCAATATCTTGGAACTCCGTGCGGTCTTCAATGCTCTCCAGCAGGCACATCGGTTTCTCCAGGGTCACCCGGTACAGGTCCAGTCGGACAACGCTACCACCGTGGCCTACATAAACAGGCAAGGAGGAACCCGAAGCCGGGCGGCTCTCGTAGAGGTGTCTCGGATCCTGGTTTGGGCGGAGCGCAATCTTCAGGCCATATCAGCGGTCTTCATCCCGGGAGTGTTCAATTGGGAGGCGGACTTTCTAAGTCGCCAGGACGTTCATCCGGGGGAATGGTCCCTGCACCCGGACGTTTTTCAACTACTGGTGGACAGATGGGGTCTTCCAGAGATCGACCTCATGGCGTCCCGGCACAACAACAAGTTGCCAGTGTACGGGTCTCGCACAAGAGACGAAGGGGCGTCTCTGGTGGATGCTCTGTCCGTCCGGTGGACGTTCCGGTTCGCATACCTGTTCCCTCCGGTCTCCCTTCTTCCACGGGTAATCCGGAAATTCAAACAGGAAGGAGGGACGCTCCTGTTGATAGCTCCCGCGTGGCCCAGACGGCACTGGTTCTCAGACCTTCAGGGTCTGTCCGTGGACAGTCCTCTGCGGTTGCCGCTATGACCGGACCTTCTGTCTCAGGGTCCTTGTCTTCACCCGGACCTGACTCGACTGTTGAGACGGCCATGCTGAGGTCCCGGGGGTTTTCCAGCTCTGTGGTGCGTACCATGTTGCGAGCTCGGAAACCGTCTTCCGCGAGGATATACCATCGCGTGTGGCATACGTTCTTCCAGTGGTGTCGACCGAGAGGTTATGCACCGCGGGAGTTTCGTCTGTCTCGGATTCTCGCCTTCCTGCAAGCGGGACTAGATCATGGGCTTCGCCTTGCTTCTTTGAAAGTACAGGTTTCGGCCCTATCTGTCTGGTTTCACCGTAGGATTGCTACAATCCCGGATGTGCGCACCTTTATGCAAGGTGTTCTCCGCATTCAGCCACCCTTTGTTCCACCTGTGACGCCTTGGGATTTGGCTGTGGTCCTGAGGGCTCTCCAAGGACCGCCGTTTGAACCACTGGGCTCAGTGGATCTTAAATGGCTAACAGCTAAGACTGTTTTCCTTCTGGCCATTGCTTCGGCCAGACGTGTTTCTGAGTTAGGGGCTCTTTCTTGTAGACCCCCTTTCTTGGTTTTTCATGGGAACAGGGCAGTGCTCTGCACTCGGCCCGAGTTTGTTCCCAAAGTTGTTTCCCAGTTTCATGTTAACGAGGAAATCGTTGTTCCGGCCTTTAACTCACCGGGTCTTTCCGTGGGTGAGGCCTCTTTGGATGTTGTGCGGGCCTTAAGGACTTATGTTGACCGCACTTCTTCGTTTAGGAAGTCGGACGCTTTGTTTGTCCTCTATGGCTTCCGTAAAAGGGGTTGGCCTGCTTCAAAGCAAACTTTGGCAGCCTGGATCCGTATGGCTATTTCTGAAGCTTATCTTCATGAAGGCCTACCGGTTCCTCCTTCTCTGAAGGCTCATTCCACTAGGTCTGTGGGTCCTTCGTGGGCAGCTCGACGTGGTGCCTCGGCAGTTCAGATCTGCAAGGCTGCTACGTGGTCCTCTGTTCATACCTTCGTGAGGTATTACAGGTTTGACACCTTCGCCTCTCAGGATGCTTCCTTCGGGCGGCGGATTCTCCTTTCTGCACAGGAGCGTACCCACCCTTAAAGGACACTGCTTTGGGACATCCCCAAGGTATCCTGTGGATACCCTATGGACCCTGAAGTAGAAAATATGAGATATGGTAAGAACTTACCCTTGTTATCTCTATTTCTACGAAGTCCATAGGGTTCCACAGGACTCCCGCCCTGTCGCACCTGTGCTGCAGATGGGCTTTGCTCTGGTCACCGGTTTTCCGTCTCCCTCTGGTGAGAATGTGATTCTTGTATGTGTCCAGATCTTTGTTCTCTCTCTTCCTTCTCCTCCTCCGGCCTATGGCTTGGTAACTAACTGAGATGCCTTGGCTCGGGGGCGGGGTATAGGAGGGGGGCCTAGTGCATCCTGGGAGGCTGAAAGCTTAACTCTTTGGTGCCCTGCGACTGACGTCACACCTATACCCCAAGGTATCCTGTGGAACCCTATGGACTTCGTAGAAATAGAGATAACAAGGGTAAGTTCTTACCATATCTCATATTTTACTGCACACCCCTATATACAGCAGACACCCATATATACAGCACACCTCCCGTATACAGCTCACGCACATAATTACAGCACACCCCTATATACAGCACATACACCCCTATATACAGCAGACAAACCCTTATATACAGCGCACACACCCTTATATATAGCACATACACACCTATATACAGCACACTCCTATATACAGCGCTCTCCTATATACAGTGCACACGCCCCTATATACAGCGCACACACCCCTATATACAGCACACACACCCCTATATACAGCACACACACCCCTATATACAGCACACACACCCCTATATACAGCACACACCCCTATATACAGCACACAAACACACCTATATACAGCACACCCCTATATACAACACACACACCTATATACAGCACACCCCTATATACAGCACACACACCTGTATACATCACCCCCCACAGCACAGCATCCCTTACCCCTCACAGTACAGCACCCCTTACCCCTCACAGTACAGCACCCCTCACAGCACAGCACCCCTTACCCAGCACTACACAGCACCCCTTACAGTACAGCACCCCTTACCCCTCACAGTACAGCACCCCTTACCCCTCACAGTACAGCACCCCTTACCACTCACAGCACAGCACCCCTTACCTATCACAGTACAGCACCCCTCACAGCACAGCACCCCTTACCCCTCACAGTAGATCACTCCTTACCCCTCACAGTAGATCACCCCTTACCCCTCACAGTAGATCACCCCTTACCCCTCACAGTAGATCACCCCTTACCCCTCACAGTAGATCACCCCTTACCCCTTACAGTAGATCACCCTTTACCCCTCACAGTACAGCAACCCTCACAGCACAGCACCCTTCACAGTACAGCACCCCTTACCCATCACAGTACAGCACCCCTCACAGCACAGCACAGCACCCCTCACAGTACCCTTATACAGCACACCCCTATATACAGCACACATACCTGTATACATCACCCCCCACAGCACAGCACCCCTTACCCAGCACAGCACCCCTCACAGCACAGCACCCCTTACCCAGCACAGCACCCTTCACATTACAGCACCCCTTACCCAGCACAGCACCCCTCACACAGCACAGCACCCCTCACAGCACAGTACCCTTTACCCCTCACAGTACAGCACCACTCACAGCACAGCACCCCTTACCTATCACAGTACAGCACCCCTCACAGTACAGCACCCCTCACAGTACAGCACCCCTTACCCCTCACTGTACAGCACCCCTTACCCCTCACAGTACAGCACCCCTTACCCCTCACAGTACAGCACCCCTTACCCCTCACAGTACAGCTCCCCTTGCCCCTCACAATACAGCACCTCTTAACCAGCACAGCACCCCTCACAGCACCACTCACAGCACAGCACCCCTTACCTATCACAGTACAGCACCCCTCACAGCACAGCACCTCTTACCCATCACAGTACAGCACCCCTTACCCCTCACAGTAGATCACCCCTTACCCCTCACAGTAGATCACCCTTACCCCGCACAGTAGATCACCCTTTACCCCTCACAGTACAGCAACCCTCACAGTACAGCACCCCTCACAGTACAGCACCCCTTACCCATCACAGTACAGCACCCCTCACAGCACAGCACCCCTTACCCAGCACAGTACAGCACCCCTCACAGTACCCTTATACAGCACACCCCTATAACACCCCTATATACAGCACACACATACCTGTATACATCACCCCCCACAGCACAGCATCCCTTACCCATTACAGTACAGCACAACACCCCTTACCCAGTACAGCACCCCTTACCCAGTACAGCACCACTCACAGCACAACACCCCTTACCCAGTACAGCACCCCTCACAGTACAGCACCCCTAAACCATCACAGCACAGCACCCCTTACCCCAGCACAGCACCCCTTACCCCAGCACAGCACCCCTTACCCCAGCACAGCACCCCTTACCCCAGCACAGCACCCCTCACAGCACGGCACCCCTCACAGCACAGTACCCATCATAGCACAGCATCCCTTACCCCAGTACAGCACCCCTCATAGCACAGCATCCCTTACCCCAGCACAGCACCCCTTACCCATCACAGCACAGCACCCCTCACAGCACAGCACCCCTTACCCAGCACAGCACCCCTCACAGTACAGCACCCTTTAACCCTCACAGCACAGCACCCCTCACAGCACAGCACCCCTTATCCAGCACAGTACAGCACCCTTTAACCCTCACAGTACAGCACCCTTTAACCCTCACAGCACCCCTCACAGCACAGCACCCCTTACCCAGCACAGTACAGCACCCCTCACAGTACAGCACCCCTTACCCCTCACTGTACAGCACCCCTTACCCCTCACTGTACAGCACCCCTTACCCCTCACAGTACAGCACCCCTTACCCCTCACAGTACAGCACCCCTTGCCCCTCACAATACAGCACCTCTTAACCAGCACAGCACCCCTCACAGTACAGCACCCTTTAACCCTCACAGCACAGCACCCCTCACAGCACAGCACCCCTTATCCAGCACAGTACAGCACCCTTTAACCCTCACAGTACAGCACCCTTTAACCCTCACAGCACCCCTCACAGCACAGCACCCCTTACCCAGCACAGTACAGCACCCCTCACAGTACAGCACCCCTTACCCCTCACTGTACAGCACCCCTTACCCCTCACAGTACAGCACCCCTTACCCCTCACAGTACAGCACCCCTTACCCCTCACAGTACAGCACCCCTTGCCCCTCACAATACAGCACCTCTTAACCAGCACAGCACCCCTCACAGTACAGCACCCTTTAACCCTCACAGCACAGCACCCCTCACAGCACAGCACCCCTTATCCAGCACAGTACAGCACCCTTTAACCCTCACAGCACAGCACCCCTCACAGCACAGCACCCCTTATCCAGCACAGTACAGCACCCCTTACCCATCACAGTACAGCCAAACCTCCCAGCACAGCACCCCTTACCCCTCACAGTAGATCACCCCTTACCCCTCACAGTAGATCACCCCTTACCCCTCACAGTAGATCACCCCTTACCCCTCACAGTACAGCATACCTCACAGCACAGCACCCCTTACCCCTCAGAGTACAGCACCCCTCACAGCACAGTACAGCACCCCTCACAGTACTCGTATGCAGCATACCCCTATAACACCCCTATATACAGCACACACACCTGTATACATCAACCCCACAGCACAGCATCCCTTACCCATTACAGTACAGCACCCCTTACCCAGTACAGTACCCCTCACAGTACAGTACCCCTCACAGCACAGCACGGAACCCTTTACAGCACAGCACCCCTTACCCAGCACAGTACAGCACCCATTACCCCTCACAGCACAGCACCCCTCACAGTACAACACCCTTTACAGCACAGCACCCCTTACCCAGCACAGTACAGCACCCATTACCCCTCACAGTACAGCACCCTTTACCCCTCACAGTACAGCACCCCTTACAGTACGGCACCCCTCACAGTACGGCACCCCTCACAGTACGGCACCCCTCACAGTACGGCACCCCTCACAGTACGGCACCCCTCACAGTACGGCACCCCTGACAGTACGGCACCCCTGACAGTACGGCACCCCTCACAGCACGGCACCCCTCACAGCACAGCACCCCCCACAGCACAGCATCCCTTACCCCAGCACCCCTTACCCATCACAGCACAGCACCCCTCACAGCACAGCACCCCTTACCCAGCACAGCACCCCTCACAGTACAGCACCCTTTAACCCTCACAGCACAGCACCCCTCACAGCACAGCACCCCTTATCCAGCACAGTACAGCACCCTTTAACCCTCACAGTACAGCACCCTTTAACCCTCACAGCACCCCTCACAGCACAGCACCCCTTACCCAGCACAGTACAGCACCCCTCACAGTACAGCACCCCTTACCCCTCACTGTACAGCACCCCTTACCCCTCACTGTACAGCACCCCTTACCCCTCACAGTACAGCACCCCTTACCCCTCACAGTACAGCACCCCTTGCCCCTCACAATACAGCACCTCTTAACCAGCACAGCACCCCTCACAGTACAGCACCCTTTAACCCTCACAGCACAGCACCCCTCACAGCACAGCACCCCTTATCCAGCACAGTACAGCACCCTTTAACCCTCACAGTACAGCACCCTTTAACCCTCACAGCACCCCTCACAGCACAGCACCCCTTACCCAGCACAGTACAGCACCCCTCACAGTACAGCACCCCTTACCCCTCACTGTACAGCACCCCTTACCCCTCACAGTACAGCACCCCTTACCCCTCACAGTACAGCACCCCTTACCCCTCACAGTACAGCACCCCTTGCCCCTCACAATACAGCACCTCTTAACCAGCACAGCACCCCTCACAGTACAGCACCCTTTAACCCTCACAGCACAGCACCCCTCACAGCACAGCACCCCTTATCCAGCACAGTACAGCACCCTTTAACCCTCACAGCACAGCACCCCTCACAGCACAGCACCCCTTATCCAGCACAGTACAGCACCCTTTACCCATCACAGTACAGCCAAACCTCCCAGCACAGCACCCCTTACCCCTCACAGTAGATCACCCCTTACCCCTCACAGTAGATCACCCCTTACCCCTCACAGTAGATCACCCCTTACCCCTCACAGTACAGCATACCTCACAGCACAGCACCCCTTACCCCTCAGAGTACAGCACCCCTCACAGCACAGTACAGCACCCCTCACAGTACTCGTATGCAGCATACCCCTATAACACCCCTATATACAGCACACACACCTGTATACATCAACCCCCACAGCACAGCATCCCTTACCCATTACAGTACAGCACCCCTTACCCAGTACAGTACCCCTCACAGTACAGTACCCCTCACAGCACAGCACGGAACCCTTTACAGCACAGCACCCCTTACCCAGCACAGTACAGCACCCATTACCCCTCACAGCACAGCACCCCTCACAGTACAACACCCTTTACAGCACAGCACCCCTTACCCAGCACAGTACAGCACCCATTACCCCTCACAGTACAGCACCCTTTACCCCTCACAGTACAGCACCCCTGACAGTACGGCACCCCTGACAGTACGGCACCCCTGACAGTACGGCACCCCTGACAGTACGGCACCCCTGACAGTACGGCACCCCTCACAGCACGGCACCCCTCACAGCACAGCACCCCCCACAGCACAGCATCCCTTACCCCAGCACAGCACCCCTCACAGCACAGCACCCCTTACCCATCACAGCACAGCACCCCTCACAGCACAGCACCCCTTACCCATCACAGCACAGCACCCCTCACAGCACAGCACCCCTTACCCAGCACAGCACCCCTCACAGTACAGCACCCTTTAACCCTCACAGCACAGCACCCCTCACAGCACAGCACCCCTTATCCAGCACAGTACAGCACCCCTCACAGCACAGCACCCCTTACCCATCACAGTACAGCCAAACCTCCCAGCACAGCACCCCTTACTCATCACAGCACCCCTTACCCCTCACAGTAGATCACCCCTTACCCCTCACAGTAGATCACCCTTTACCCCTCACAGTAGATCACCCTTTACCCCTCACAGTAGATCACCCCTTACCCCTCACAGTAGATCACCCTTTACCCCTCACAGTAGATCACCCTTTACCCCTCACAGTAGATCACCCCTTACCCCTCACAGTAGATCACCCTTTACCCCTCACAGTAGATCACCCTTTACCCCTCACAGTAGATCACCCCTTACCCCTCACAGTAGATCACCCCTTACCCCTCACAGCACAGCACCCCTCACAGCACAGCATCCCTCACAGCACAGCACCCCTTACCCCTCAGAGTACAGCACCCCTCACAGCACAGTACAGCACCCCTCACAGTACCCGTATGCAGCATACCCCTATAACACCCCTATATACAGCACACACACCTGTATACATCACCCCCCACAGCACAGCATCCCTTACCCATTACAGTACAGCACCCCTTACCCAGTACAGCACCCCTTACCCAGTACAGTACCCCTCACAGCACAGCACCCCTCACAGCACAGCACCCCTTGCCTATCACAGTACAGCACCCCTCACAGCACAGCACCCTTTACCTATCACAGTACAGCACCCCTCACAGCACAGCACCCTTTACCTAGCACAGCACCCCTCACAGCACAGCACCCCTCACAGTACAACACCCTTTACAGCACAGCACCCCTTACCCAGCACAGTACAGCACCCATTACCCCTCACAGCACAGCACCCCTCACAGCACAGCACCCCTCACAGTACAACACCCTTTACAGCACAGCACCCCTTACCCAGCACAGTACAGCACCCATTACCCCTCACAGTACAGCACCCTTTACCCCTCACAGCACAGCACCCCTCACAGTACAGCACCCTTTACACCTCACAACACAGCACCCCTCACAGTACAGCACCCCTCACAGTACAGCATCCCTTACCCAGCACAGTACAGTACCCCTCACAGCACAGCACCCCTCACAGTACAGCATCCCTTACCCAGCACAGTACAGTACCCCTCACAGTACAGCACACCTTACCCAGCACAGTACTCTTTACCCATCATAGCATCCCTCACAGCACAGCACCCACACACACACTGTTATAACTAAATTAAAAAAGGATGTGTTTTAGGGGAAAGGCCCTTTTGCCCCCACCTTAGAAAACTTTCTATAGGACACAATCTCCCAACAGCACCCATCACAGCACAGCACCCCTCTCCCAGCAACACAACACACCTCACCCAGCACCCCTCTCCAGTATCACAGCACCCTTCACCCAGCACCCCTTTCCCAGCAGCACAACACCCCTCACCCAGCAGCACAGCATTCCTCACCCATCACAGCACCCCTCTCCCAGCAGCACGATATACCTTACCTATCACCCAGCAGCCCTCTCCCAGCAGCACAGTACCCCTCTCCCAGCAACTCAACACACCTCACCCAGCAGCACAGCATTCCTCACTCATCACAGCACCCCTCACCCAGCAGCAGGACATACCTTACCCATCACCCAGCAGCCCTCTCCCAGAAGCACAGTACACCTCACCCATCACAACACACCTCACCCAGCAGCACAGCACCCCTCTCCCAGCAACACAACACGCCTCACCCAGCAGCACAGCATTCCTCACCCATCACAGCACCCCTCACCCAGCAGCACGACATACCTTACTCCTCACCCAGCACCCCTCTTCCAGCAGCACAGTACCCCTCACTCATAACAGCACAGCACCCCTCTCCTAGCAGCACCACTCTCCTCACCCAGCACTCCTCTCCCAGCACC
Organism: Taudactylus pleione; assembly: GCA_031769625.1. NCBI lineage: Eukaryota > Metazoa > Chordata > Amphibia > Anura > Myobatrachidae > Taudactylus > Taudactylus pleione. Next base: position 2,162,770 of record JAUIMM010000181.1, read on the forward strand.
ACACCCATCACCCAGCAGCACAGCACTCACCTATCACCGCACCCGTCACCCAGCACCCCTCTCCCAGCAGCACAACACGCCTCACCCAGCCACCCCTTTCCCAGTAATACAGCACCCCTCACCCTGCACCCCTCTCCCAGTAACACAGCACCTCTCACCCAGCAGCACAACACCCCTCACCCAGCACCCCCTCTCCCAGCAACACAGCTCCCCTCACCCAGCACCCCTCTACAGTATCACAGCAGCACAACACCCCTCATCCAGCACCCCCTCTCCCTGTAACACAGCATTCCTCACCTAGCAACACAGCTCCCCTCACCCAGCACCCCTCTACAGTATCACAGCAGCACAACACCCCTCACCCAGCACCCCCTCTCCCAGTAACACAGCATTCCTCTCCCAGCAACACAGCTCCCCTCGCCCAGCAACACAGCTCCCCTCACCCAGCACCCCTCATCCAGCACCCCCTCTCCCTGTAACGCAGGACCCTTCAGCCAGCACCCCTGTCCCAGCGGCACAACACCCCTCACCCAGCAGCACAGCATCCCTCACCCAGCAACACAACACACCTCACCCAGCAGCACAGCATTCCTCACCCATCACAGCACCCCTCACCCAGCAGCACAGCATTCCTTACCCATCACAGCACCCCTCACCCAGCAGCACAGCATTCCTCACCCATCACAGCACCCCTCATCCAGCAGCACGACATACCTTACCCATCACCCCTCTCCCAGAAGCACAGTACCCCTCACCCATCACAGCACAGCGCCCCTCTCCCAGCAGCACAGTACCCCTCACTCATAACAGCACAGCACCCCTCTCCTAGCAGCACCACTCTCCTCACCCAGCACTCCTCTCCCAGCACCACACCCATCACCCAGCAGCACAGCACTCACCTATCACCGCACCCGTCACCCAGCACCCCTCTCCCAGCAGCACAACACCCCTCACCCAGCCACCCCTTTCCCAGTAACACAGCACCCCTCACCCTGCACCCCTCTCCCAGTAACACAGCACCTCTCACCCAGCAGCACAACACCCCTCACCCTGCACCCCTCTCCCAGTAACACAGCACCCCTCACCCTGCACCCCTCTCCCAGCAACACAGCACCCCTCACCCAGCACCCCTCTACAGTATCACAGCAGCACAACACCCCTCATCCAGCACCCCCTCTCCCTGTAACGCAGGACCCTTCACCCAGCACCCCTCACCCAGCAGCACAACACCCCTCACCCAGCATCATCACAGCATTCCTCACCCATCACAGCACCCCTCACTCAGCAACACAACACACCTCACCCATCACAGCACAGCACCCCTCACCCAGCACCCCTCTCCCAGTAACACAACACTCCTCAACTAGTACAGCACCCCTCACCCAGCAGCACAGCATTCCTCACCCATCACAGCACCCTCTCCCAGTAACACAGCTCCCCTCACCCATCACCCAGCCGCACAAAACCCCTCACCCTGCAGTACAGCACTCCACAGCTAGCACAGCACCCCCTCTCCCAGTAACACAGCACCCCTCACCCAGCAGCACAGCATTCCTCACCCATCACAGCACCCTCTCCCAGTAACACAGCTCCCCTCACCCATCACCCAGCCGCACAAAACCCCTCACCCTGCAGTACAACACTCCACAGCTAGCACAGCACCCCCTCTCCCAGTAACACAGCACCCCTCACCCAGCAGCACAGCACCCCTCACCTAGCACAGCTCCCCTCACCCATCACCAAGCCGCATAAAAACCCCTCACCCAGCAGCACAGCACCCCCTTTTTCAAGAAAAAGCTCCCAACGTGGAGTGAAACGCATCGACAAGAGGGTTAATACCGCTGGGATAGAGGAAGGTATTCAATCCTTTTCAGCCCGCTACTATTCACCCAAACATCCGGCAATCGATTGAGTCCTGAGCGGACTGGAGACCAAGCAGCCACAGAGGAATTGGCCGGGTGCTAGTAGGCGGCCTCTGCACCCTGGTTTCCCCGAATTACAGATCCAGCTCACACAGCAGTGCACTGTTACTTTCATTGGATTGTGGTGGAACTCCTGAGCTATTAAACCAGGCGAGTTACTGCCATTTAATACCATTACATCCATGTGGGCTCACTACTCTGCCGACGGGTAAGAGTACTAATTTATATTATGGGCTGTGCAATAAAATCATTGCACAAGTTTTAGTAAAGAAACACTTCTATCAACAAAAAGTTTAATGACTATGGACATTGGTCACTCTTGATGTGTATCCTAGCAGTAATAGAAGACATAGTTAATAATATTTATTGATCAGCGATATGTACTTGGTTACACAGTATTAGTTTTTGCTTATTTTTTATTGCTGTATGTCATGTTAGTGGGTTATGTGTATCATAATGTGTCAAATTAAATTGTTATGTTTTAAGAGAAGCCTTGTTTTTGATACAATTATTCAGACAGGTGCTACAGAGCTGTAATAATTGTTACATCATTTATTTAATACTAACCATGAAAGTGCCGTTCAATTAATGATTTAGTTTGTGTTTATAGTGGACCAGATGGTATTGGGAGATGAAATAGCTGCATCTTGGGGGGAATTTTTCAATTGACTATATAAATTTTCTATGACATTTTCCAGCGAAACGCGAGGAGATTACTGGATACCAAGCAATTAGTAACCAGTAATCACCAGATAAAGGAACATGACATTGTATATAGGAGTGTGTCATTTCTTCATCTAATTACCAGGGCTGGAGTTAGGGTAAATTGAACAATAACCTTATATATTGCCAGTATCCGATTAGAACATAAGGTATTATCATAGACGACCTTGGATAATGATTGGGGGTCTACTCACATATGACTTAAAACAATGCAAAGTGTAGCCCCCACACAGCTGGCACCCATGAAGACAGAAATAGGAACATCAGCACCACACATTAAACATTATATAACACACATTTTATGCAGTAATATATATATATATACCCTAATAGTGAGTGCAGATAGCTGTCACACTTATTATGCTCTACAGTAAGTAGGTCACTGACGACGAGCCCTGGGAGAAGCCGGCAGACACTAATGCGGGCAGCATCAGTGCACATACCAGACACCGCAGCGAGCAGAGGGCCGCCTGGGAACGCGGGCTGCAGGGCTCCATTGCTTCTCACACTCCCCTGAACTGGCGGCCGCAGGATGATGCGAGGACTGAAGCGCTGCACCTGGGCATGCGCAGCAGGTCCCCCTCCGACACATATGCAGACAGTTCTGCCGGTCAGAGCTCTGTCTTAGGAGTTACCGCGGTTTGCTATTATACTGACGTGGGTGGGTTTCATTTTGCAGCCTTGAATCAGAATGACTCCTGTCAGCAGACGGCATTTACCAGATCTAATCCTGCAAGATGAGCCGTTTAGTTCTGCTCTACACAGACGCAATAAATCTGTACTCTCATTCCAGCCTTTCCATAACCATCAGTCTTTGTACAACAACATTTCTGCCAAGCTGCAGGGGGTCCTGTGTATCGTCAGCATCTCTGCTGTCTTATTATGAGGGCGGTAACAACATTTTCTGCTGTTCCTTTCACTGTGACACCAAATCATTGCACAGTTAATTAGAAACAATAATATATTATAACATAATATAATTCAAAGGGCAACTGTTGCATTTATGCAGTGAAGGTATGTTATGGGCTGGACCCATACTCATGAGAATGACCCCTATCTATTTATTAGCAACCACTGGTATCATCGAGAATACAGCCTTAACATTTACTATGAACCACCGACATCATTGCGAATGCAGCCTATCCATTTACTAAGAACCAATCCCGTCACAGAATGTAGAATGCCCAGTCACTAAGAGCCATCAATGTCACTGAGAGTCCAGCCTATACATTCACTAGGAGCCAGTGACATCATTGCGTATGCAGCCTATCTATTCACTGGCACTAGGTGTAAATTAAAATGTAGCCCATCGTCTCACTAGGAGACAGTGACATCACTAAGAATGCAGCCTATCCATTCACTAGGAACAAGTTGCATCACTGAGATTGCAGTCAATCCATTCACTAGGAACCAGTGACAGCACTAAAAATGCTGCATATCCAGTGACCAGGAGCCAGTGACATCACTAAGAAAGCAGCCTATCCACTCACTAGGATCCAGTGACATCAGTAAGAATGCAGCATATCCAGTCACTAGGATCAAGTGACATCACTAAGAATACAGCCTATCCACTTACTATGAACCAGTGACATCACTAAGAATTCAGCATATCCACTCACTAGATGTCACAACAACGCACAGGAAACTTCGGAATGAGAGCTGGAAGTCGGAGTACTAGGGTGTGGAGTGACTGCAGATGAGGAGGAAGTAGGTATGTCTTCTTCCTTAGCTAGATCCGAGTGTTGGCAAGACCTGACCTGAGGCGCAGAGTCTAACCCACTGGTGTTTTTCACCAGTGACCCCTCCAAATGGGATTTGGGCTTAGCGGCACCCAGTGAGCAGGTTGCAGCCCTCAGGTCAGGTACCCGGAAACTAGCAATGAAACAAGATGGCAGGGTAAAGAGAGATAACTACCCACACTGGGAAATAACTTGTAAAGAACACACTGGTGAGAGACACGTAGATAATGTCCTGGAAGGATGACTTGTAGAGTCTAAACTAGAGGGCACGTAAGGGTATCACTGGAGAAAGTTTCATAGAAGATACACTGGAGGCTAATAGGTGTAATGTTCACTGAAGAATTACACATAGGGAAAACACTGGAGAATTGCATACAGAAAGTTCATTGGAGAATGGCACATGGAAGATTCACTAGAGAATAACTCGTAGAAGATACACTGAGGAGCGTCACGTAGGAAATACACTTCAGGATTACTTGTAAGGAATACAGTGGAGAATTGCACATAGAAGGTTCACTGGAGAATAACTCCTAGGAAGTACACTGGGGAATATCACTTGAGACTAGAGATAGTGTATTGAGAGCACTTGTGATCCAGACACAGGATAGGTTACTGAGGGCACTAGTATCCAGACGTAGGATAGGTTGCTGAGAGCACTTGTGATCCAAACGCAGAATTAGGGTACTGTGTGCATTTGAATCCAGATGCAGGATATGGTACAGAGTTAATTCACAGGAGCCCAGCACGGAGACAGTAAAGATATAACACTAGAGGTCAGTGTGTGAGCTGAATAACTAGGGATGATCATGTGAGCTGAATAATATATAACAAAAGGGATCAGCGTGAGAGCTGAAATAATATAGCACTAGGGATCAGCGTGAGAGTTGAAATAATATAACACACGGGATCAGCGTGAGAGCTGAAATAATATAGCACTAGGGATCAGCGTGAGAGCTGTATAATATAGCACTTAGGGATCAACGTGAGAGTTGAAATAATATAACACACGGGATCAGCGTGAGAGCTGAAATAATATAGCACTTAGGGATCAGCGTGAGAGCTGAAATAATATAGTACTAAGGATCAGCGTGATAACTGAAATAATAAAGCACTAGGGATCAGCGTGAGCTGAATAATATAGCACTAGGGATCAGTGTGAAAGCTGAATAATATAGCACTAGGGATCAGTGTGAGAGCTGAAATAATATAGCACTTAGGGATCAGCGTGAGAGCTGAAATAATATAGCATTTAGGGATCAGCGTGAGAGCTGAAATAATATAGTACTAAGGATCAGCGTGATAACTGAAATAATAAAGCACTAGGGATCAGCGTGAGAGCTGAAATAATATACCACTAGGGATCAGCGTGAGCTGAATAATATAGCACTAGGGATCAGTGTGAAAGCTGAATAATATAGCACTAGGGATCAGCGTGAGAGCTGAATAATATAGCACTAGGGATCAGTGTGTAAGCTGAATAATAGCACTAGGGATCAGCGTGAGGGCTGAATAATATAGCACTAGGGATCAGCGTGAGAGCTGAATAATATAGAACTAGGGATCAGCGTGAGAGCTGAATAATATAGCACTAGGGATCAGCGTGAGAGCTGAATAATATAGCACTAGGGATCAGCGTGAGAGCTGAATAATATAGCACTAGGCATCAGCGTGAGAGCTGATTAATATAGCACTAGGGATCAGCGTGAGAGCTGTATAATATAGCACTAGGGATCAGCGTGAGAGCTGTATAATATAGTACTAGGGATCAGCGTGAGAGCTGAATAATATACCATTAGGGATCAGCGTGAGAGCTGATTAATATACCACTAGGGATCAGCGTGAGAGCTGATTAATATACCACTAGGGATCAGCGTGAGAGCTGATTAATATAGCACTAGGGATCAGCGTGAGAGCTGAATAATATAGCACTAGGGATCAGCGTGAGAGCTGAATAATATAGTACTAGGGATCAGCGTGAGAGCTGAATAATATAGCACTAGGGATCAGCGTGAGAGCTGTATAATATAGCACTAGGGATCAGCGTGAGAGCTGAATAATATAGCACTAGGGATCAGCGTGAGAGCTGAATAATATAGCACTAGGGATCAGCGTGAGAGCTGTATAATATAGCACTAGGGATCAGCGTGAGAGCTGAATAATATAGCACTAGGGATCAGCGTGAGAGCTGAATAATATTGCACTAGGGATCAGCGTGAGAGCTGAATAATATAGCACTAGGGATCAGCGTGAGAGCTGAATAATATAGCACTAGTGATCAGCGTGAGAGCTGAATAATATAGCACCAGGGATCAGCGTGAGAGCTGAATAATATAGCACTAGGGATCAACGTGAGAGCTGAATAATATAGCACTAGGGATCAGTGTGAGAGCTGAATAATATAGCTCTAGGGATCAGCGTGAGAGCTGAATAATATAGCACTAGGGATCAGCGTGAGAGCTGAATAATATAGCACTAGGGATCAGCGTGAGAGCTGAATAATATACCACTAGGGATCAGCGTGAGAGCTGTATAATATAGCACTAGGAGCAGCGTGAGAGCTGTATAATATAGCACTAGGAGCAGCGTGAGAGCTGAATAATATAGCACTAGGGATCTGCGTGAGAGCTGAATAATATACCAGTAGGGATCAGCGTGAGAGATGAATAATATAGCACTTGGGATCAGCGTGAGAGCTGTATAATATACCACTAGGGATCAGCGTGAGAGCCGAATAATATACCACTGGGGATCAGCGTGAGAGCTGTATAATATAGCACTGGGGATCAGCGTGAGAGCTGTATAATATAGCACTAGGGATCAGCGTGAGAGCTGAATAATATAGCACTAGGGATCAGCGTGAGAGCTGAATAATATAGCACTAGGGATCAGCATGAGAGCTGAATAATATAGCACTAGGGATCAGCGTGAGAGCTGAATAATATAGCACTAGGGATCAGTGTGAGAGCTGAATAATATACCTGTAGGGATCAGCGTGAGAGCTGAATAATATAGCACTAGGGATCAGCGTGAGAGCTGTATAATATAGCACTAGGGATCAGCGTGAGAGCTGAATAATATACCACTAGGGATCAGCGTGAGAGCTGAATAATATAGCACTAGGGATCAGCGTGAGAGCTGAATAATATAGCACTACTGATCAACGTGAGAGCTGAATAATATAGCACTAGGGATCAGCGTGAGAGCTGAATAATATAGCACTAGGGATCAGTGTGAGAGCTGAATAATATAGCACTAGGGATCAGCGTGAGAGCTGAATAATATAGCACTAGGGATCAGCGTGAGAGCTGTATAATATAGTACTAGGGATCAGCGTAAGAGCTGAATAATAATTAGCACTAGGGATCAGCGTGAGAGCTGAATAATATAGCACTACTGATCAACGTGAGAGCTGAATAATATAGCACTAGGGATCAGCGTGAGAGCTGAATAATATAGCACTAGGGATCAGCGTGAGAGCTGTATAATATAGTACTAGGGATCAGCGTAAGAGCTGAATAATAATTAGCACTAGGGATCAGCGTGAGAGCTGAATAATATAGCACTAGGGATCAGTGTGAGAGCTGAAATAAGGCCGTATCCTGACACTAGGAGTCAATGACATCACTGAGAATGCAGCTTATCCAGTCACTAGGAACCAGTGACATCACTAAGAATGCATCATATCATGACACTAGGAGCCAGTGACATCACTAAGAATGCAGCTTATCCAGTCATTAGTAGTCAGTGGTATTAATGACAATGCAGCCAATCCACTCAATGGGAGCCATGGATATCACTGATTTGTGGGCTAACCCACGTGCTGCAGTGTTGCTATAGAAGTGCTGAGAATATTGAATCATATTACAGAATTGCTGCCTCCACACTTTGCAAGTGAATCATTTTGTTCCAAGTCTCTTGTCCCCCTCTCTCTCATTGGTAGTGTCCAGTTCTAGCTACAAGTGAAATTCATGTTTTGTGTTCTCAGTGATCATGTAGACATGATGTAACTGCATTTTAATTTATTATCCACAATGAATGTCCTCATGGTAACCGTGTAATTCTTGTGTTCTACAGGGAACAAAGCGAGATCACAGTGATGGCGATGACGATGTCACCGGTTTAATCCAACCTGCTGAAGTTTTTGCTCCTAAGAGTTTGGTGCTGGTGTCCAGATTAGATTATCCAGAGATTTTCCGGGTATGTATAGACTCATGTATGTATCAAACTGACACACTCTATATTTCAGATATTTAGACGCATGCGCTTTTTTAGAGGTGTTCAGTTTAATGCTTGTCTCAGACAGGTAGCTGTTCGTCCGTGCACCTCGCTCATACACTGCACATTGTTGTGAATAGACTCTTCGGGGGACCTGTTGATGTAGGGGAGCACCCCCCAATTAAAGAAGACTATATATCATAGCTTGGGTTTATTGGAGAGTCCTGTGATGTAAAGGTCTCCTATGGGCACACGGTACTGCGGCATCTGTAACATGTTTCAGGGCTCATTTACACGGCGCCATGGTTTATTGATACTGTGTCTCGCATATTTTATACTGACGGCCTTGTTATAATATCTTTCCTGTTACCAGGCCTGCCTTGGGTTGATCTACACGGTTTATGTCGACAGTCTGAATGTGTCACTGGAGACTCTGGTTGCGAACTTGCTAACATGCATCATCCCGTCTGCTGGCGGCTCTCAGGTAAGCGGGAAGCTCTGCAAGATGAAAGGAATATTTATATTAACAAATTTTTTTGTGACTTTATTTGTGCCATTTAATGCTAGATTTGCCCTTGACAAGTTTTAATTGAAGGGTTAGGTGTGATGGTCCTGAGCTAGCCATGTTTCCCATATTGATCACAGAGACACTACCACATTGCAGTCTACTTAAGGTCTACAAGAGGCAAGAAACCTGCAATTCACTCCCAGAGACAGTAAGTGCAAATATACAGAGGAATCAAATCAAATCTCTGCGTTACTGTGGAAGTTATTTTTTTTTATTAAGCTTCTTATTCCTGTTACCTTTCATTTTCTTATGATTTCCTATTTGACTTTGGGAGGTGGGCTCGGCAACAGGGGGGTACGAAGGGGACACTTGTACTGGGCCCCGTGATTCCTAGATTCCTGGCACGATTATAGCACTTTGTTTTTAGTCTAGAAGACCTTTGAGAAGTGTGTGTAGTGTCAGAGGTACTTGTTGAGGACAATCTATTGTGTCACACAGGCACAGCTATTAATGATTCTCTGTACAGCCAGTGGTGCAGTTACGGAGACATGTTGTGCAAATAAGATGGCAACTTTCAAGGTCTTACCCTCTGGGTTGTTGGAGACATAACCACTGGGGGAAGTCCCTATTCCTGAGAGGTGGTGTCTTGTCGGAAGTGCGTTTCCTGGAGAAAGGCAACATTAGCCTTCTCTGCCTGCAGTTCACAGGGCACACGGGACTGCCCGTCAGGAACATGGAGTCCCGTAACATTAACAGAGACAATATTTAACTATAGGCCTCCATACATCAGCAATCTGAGGCAATAACTATAGGCCCCCCATACATCAGCAATCTGAGGCCATGACTATAGGCCCCCATACATCAGCAGTCTGAGGCAATGACTATAGGCCCCCATACATCAGCAATCTGAGGCAATGACTATAGGCCCCCATACATCAGCAATCTGGGGCCATGACTATAGGCCCCATACATCAGCAATCTGAGGCCATGACTATAGCCCCCCCCATACATCAGCAATCTGAGGCCATGACTATAGGTCCCCATACATCAGCAGTCTGAGGCAATGACTATAGGCCCCCATACTTCAGCAATCTGAGGCAATAACTATAGGCCCCCATACATCAGCAATCTGGGGCCATGACTATAGGCCCCAAACATCAGCAATCTGAGGCAATGACTATAGGCCCCATACATCAGCAATCTGAGGCAATGACTATAGGCCCCCCCATACATCAGCAATCTGAGGCAATAACTATAGGCCCCCATACATCAGCAATCTGAGGCAATGACTATAGGCCCCCATACATCAGCAATCTGAGGCAATGACTATAGGCCCCCATACATAAGCAATCTGAGGCCATGACTATAGGCCCCCCCATACATCAGCAAGCTGAGGCAATAACTATAGGCCCCCATACATCAGCAATCTGAGGCAATGACTATAGGCCCCCATACATCAGCAATCTGAGGCCATGACTATAGGCCCCCCCATACATCAGCAATCTGAGGCAATGACCATAGGCCCCCATACATCAGCAATCTGAGGCCATGACTATAGGCCCCCCATACATCAGCAATCTGAGGTCATGACTATAGGCCCCCCCCATACATCAGCAATCTGAGGCAATAACTATAGGCCCCATACATCAGCAATCTGAGGCAATGACTATAGGCCCCCATACATCAGCAATCTGAGGCAATGACTATAGGCCCCCATACATCAGCAATCTGGGGCCATGACTATAGGCCCCCATACGTCAGCAATCTGAGGCCATGACTATAGGCCCCATACATCAGCAATCTGAGGCCATGACTATAGGCCCCATACATCAGCAATCTGAGGCAATGACTATAGGCCCCCCCATACATCAGCAATCTGACGCCATGACTATAGGCCCCATACATCAGCAATCTGAGGCCATGACTATAGGCCCCATACATCAGCAATTTGAGGCAATGACTATAGGTCCCCATACATCAGTAATCTGAAAACCACAATTGAACAATTTGAAGATTTATTGCCCTATTTTATGATTTCCCAATCTAGCAATCTGCGCCCATACATTACAGATCTTTTTCAGTGATTTGCAGATTGATTGCAGTAAACACAGATCTGACAATCTTGAAAGGCTCCAGCATTTTACTAGTAACAGTCTGCAAATCTGCTTATCATGTCCATACACTAGCAATCTACAGCCCCAATCCATCTGTGACATCCCACATGTTGGACAATCTGATTTAACAATTCCAATCACTTTTTGGTTGCAATCTGCGGTCTGTGAAGCCTCATACAGTGCAGATTTTTATACACAATCATCTGCAAATTGCAGAATTGCCACAATCGATTGCTGATGAATGGGGGCCTTTATTCATCGCGTGCAACAGCAGAGGTAACAGCAGAGGAGGTGGCAGGTAAAGAACAAAGGACAACGGGATTGAGAGGGGCAAAACATAACGCAAAATAAAAATCGGAAAGAAATACCAATCCTGAGATGCATAATGGTAAACTGCAGTTTTACCATTAGGCCCAGGACCAAAATCCAACAGTGTAGAGGGAAACGGGGTAAGCGACAGTGACAACCAAAGAAAACTAATTATGAATCGTGCTTGGAAATATGGCTCCAGGCAAAAGATCACTATTAATTGCTGTACTTTTAAGTACCTTAATTTGTCAGTGTAAGGTCCATCCCCGGGTTACTGTTCAAATGGGTTTCATGGGCAACATACACCAGTTGCACATGAAAGCTCCCTGTGTACACCAGTTGTCCATGTTCCCTGTCTGGTACATCCTTTTCTACCTCCATGGCTACCCTGTACCCTAACTCTTCCCGCCACGTCACAATCACTGCCCGATCCCTGAAAGGCAGCTGCCAGAATTGCGTCTCATGCCTTTCTGAGATGGGTCAGAGAGCTGAAATGGGTCACATCTACCTTCCTTCTAAGTTGGGTCACTCGACATGGGGGCCTGGGTTAGGATCTTTAGGGTCATTCTGGTTGGGATCAGTCATAGGGAAATCAGTGTGGTCACTCATACAGCTGGAGGTGGCAAACCACTAGGGACAGGAGCATGCCTGGGCACCCTAACAGGATCCAACGAGCTGGAACCAACATCCTCTGCATTGCTAGTGGATGTAGGCATACCAGAAGCAAAAGGCATGCTCGGTAACTGCGCTGGTCTAACCGATGTGGTTGACTCCTCTGGGCTGATTGATGCTATGATTGGCTGTGATGGCAATTGTCTAGCCGCTGTGGTCTTTTCCTCTGGGCTGCTCTGGTGCAGATGTAGACTGTAGTCTGGAAACTTGACTCCAGGTGATGGCAAACGTGATAACGATTCCACCATCATAATTTCTCAGGACCACATTGGTTGGGAGGCCATCCATGATGGCAACATCTCGCAACTCTTGGCCAGCTTCCCAGGTAGACCATTGCCATGGTTACCTCTTGCTTCATTTCCTCTGCCATGGTCACTTTGTCAGTGCGACCCTGCAATACTGCAGCAGGGTTAATAAGGTGGGGGCTCACTACGGTGATTGAAGCTCCAGAGTCTCTTAGGCCATCTCCCTGCAGGGGCCCCACTTTGACCAGCTGCAAATGCCCCCACATATTTTTGGGGTGTCCGCTTGGCCATGCAGGTGACTGGGCATTATTCAGTTGTGCACTGCTGAACACCAGTTCCTAATGACGGAAATCTGCGCAGGCGCCGGACCCATACTGCACATGTGCGGTGTGTCCCCTTGTATGTACAATCCTTTGGGGTTTTCACATGTTTATCGGCTAGCTGGGCCATTATTTTTAAGTTACTGAAGATGTCTCCCGATCTAGCATAGACTCCTTCACCTCTGGGATGCACCTGCGGTAAAATTGCTCCTGGCAAATCAGGTCAATCAGTGCAATCCATGGGGTGGTACCAGATCACTTAATCTTGTACTGCTGCAGCCGGGTGGTAAACCTCTCATGGGTGATGTTAGGTTCTTGGGCAAGTCCCAGAACTTTTTCTTGTTGGACTCAGGAGTGATAAAGTATCACTGTAGGAGGGCCCTTACGACTTGTTATAGACTCTGCAGTCCTCTGTGACCACTCCTCGATAGGCCTCAGGTACCTTTCTATGCAGCGTGTGTACTAGGTGTCTGACCCACTCCTACTTAGGCAAATCATTGAGTTTGCAGGTCTTTTCAAAAACTTGTAGATGTCCATCAATATTTAAATCACTGTCCGCAAATCTGATAAACTTTATGGGTCTAGCAGCTGGCGACGATTCCTTGGGTACCACAGCCGGTTGTGCCTGCTCGTCATGCCAATTTTGGATGATGAGCATCTGCTCATTCTTGGTTTCTCGGTTTCCCACCAGTCATTCAGTGGTACCTTGGAGCATCCATTGGTCTCCATCCTGATCCATCCTGTGCATTCACCTGCAGTAATTCCTTTCCTGAGCAACTCCGCTTCTCTAATCTGGTGACTAAAAAGCTGCCTGGGATTTTCCCACTGCTGTGCCACCAATATCTGTGACCTAATGACCTTACTCCGCCAGGCGATCACAGACTATTTTTTGATCCCACCAGATCTTGGAGTATTCCCGCTTACCATCAGTAGCCGCCTGTCACTGACTCTGCCCACTACGCGGTAGGTGGGTACTTTGCTGCCACCACCAAGCTCCACATAGCGGTACTTGGAACACCCAGACTCCCACACTGTCAACTGGAACCACTTCTCCCAGGCTTCTATGCCGGCACCTGGAACCACTTCTGGGTATGTGTGGGCACGCTGCTGCAAGACTACCTGGATAGTGTCGGCTAACTTACACTGGTCCCTCACCATGGAGCAGTCTCTACACGGTAGCTAGCCAAGGGCTTCAGCTTGGAGACACTAGACTCAATCCAGAACAGCCAGAGAGTAGAACAGCGGTTGCACTATTCTGTTGGTCACAGGATACAAGTAGATGTATCGTCTTAAAGGCAAGATGTTTATTGCTCAAATGTCCTTAAAAGAAAAGGTCCCATCACTAAATGTGTTGGGGACCATTTACAGCATACAGGTGTTACAGAAGTATTCTCTTCTCAGTCAGAGCATATCTACACTTTTGGGCTTGCAGGCCCTTTTTTATCATTATTGTTACACACAATACCACAGGGGATAAACCCACCCTGTGTCCCTTAACCAATCTAACTATCTTACTAAATATAAATAATTACATCTTACATTTCAAAGGAGCTAACCACATTTATTTCTTCCTTTCATACATATACAGTACCGATCAAACCAGTTTGTCTTTCCTAAAATGGATTTAGCATATAACGGTCTCTCAAAATGTATATACCACTCACATTGCTTAGGAACTGGTGAATTGCATTCATCCTTTCAAATAAACCAGTGAGAGCCCAAAAGGGGGCATGACCATGGGAAAAGGGGGTACATCTTTAAGATGTGCCCTCTATTCATCACTCTTGGGGGCGTGCCCCCAAGTTCTCCCCTAATCATGAATATCTATTTACTGACGGTGATCACTGCATCCTGCGGGTGGGGCTGGTACCCGTCAGGTTGTTTTCACGGGGCACCGCCAAAAGGGTGGGGCACATTCTGCCCTTTTGAAATTGGGCAGGGCACGGCACCCTCTAAAGCAGCCTAGCGGAAACCCTATACTGCTGCCTGGCATAATGTGTATAAGGGATACTACTGTGTGGCATAACATGAATATGCTCTGTGTGGGGACAAATGCATTTTTTTTTTTTTTTTTACCTATGGGGGGGCACTTTTAAGATCTGGCTATGTGGCCCTCAAAGTTCTACTTACACCCTTGCATGCAAACACAGAGGCTCTGGATTTAATATGAACTTGCATGAGTCATCAAGTTTGCTCAGACTGAGGATAAAATTAAACTTTTGTAGCTTTCTCACATGTTTTTGGCAGGCTGACAATTTCCACTGGAACAAGCCACAGAATCTGTGTAAATTAAGTGTCTTCATTTTTAGGGATTGTGGCCCTGACAAAGTTCAAAAATAGGCCAAAACCTAATCCTGGTCAAACTACACCACCCTGCCACATTTTGTGGGGCTAGGTCCAAAAGGACCATGCATAAAGGACAGACAGACAGGCTTTCTCGCTTATTATATAGATTATTGTTGATGATGATGATTGTACTTTATTTATAATATTGCCAATTGCCTGAGAGCAATGGTAGCCTGCAGTAAAGTGCAGTGGGTTATATATACATGCTTCTGTAATTATAATGAGACACAGGCCAGTATCTCTACTGCTGAAAGTTACAATTCTCACACACATAGTCGTATGTTCCATGCCTTGCTTCTGTCTGCCAGTAATGATGAGCCCATGTAATCCTCCTGATCTCACCATGTCTGTAGCTTCATACATGATACATGTGTCACTGTGACTATTTCTCTGCAGAAACTCTTCTCCTTGGGGGCTGGGGACCGGCAGCTGATCCAAACTCCCCTGTGTGACAGCCTCCCTGTGACGGGGACAAGTGTGGCCCTTCTGTTTCAGCAGTTAGGTAAGACTGTCACCCCAGCACTACTTTCATTCCAGGTCTGCTGCATTGTAATGGATCTTAATTGGACATTATGTAGAAGAGTCACTATAAAAGCAATATACTTTTTAATGCTTTTCCTGTTAGGATTTGATGCTCCCAGTGCCTAAAGCTGTAACATTTTGCTATGTCTTATA
This sequence comes from Taudactylus pleione, assembly GCA_031769625.1. Classification (NCBI taxonomy): domain Eukaryota; kingdom Metazoa; phylum Chordata; class Amphibia; order Anura; family Myobatrachidae; genus Taudactylus; species Taudactylus pleione. The sequence goes on from JAUIMM010000181.1 coordinate 2,178,558, forward strand.
CAATCATTAGACCACTTGAGGCGTTGTTTGGGCCCTGGCTATGGAACCAGTGCTTTTCTCTGTCTATTGGCCAGCGGTCACATCTCTTTGAGCTCTTCTGTCCTGGCTTCCCACTAGGCTATAGACCACAGCATCACGATCACGGGTAACACTGCCACCTATTGTTGGCAGCGCACTGAACATTGACCACTTAATTGAGACTTATAATGTAAATCTGCAATGATATGAAGAGTAATAATTGCTTTGTTTAATGTTATTTTTAATGAGAGACTATTTTGAAGATGCTGTCCGCTCAGGTCTGTGCCAGCTGAGATTGGCTGCTCCTATTTACACAGAAGGAAAGTTTTTGGAGCTGTCAGTATAATTTATACATCAGCAGCATTGTGCAAGCAGCGAGTCCATCTCACTAAATCTCTGTAACAACTAGACTAAAAACCATCTGTATATCACCCATTGTGTACTTGCATTCCTTCTCTCTGTTGGTGACTATATCAGACTTGTATTTCACTGTAACATGCCATAACTAGTCGTGTGTGGGGCCGGAGGTCTTCCAGTAAGTTGTGTTTACCATAGATATACTGTAACATGCCATAACTAGTCATGTGTGTGGGGCCGGAGGTCTTCCAGTAAGTTGTGTTTACCATAGATATACTGTAACATGCCATAACTAGTCACGTGTGTTGGCCGGAGGTCTTCCAGTAAGTTGTGTTTACCATAGATATACTGTAACATGCCATAACTAGTCACGTGTGTGGTGCCGGAGGTCTTCCAGTAAGTTGTGTTTACCATAGATATACTGTAACATGCCATAACTAGTCATGTGTGTGGGGCCGGAGGTCTTCCAGTAAGTTGTGTTTACCATAGATATACTGTAACATGCCATAACTAGTTGCGTGTGTGGGGCCGGAGGTCTTCCAGTAAGTTGTGTTTACCATAGATATACTGTAACATGCCATAACTAGTCGCGTGTGTAGGGCCGGAGGTCTTCCAGTAAGTTGTGTTTACCATAGAAATACTGTAACATGCCATAACTAGTCATGTGTGTGGGGCCGGAGGTCTTCCAGTAAGTTGTGTTTACCATAGAAATACTGTAACATGCCATAACTAGTCATGTGTGTGGGGCCGGAGGTCTTCCAGTAAGTTGTGTTTACCATAGATATACTGTAACATGCCATAACTAGTCATGTGTGTGCGGCCTTAGGTCTTCCAGTAAGTTGTGTTTACCATAGATATACTGTAACATGCCATAACTAGTCACGTGTGTGGTGCCGGAGGTCTTCCAGTAAGTTGTGTTTACCATAGATATACTGTAACATGCCATAACTAGTCATGTGTGTGGGGCCGGAGGTCTTCCAGTAAGTTGTGTTTACCATAGATATACTGTAACATGCCATAACTAGTTGCGTGTGTGGGGCCGGAGGTCTTCCAGTAAGTTGTGTTTACCATAGATATACTGTAACATGCCATAACTAGTTGCGTGTGTAGGGCCGGAGGTCTTCCAGTAAGTTGTGTTTACCATAGAAATACTGTAACATGCCATAACTAGTCATGTGTGTGGGGCCGGAGGTCTTCCAGTAAGTTGTGTTTACCATAGAAATACTGTAACATGCCATAACTAGTCATGTGTGTGGGGCCGGAGGTCTTCCAGTAAGTTGTGTTTACCATAGATATACTGTAACATGCCATAACTAGTCATGTGTGTGCGGCCTTAGGTCTTCCAGTAAGTTGTGTTTACCATAGATATACTGTAACATGCCATAACTAGTCATGTGTGTGGGCCGGAGGTCTTCCAGTAAGTTGTGTTTACCATAGATATACTGTAACATGCCATAACTAGTCGAGTGTGGGGGCCGGAGGTCTTCCAGTAAGTTGTGTTTACCATAGATATACTGTAACATGCCATAACTAGTCGCGTGTGTGGGCCGGAGGTCTTCCAGTAAGTTGTGTATTCCATAGATATACTGTAACATGCCATAACTAGTCACGCGTCTGGGGCCGGAGGTCTTCCAGTAAGTTGTGTTTACCATAGATATACTGTAACAGCTGTGGTTGCATAATCCCTATATAGCAATGTTGGGGTCCTCTCACTGACGGGGCTGTATCTCCTCTTTTCTTGTTCTATAACCACCAGTCCAAATCCCGTCGTCATGTAATAATATAATACCCATTGTGCTTGGGACACTGTTGCACCACTGGAGAATGTTCTTTCTTGGAACAAGCAATTACACTTCTACATCTACTAAATCTAATACATCTAGGAAATGAGAAGAATGGCTGTATTGTACTGTTAGGTGTCTGAGCTCCCGTTTTTACATCTATAAAGGACTTTTATGTTCATTTGTTAACAAAAATTTGTAAATTACATGAAATGTAAAGTTACTGTGCAAAAAAAAGGTTTTAATGTGTGATGGCTGATTTTGTACCATTGGTCAGCATGCAAGCTGAAGGGAGCTATCTTATAATATTTATTATTCAGCGTTGGAGCTTCAGGTCATCCAACATGTCTGCAGACAAGGGTGGTGGAGAATAAGAGGCACATCTGGTGCAATTCTTTGTTCTATGTGGCATGGAATAGGGAGTCTGTAGAAACCAACCATGAACTGTACACTTCTAGATTTTTAGTACAAATTTAAAATTGTATTATTGTTTCATTTGCTTTTTGTCAGTAATAAAGTCATACCTGCCTACTGTTCCGGAATGGTCGGGATTCTCCCAAAATTCGGATGGCGCTCCCAGCCACCTGGAAAACCGAGCAAGTCTCCCATTTGCCTGCATACCCCCATACCCTCACTCACCCCCACACATACCCCCGCAGCAGGTTGGGGGCGGCGATGAGGCAATTTGACCCGCCCCCTGCTTCACAATGCTGGTAATCTCTGCATTGTACAGCAGGTGAGGGACACGATGACATGATTGCACGGTCATGCCCCTCCCCCACCCCGCCCCTAACGTTAAGTAATTCACCAGCCACGTCCCTATATGCTGTGTCACTCCTAGCCCTCCCGGAGGGGGCAGCCAGAATGTCAGCAAGTTTTTATTTATTTTATTAACAGTTTTTTATATAGCGCAGCATATTCCGTTGCGCTTTACAATTGGAAACATTAATAAAACAAAACTGGGTAATAACAGACGGATATATAGGTAGGAAGGCCCTGCTCGCAAGCTTACAATCTATCGGGAAAATAGGCATTGATATACAAGGATAGTTGCTATTTATCGCATTTGGTCCAGCCAGAACGCAGAATTTCTTGGTGGGCTGCATGATCCAGTCAAACTCTAATGTTGGCTAAATGTCAGGAGCATGTGAAAGAGAGAATGTGTGAGGTTATGCGTGGACTGTGAGAGGGGATGTAATTAGATATGGTAGCTATGAAGATTATGTGGGCGGTTCTGGAATCTAATAAGCTTGTCTGAAGAGATGAGTTTTCAGGGAACGCTTGAAGGATTGGAGACTAGAGGAAAGTCTTGATGTGCGTGGTAAGGCATTCCATAGAGTGGGTGCAGCCCGAAAAAAGTCCTGTAACCATGAATGGGAGCAAGTAAAGCGTACGGATGAGAGAAGCAGATCTTGTGCTGAGCAGAGAGATCAGGTTGGGAGATATTTTGAGATAAGTGAAGAGATGTTTGTTGGTGTGGTTTGGTTAATAGCCTTATGTGTAAGTAAAAGTATTCTGTATTGAATATAATGAATTGGGTGTTTATGAGCGCTCTACATAAATAAAATAAAATTAATTAAAATAAATAATTATATTAGTGGCACCTGTGGAAAAATATTTGTTAAAACGTAGTGTTTATAGCTCCTTTATGAGGATATTGTTTTAAGGTGAGGTCCGGTTTAATACGTAAGTTGGATCGCACTGTATTAGTCCAAAATCTGTCCCTACCTTGCCCTCATAGAGATGATGCAGCGGGACAGGTCCGGATTATGATGTTACGTTGGTGGAGAGCGGCCTGGCCTCGGCTCTCTCTCCACGTGCTGCCGGCGTCTGGCCGTGTGCGGCTGCTATAGATGACGTCAGCGGGACAGTGCGGGTAGTGTAAGCGGCTTCCACGAAGGTCAGCTTGCTGCCGGATACCAATCACCTGAATGCCTCCAACGCGTTTCGTACCATTCGGTACTTTGTCAAGGATAGCATTGGGCTGATCTTAGGTCCTTTATATACCTATAACTTTATTAACTAATTGTTTAAAACACAGGAAGTTGTCACCGGAATCACTTTAATAAAGGCAGTAACCACATGTTTGTCCTCCATTTTTATGGATTCTCCTATAATTTAATAAATAAATACGGTGCCACTGAATTTGTTAAAAAGATTAAAAATAAGAGAAAAAAAAAAAAACGAAAAAAAAAAAAACAAGGTATACTTCAAACATACTAACTTTAAAACACGATCAACTTTCATTCCCACATATTGTAAAGGACCACACATTGAAACCTTTCAGAAATTAATAGAAAAGGACATCTCTACCCTATCAGAGAAACAAAAAACAAAAAGGAATCTATCGACGGAAGAGAAGAGAAGTTTAGAAACTTTAAAAAAGGACAATTCAATAATTATAAAACCTGCAGACAAGGGTGGAGGAATTGTACTTATGGGCAAATCAAAGTACAAACAAGAAGCAGAACGACTATTGAGCGACACAGAAACATATCAATTATTATCTAATGACCCTACTGGAAAATTCACAAAAGAACTAGAAGAAATCTTGAACGAAGGGTTAGAAATGGGAATCCTAAATAAAAAAGAACTCCATTTCATTTGGGAAAGAAATCCAAAAATTCCAACTTTTTATTTTCTTCCCAAGTTACATAAAGACCTACAGAACCCTCCCGGCCGGCCGATTATATCAGACATTAACTCAATCACGAGCAACTTATCCAAATATATAGATTTCTTTCTGCAAGAACTGGTGTCCCAACAAAGAAGCCATCTCAAAGATACCATTAGTATATTACAAATTTTAGAAACAATATCCTGGAAGGAACAATACATTTTAGGTACAAGCGATGTTAAATCCCTGTACACATGCATATCACATGAAAATGGATGTGACAGTACGAGATACTTCCTCTCCACTAAAACAGAAATTAAAAATGAACAGATCAATTTTATCATGACAATCATTGAATTCATTTTAACATGTAATTTTTTCTGGTACGAGGGGCGGTTCTATCTGCAAAAACGAGGAACCACTATGGGAACCTCCTTCGCACCCAGTTATGCGAATCTCTTTGTTTCAAAATGGGAGGAGGAATGCATATGGGAAAACAACGAATACAAGTCATACTTGATCTGTTGGAAAAGGTACATCGACGATGTGTTCTTTATATGGGACGGCCCGAACGAAAAATTAAAAGAATTCATTGAATACATTAACAGAAACTATTTGAATTTAGAATTCACCACGGTTACAAGTAAAGAAAGTGTCATTTTCCTCGATTTGGAAATTCATATCAAAGAAAACCAGTTACAATCGAGAACTCATATAAATGAAGTTAGTGGCAACAATGCCCTACCTGTATCAAGCAATCACCATAGACAGTGGATTAAGAACATACCTGAAGGGCAATTTAGACGAATAAAACGAAATTGCACAGAAAATCAGGAATATGTTAAACAAAGTCAAACATTGAAATCAAATTTCATCAGTAAAGGATACAAACCGAAAGAATTAGACACTCAAATACTTAAAACCGAAAAATTAGAAAGGAAAGGATTAATTACTTATCAAAATAAAAATAAGCCTACAGAGAACAGAATTTCATTTATTACACAGTACAACAGCAATATCACAATAATAGAAGATTTACTGAAGAAACATTGGCATGTTCTTAAACTGGATACTGATTTAAACTCATACATTTCTGAAAATCCACACATCATTTATCGTAAAGCGAAAAACATGCAACAGGAACTAGTAAGAAGCTTCTTCCCTTTGGACCATGAGAAATCATTGAAGAACAAAGGATATCACTACTGTTTAAGCTGTGTAGCGTGTAAAAATCAAAAAACAATATCTACTAAACCTAAACATGAATTCAAATCTAATATAACGGGAAAAACGTATAAAATAAAAGAATTCATTTCTTGTGAGAGTGAAGAGGTGATCTATTTATTGGAATGCCCTTGCGGGCTCCAATATGTAGGCCAGACTTAACGAAAGATAAAAATAAGGCTAGCTGAACATATTTACAACATAAAGAGAGGCTTACAGACCCATAGTGTGTCTAATCATTTTGCCCTTGTACACCAAAGAAACCCTATGGGTCTGAAGTTTACAGCCATTCAAAAAATCCACAAAAATTGGAGAGGTGGCGACATTGTAGATAGCCTTAAAAGAAATGAAACCAGGTGGATTTATGATCTTAGAACATTACAACCATCTGGTCTCAATATCGATATTGAATTAAATGCATTTTATAACTATATAACGTTCACCCCCTTTTTTTTTTTTTTTTCTCTTATTTTTAATCTTTTTAACAAATTCAGTGGCACCGTATTTATTTATTAAATTATAGGAGAATCCATAAAAATGCAGGACAAACATGTGGTTACTGCCTTTATTAAAGTGATTCCGGTGACAACTTCCTGTGTTTTAAACAATTAGTTAATAAAGTTATAGGTATATAAAGGACCTAAGATCAGCCCAATGCTATCCTTGACAAAGTACCGAATGGTACGAAACGCGTTGGAGGCATTCAGGTGATTGGTATCCGGCAGCAAGCTGACCTTCGTGGAAGCCGCTTACACTACCCGCACTGTCCCGCTGACGTCATCTATAGCAGCCGCACACGGCCAGACGCCGGCAGCACGTGGAGAGAGAGCCGAGGCCAGGCCGCTTTCCACCAACGTAACATCATAATCCGGACCTGTCCTGCTGCATCATCTCTATGAGGGCAAGGTAGGGACAGATTTTGGACTAATACAGTGCGATCCAACTTACGTATTAAACCGGACCTCACCTTAAAACAATATCCTCATAAAGGAGCTATAAACACTACGTTTTAGCAAATATTTTTCCACAGGTGTCACTAATATAATTATTTATTTTAATTAATTTTATTTTATTTATGTAGAGCGCTCATAAACACCCAATTCATTGTATTTAACCTAATGAGCAGCTGACACTTTACAAGCGCAGCACTGTGTACTTTTTATTTATAACCTGTATTGAATATGGTAGAAAACTGGCAACCAATGGAGGGACTGACAGAGCGGAGCAGCAGACGATGAACGCTTGGCGAGGAAGATCAGCCTTGTAGCTGCATTCATAATGGATTGCAATAGCGAGAGCCTGTTTTTGGGAAGACCAGTAAGGAGACTATTGCAATAGTCAATGTGGGAAATAATGAGTGCATTGATTAGAGTTTTTGCAGTGTCTTGTGTGAGATATGGTCGAATTTTGGATATGTTTATTAGATGTATGTAACATGGTTTTGAGATAGATTGTATGAATACCGTTTAGTCGCTAATTTGCGGTGCAAGTCGCTTAAGAAAGAATTACTTTCCAGTCCAATCGTGTGCTTCCAAAGCACAAACAGTTATTTATGTAAAAGGGATAACACGATGTAAAATTTAACAATTAGAGTAAAAAGCAATAAAATAGTACAGCGCGATACATACGCGTGCGCACTGGTCCCAATATACAGTCATTAGTCCTGAATTCTGTGGTCGCATAGATGATGTCCCATACACTGAGGTCAGGACACAGCCTATATACCTTACAGGTTTCAGAGTTAACAAAGGGACAAATTGACAGGTTCTCATTGGTTCTTGCTTCTGGCCAATCTGGTCATTGGTCAGTACATACGGTGTCATCAGGGGTATGGCTCAATCCTCCAACAGTCACATTGTGTAGCTTCCCGCCGAACAACTGGTTAATACTGGCTACAACACTGCATACAAGTAATGACATTATATTCAATAACTCCCTATCATCCCTAAGTAGCGGACGCATGATGCGACTTCTTTGCCGATAGAAACAGATGTCTGCAAATAAACAGGGATTTAGTATGATACCAAACATGACATGTCCACTGTATTCTGAACCTTAGGTCTCCTTTAAGTACATCTTACACCATAATTATTAGCTAACAAATACCTTTAATTACTCTGATTATTATCTATAATGTGTGGGAACCATTTTATATGTATGCGTTCGCGTATGTGCGTCTGTGCATTGAAATAGCAAATGTGCGTCTATGTGTATGTACGTGACTATATACAGATGCGCATCCATGTGTAAGTATGTGAATACGCATATGAGCGTCTGTGTGTATATATGTATATATATGTGTGCATCAGCGTATGTGTGTTGTGAATACACATTTTAGCGCATCGGATTGCACCGACTCAAAGTAGCGTCCTAGTAATACGTCATCAGAATATAGACTACTATATTGTCAGATAATAATTGTAAAGCAATCATATCCAATTATTTGACTTTGGCAATTGAATGTGGGGAGCAAAGGACAGTTCAGAGTCAAGGATGACACCTAGGCAGCGAGCTTGTGGGGCAGGGTGGTTTGTTGAGTTATCAACAGTGATAAAGAGATCAGGTTGGTAACTGTTATTGGCCGGTGGAAATATAATTAATTTGGTTTTAGAAATATTAAGTGTCAGGTGGCGAGATGACATCCAAGATGAAATGGCAGAAAGACATTCAGTGACACGGACCAATACAGATGGTGATAAATCTGGGGAAGATAGGTAGATTTGAGTAGCATCCGCATACAGATGGTACTGAAATCCAAAAGAGCTGATTAGTTTGCCAAGAGAGGTGGTATAGATTGAGAATAGCAAAGGACCTAAGACAGAGCCTTGTGGTACTCCAACTGATAGAGGTAGCGAGGAAGAGGCACAATCAGAAATAACAAACAGGAAAAGCGATTAGATAGGTAGGATGAGAACCAAGAAAGAGCCGTGTCCTTAAGACCCAGGGATTGTAGTGTTTGTATGAGAAGAGAGTGGTCAACAGTGTCAAAAGCAGCAGAGAGATCTAGAAGAATTAGGAGTGAGTAACGGCCTTTAGCCTTGGCAGTGACAAGATCATTTACTACCTTAGTCAGTGCTGTCTCTGTGGAGTGTTGGGAACGAAAGCCAGACTGAAGTGGGTCCAGTAAGTTTTGTGAGTTAAGAAACTGAGGCGGGTGTAGACAAATCTCTCAAGTAGCTTGGAGGGGCATGGGAGCTGGGAGATAGGATGGTAATTTGAGAGAGAGTTAGGGTCAGAATTTTGTTATTTCAGAAAGGGAGTAATTACTGCATGCTTGAACAGTGATGGAAAGATACCAGTAGAGAGAGAGAGATTACAGATTTTAGTTTGGGGTGGGATGAGCACAGGAGACAGAGCTTTACAAATTTATGAGGGTAAAGGATCAAGAGGAGAGGTAATCGAGTAGGAGGATGAGAAGAGTGTAGATACTTCATCTTCATTAGTGGGGTCAAATGAAGAGAATGTGCCAGAGGGTTCAGGTAGGGAACTGAGCAGGTCACTGGCTATTGCTGGGTACACGCTGACAGATACATTGGCCAATCAATTAATCGGCCGATGTATCTGCTGTCCTTCGAGCAGTGTGTACCCGCGATATGTCTGTGAACGTCGGCGTTCACTGACATATCGCATTGGCTGTGCTACACAGCCGATGGACAGATATGTCTGCAGATATATCTGTCCATCTGCAAGTGTGTACGGGTGGTCTGCAGACCGCCCGTACACACACAGCGGAACCTGCGGGGAGGGGGGTGGGATATGCACGCCGGGACACGCCCCCTGGTCGCCGGGACCCGCAGCCAGACACAGATGATGGCCTTTCAGTCTTTATGAATGACCATCATCGGCAGATATATCTGTCAGGTGTATGCCCACCTTAAGGAAGAGCGTACCATTTCATTTCTGATCTTATCAATCTTGTCCTTGAAATAGGAAGCAAGATCTTGTGCACAGATAGTAGCAGGTGGCTTGGGTGAGGGAGGGGTAAGAAGCAGTTTAAATGTATTAAAAAGTCGCTTGGGGTTAGAGGCTTGGGCAGAGATAAGAGATTGGAAATATGTTTGTGTGGCAGCGTCCAGAGCAGTACGATAAGAGTTGTAGATAGTCTTATATGTGAGAAAGTCACTTGGAGTACGAGACTTACGCCACTGACTTTCTACTTTACGTGAGAGTTTTATATAAGTATGAATAAAGTATATTTTTAAAACTTGTTATATAAACAATTTTAGTTGTGGTACAATGTTTGAAAATAACGGAATAGTTTGCAATGGTGCTAATGTGTAGTAATATTAATAATACACCATGTTGCTATGTTTAGCTACAAGACTCCTAATAGATGTTATTGTTGCATCCATTTAAGTAATTTAAGTAATAAGCTTTTGTTTCATCCTACCAGAATGTGCCACTTTGTCTCGTTAAGATGTAAGGGAGACTAGACTAGAGTCAGGTGCTTGCTGTGGCACTGTACACAATATAGAGGGCGCTATTTCCATGTCTGCTCTTATTACTTCAGCAGGGAGTAGACGTAATTCCCACCTTTATTTCTGTTGTGTGTCTCCTGGGTTTGTACCAGCTCCAACAAAGGCTCATACTGTTACATGTTCTCATTCCTTGCATTTAACCTGGGCACTTTGGGGTTTAATGAGGGGTCCTGATTTTATTGTAAAGGAAGTATTTTATAGAAGAAAAACAAGTCTATAAGGCAGTGCACTAGGGACTGTAATTACAGTTACAATCATTTACTTATTCATTTTAGATTCTTCTAAAAGATGTTTCTGAGACTTGGTCTTTGTTTAATGCAGAATATTTTTTAAATAATGAAATAGAAATGTGCAAGAAAATAAAGAATTGAGAGTTAAAATGACTACACCATATTCCATCCACAAGTCATCATAGTGTCATCCTTTTAATTCACAATTCTTTATTTTCTTTCACTCTATTTCTTTAAATCATTTAAAAAAATGGTTTACATATTTTAGTAAGAATTTAAATTAATAAAGAAAATTATTTCAACTGTAATTATTTACATTATTCAACTGTAATGTAGTGCACTAGGAACTGTAATTATTTACATTATTTTCAACTGTAAGGCAGTGCACTAGGAATTGTAATTATTTACTTTATTCAACTGTAATGTAGTGCACTAGGAACTGTAATTATTTACATTATTTTCAACTGTAATGTAGTGCACTAGGAACTGTAATTATTTACATTATTTTCAACTGTAAGGCAGTGCACTAGGAATTGTAATTATTTACTTTATTCAACTGTAATGTAGTGCACTAGGAACTGTAATTATTTACATTATTTTCAACTGTAATGTAGTGCACTAGGAACTGTAATTATTTACATTATTTTCAACTGTAAGGCAGTGCACTAGGAACTGTAATTATTTACTTTATTTTCAACTGTAATGTAGTGCACTAGGAACTGTAATTATTTACATTATTTTCAACTGTAAGGCAGTGCACTAGGAATTGTAATTATTTACTTTATTCAACTGTAATGTAGTGCACTAGGAACTGTAATTATTTACATTATTTTCAACTGTAATGTAGTGCACTAGGAACTGTAATTATTTACATTATTTTCAACTGTAATGTAGTGCACTAGGAACTGTAATTATTTACTTTATTCAACTGTAAGGCAGTGCACTAGGAACTGTAATTATTTACATTATTTTCAACTGTAAGGCAGTGCACTAGGAATTGTAATTATTTACTTTATTCAACTGTAATGTAGTGCACTAGGAACTGTAATTATTTACATTATTTTCAACTGTAAGGCAGTGCACTAGGAACTGTAATTATTTACATTATTTTCAACTGTAAGGCAGTGCACTAGGAATTGTAATTATTTACATTATTCAACTGTAATGTAGTGCACTAGGAACTGTAATTATTTACATTATTTTCAACTGTAATGTAGTGCACTAGGAATTGTAATTATTTACTTTATTCAACTGTAAGGCAGTGCACTAGGAACTGTAATTATTTACATTATTTTCAACTGTAATGTAGTGCACTAGGAACTGTAATTATTTACATTATTTTCAACTGTAAGGCAGTGCACTAGGAATTGTGAATTGAAGGTGCAGCACACACCATAAAGTTCTAATTATATGTCAATGAATAAGCCTACAATAATTCTTACTATTTAAGTGTAATAAATATCCCCTCAATAATGATTCCAAAGTTACAGCAGATACTGATACTCTAATATTGCTGTACTAGAGGAAAAGTGGAATCCTGCAATATATACAACAGATATTGTGGAATCTGATACAAATATTCAGATGAGGATCTTAACAATAAGCACTCTATAATATAGGTTTATTCTGATTCATGCAACTATGTTGCAAATGGATTGAATTGCATAAGAGATACAATATTCAGATGAGAATTCTAAAGGGGATATTTTGTATATAAGAGGCTGTAAAGCACTGGCTAGTATCAGAAAACTGGGTAAATATTTATTGAACTCTGTGATACATAATTTGAGTAAAAAGAGACAAATATATATACAGTATTACCACATTGATGAATATAATAAGTGGTGGACAGTACGGTATCATTTTCTATTTTTATAAAAAAAAAAATTTCACATGTCTTTATATTTTTTATATTTCACTAACTGTTTGGTAATTGTGTATATTAATGTATTAATAAAAGTTATATTTTAACTATATCAGTGCACCAAAGAAAAGACAACCCTGTCCAATTTTCTTTTCATTCTTTAAGTTTAGTGTGTTGTCTAGGGGGGCTGTGGAGTGACTCCTTTCCTGGTGCACTGGTTGTGGAGTGACTCCTTTCCTGGTGCACTGACTCTGGAGTGACTCCTTTCCTGGTGCACTGGCTGTGGAGTGACTCCTTTCCTGGTGCACTGGCTGTGGAGTGACTCTTTTCCTGGTGCACTGGCTGTGGAGTGACTCCTTTCCTGGTGCAACTGGCTGTGGAGTGACTCCTTTCCTGGTGCAACTGGCTGTGGAGTGACTCCTTTCCTGGTACACTGGCTGTGGAGTGACTCCTTTCCTGGTGCAACTGGCTGTGGAGTGACTCCTTTCCTGGTGCAACTGGCTGTGGAGTGACTCCTTTCCTGGTGCAACTGGCTGTGGAGTGACTCCTTTCCTGGTGCACTGGCTGTGGAGTGACTCCTTTCCTGGTGCAACTGGCTGTGGAGTGACTCCTTTCCTGGTGCGATCGCATCCGATGGCGCTCGATGTACCAATGTTTTCAGGCACTTCCAGGAGATGACGTGCGCAAGTGGGCGTCTTATGAATGGCTGGTGGGTGTCTGTAACCACACGCCAAGACGTAGTAGGTGTGCTAATGCCTTGACGTGCGATCGCCTATCTTGCTGGGTGTGCGCTGAATTTGCATACGCAGGGTGCGAGCGAACGCATCTAGCGAGCGGGCCTGAATGAGCTCCTGACTCTATTCCTTGACTGACTCCATTTTTGGTGCAACTGCTGCGGAGTGACTCCTTTCCTAGTGCAACTGCTGTGGAGTAACTACTTTCCTGGTACACTAGCTGCGGAGTGACTCCTTTCCTGGTGCAACTGCTGCAGAGTGACTCCTTTCCTGGTGCAACTGCTGCAGAGTGACTCCTTTCCTGGTGCAACTGCCGCAGAGTGACTCCTTTCCTGGTGCAACTGCTGCAGAGTGACTCCTTTCCTGGTGCAACTGCTGCAGAGTGACTCCTTTCCTGGTGCAACTGCTGCAGAGTGACTCCTTTCCTGGTGCAACTGCTGCAGAGTGACTCCTTTCCTGGTGCAACTGCCGCAGAGTGACTCCTTTCCTGGTGCAACTGCCGCAGAGTGACTCCTTTCCTGGTGCAACTGCTGCAGAGTGACTCCTTTCCTGGTGCAACTGCTGCAGAGTGACTCCTTTCCTGGTGCAACTGCTGCAGAGTGACTCCTTTCCTGGTGCAACTGCTGCAGAGTGACTCCTTTCCTGGTGCAACTGCTGCAGAGTGACTCCTTTCCTGGTGCAACTGCTGCAGAGTGACTCCTTTCCTGGTGCAACTGCTGTGGAGTGACTCCTTTCCTGGTACATTGGCTGTGGAGTGACTCCTTTCCTGGTGCAACTGCTGTGGAGTGCCTCCTTTCCTGGTGCAACTGCTGTGGAGTGCCTCCTTTCCTGCTGCAACTGCTGTGGAGTGCCTCCTTTCCTGCTGCAACTGCTGTGGAGTGACTCCTTTCCTGCTGCAACTGCTGTGGAGTGACTCCTTTCCTGGTGCAACTGCTGTGGAGTGACTCCTTTCCTGGTGCAACTGCTGTGGAGTGACTCCTTTCCTGGTGCAACTGCTGTGGAGTGACTCCTTTCCTGGTGCAACTGCTGTGGAGTGACTCCTTTCCTGGTGCAACTGCTGTGGAGTGACTCCTTTCCTGGTGCAACTGCTGTGGAGTGCCTCCTTTCCTGCTGCAACTGCTGTGGAGTGCCTCCTTTCCTGCTGCAACTGCTGTGGAGTGCCTCCTTTCCTGCTGCAACTGCTGTGGAGTGCCTCCTTTCCTGCTGCAACTGCTGTGGAGTGCCTCCTTTCCTGCTGCAACTGCTGTGGAGTGCCTCCTTTCCTGCTGCAACTGCTGTGGAGTGCCTCCTTTCCTGGTGCAACTGCTGTGGAGTGACTCCGTGCTTGATGCACTGGTTGTGTAGTCACTGTGTACAGGCTGCTGACTGACTCCATCCATACTGCACTGGGTTATATACTGATAGAGCTTACACACTAACTCTTCAGAAAAGCCAAATGCTGACAGAATCTCTTAGACAAGCGCTGATCCTATTGTTTACTGTTCAAGTTCTTTCCATGCTTTGAAGAAGGTACAGTAATTTCAGGTATCGTATTTAGTAACTCTTGTACTGCCTGAGATGTGACTTGAGCTCTCTGGAATGTAGTGAGACGTTCCAAAGACATTTTATTCATAGCATTATGATTCGTTTTTAATAGTAGTCATATGGCCCTGTCTTGTAGATTATTGGTTAATAATCAACTCCGTGTTTAGTGAGCCCTCAGGGGCCTGGCCGCCATACATAGTACAGATCCTCATGATGTCATCCCAGGCATCTTTCAGAACTTGCTCCATCTGAGATGCTTTGGAAAATGTGTGACTTGTGGTTTGCAGAAAGGCATTTGTGATCTCCCTGACAGTTTACGCCAATGTCCGTTACATATTCTAACAGATGCATGGAGACGCCATCCAGTAATTCAGACCTTTCCACTATTTATTTATTTTATAAAAGAAAGGTTCCTGCTGATCTGAATAACATCATCTTCTGATCATTTACTGCTTTGGCCATATGCACGTAGAGCAGTAAATTCAACCCCAGCAGAGAGCGCTGCTCATTTTACCAATGTACTGTATATTTTCACAACTGCTTTCTAAATACAATATGTAAAATGCAGATTAGAGATACATAATTTACTAAGATACATGTAAACATTTCTAGATATCTCCATCATAATTTACTGTGTAATGGAAACATTTTCTCTGTGTAAGTGGTGTAGGTATATATGGCTACATACATGCATATAAAATGAAGGTCTGATGACTATAAAAGGAATGATCTAAGCATTCAGCTCACAGAATCAGCAAACGGATATACATATTCAACGTTTCACCTAATTTTAATTTTATTTCATCAGAGATGTTCATAACAAATATGCTTAACCAACATGTGCAAACATTCATGGGTACGGTATACAATGATGATGTCATCAAAAAGTGTCCATCACTACAGCAAGATACATATACAAAGATGTACGGAATAAAATATTAATTGGTTCCAAAATGCATACTGTAATATAATCATTGTGAACTGAAATAAATGCATTAATACATAATAATTGATTGGGAATATTGTAGATATAGTAACATTCCTGCTGAAACCTGAAAACTTGGGGTACAGCCCAGCATGAAGATGTGGTCCATTTGCGCATGGCACTAAGGAAACGAGTGTATATGGAAAACTGAGCTGATATAAACCGTACTGCCCTACATGAAGTTAGAAGTGACCTGCACTGTCACCATTGTTACTAGTATAAATAATGTCTAAACCAAACAATCTATCATGGTTGTTGGGTATTCAATCCCAAGCTCCTCAGTGACTGTATACATTACTCCATACCTAAGAAACTCGTGTGATACAATCCCGATACTGCATATGCAACAAATCTAGATGGATGGATAGATGAACCAGCAGATTAGAACAGCCACAATATCTCAATCAAATACATGTAAAAAAAACTTCATATATCTTAAAGAAAAATCAGCGACCTGCATGTGATACAACTCAAGCATTTAAAGCAGCCATTATGCTTGTGCAGCCATCCAGTATCAAACGCTGAAGTTGGTTTCATATCAGATCTTAGTAGCAGTTCTTTGAGGTTGCATCCTCTCTGTGCAATGGTGGTTTATCACCCACCTTCTTGAACTTAGGATCAGTGCTGATGATCGACCATTTTTTTCTCATTGATCTCTCCACAATATTAAGATTAGTGTTGCATCTAGTCTCGAGTATGATACGATCAGACCCTGTACCTACCCTGGATCACATTGCCCTTCAGTATGAATCATTTTAGCTTTACTTAAACACTGTATAACATTGGTCTTCTTATACCCTCTTTCAAGGAATCTTGTTTTACAGTCTTCCAATTGGGCATTTGCTCTCTGTGTTGGAGTTATTCCGTAGCACCCTGAGAAACAGAGACACAGGTAAATTCGTAAATTGTCAGGGTAATAGCTCGTTGCCCACAGCAAAGGTGTTTCTGTCTGTGGGCTTACGGAATAAAGCATACTCCAGGCATGGTGGCTTATTAAACACAGTCACATCTAAAAAATTGATTCATGGTTATCAGAAGCTGTGAATCTGATGGAGCTGTCTATCCTGTTTAGTTCATTATACATCGTAAAAAAATAAATCACAAGACCCTCTCCAAATAATGAAGGTCATCAATAAATCGTTTAAAATATACAATCTTATCAGCATAATTATTTAAAATATACTCATTTTAATTTTTGTATAAATTTAAAAAACATGGTGCCAAATTGGAGCCCATTGCGGTCCCCGCGATTTGCACATAGTACCAGTCCTGGGATTGGAAATTATTACAAGTAAGTACAATATGTATCAACTCAATAATAAATTCAATAGGTGACCCGGTATAGGGGCCATTCAGGAGTGCCTGTTTAACCTCAGCAATACCATCCTCGTGGGGAATTACAGTATAGAATGAGGATACATCCATCGTCGCCAATATACAATCTGCTGACATACCATCAACAATAACAGGCACCCCAGGAAGTCGCCAGTATCGTGGGTATTGCTCTCTATTGATTTTATACAAGGCTGGAGAAAAAAAATCAACAAATTGGGCCAATGGCTATAATATGGACCTGTGTTCTGAAATAATGAGTGTTCCTGAGGAGTTTGTTAGAGGCTTGCAGATTGTATATTGGCGAACATGAATGTGGCTGGCTACATTAAATTTAGTATTGACATATTGTGCCCTTCAAGGTTTTTGTTTACATATAGACTGTGATCATGTGATCAGGGCGTGTGTGCTATGCGCTCAACGCAGGTGGAATGCAGTTGAGCAGTTAGCGGTGGACTCGATAATGTTGTTCCAACATTGGCTGTTCGTGACCGGATATTCTGGGTATGCATTCCATCAGCATGGAACGCATGTGGGGTTTAGTCCACGGCGCGGATGTTGGTGACCTCACAGCTCTGTTTAATTTGATAGTTATCATTGACAAAACATCAGTTCAATGCGCATTGAGTACAATCTGGTGCACCACTATGAATGTGATCTGTTAATAGGTAACTGTGATCAGCTGACCGGAATTTCCAGGTATGTGTTCCACTACTGTGGAATGCAAATGCATGTTGTTTGCAGCGCGGCCCTTGGTGGTAAGTAGCTGTGTCTATACCATTTATTTTAATGATGATATGCAGTAGCTTGTGTATTGATCCACTTGCATTGTTTCTAGGCACACACCCGATGAGGTTCATAATTGTGATGGACTGTTTATTGGTTGAATGAGTGTGTTTATGGTATGGTACTTATAGTTCCCCCTGGACAGCCAGTTTGGTTTGAGACTCTGACTGCTGAACACTGGTCTTGAAAAAGGTCTTGTTAAGAACCGAAACGACGACACTGCACATGTACCCTGTCGATATGTTGTGAGTAAACATTATTGCTTCTAATAAGTCTGGTGAGTGCGGCCATTTTTAATACATTATTATTGGGACCCCAGTGGAAGTTGGGATATCCCTGGTTTGTTGCAGCCCAGCAAAGGATGGACATTTGGACTATTGAGTGTGCGGCGCTATCTATTTATCTATCATCATTCCAAATTGCTGCACTCCCGGCTCAAATTCATTGTAGGGGGGTGCTCCATTAGAGACCACAGTGGCCCTATACATAAGTCCAAGAAATGGGCACTCACCACATTGTAGAAAAATCAGCACGTTTTAATTACTCACAGTCATCAATACAAGTGGTTGACGTTTCTGTCAGTATAGACCTTTATCAAGAATATCAAAGCATCATAGCAACCAGATAGACCCATGATTGACCATACCTTCTTTTTATTAGAAAAACAAATTGATATTCTTTTTATACTCCTGTCTGTAGTAAGTCTTCATGAGCCAATCTCTAAGACTTATGCTCCTCAAGTTCAAGACATTAATGAGGTATCTTTCAAAAAACATAAGCCAGAGTCACTCTTGACAGTTGGCCATAATGATTTCACTGTGTCGTTAATGAATATTACAATGAAAACATTTAACCCAAGGTAATTGCGGCTGATTAATGCAAATACATAATCAGCCAGTCATGTGGCACAAACCCAATGCACTAAATCTTGTAAGCATGATCAAAAGGTTCAGTTGTTGTTCAGACCAAATATCACAATTGCAGAGAAATGGGCTCTAAGTGATTTTGACTCTGTGATTGATTGTTGATGTTAGACAAAGGGGTTTGACCATCTTAAAAACTGCAGATCTCCTAGCATTTCCACGCATTACAGGGATTGTAAAGTATGGTGCATAAAACTAAAAAAGCATCTAATGAGTGCCAGCTCTGTGCATGAAAACATCTTATTAATGAGAGCCATCAGAAGAGAATGGCCAGATTAGTTCAAGCTGACCGCAAGGTGACAGAGGCAGATAACCATGTGTTACACCAGTGCTATGAATAGAGCATCTCTGAACGTAAATCTGTCTTGATGTGATGAGGCTACAGCAGCATAAGACCGCACCTGGTCCTCTCCTGTCAGCTTAGGAAACTGAGGCTACAGCAGCATAAGACCGCACCGGGTCCTCTCCTGTCATCTTAGGAAACTGAGGCTACAGCAGCATAAGACCGCACCGGGTCCTCTCCTGTCAGCTTAGGAAACTGAGGCTACAGCAGCATAAGACCGCACCGGGTCCTCTCCTGTCATCTTAGGAAACTGAGGCTACAGCAGCATAAGACCGCACCGGGTTCCTCTCCTGTCAGCTTAGGAAACTGAGGCTACAGCAGCATAAGACCGCACCGGGTCCTCTCCTGTCAGCTTAGGAAACTGAGGCTACAGCAGCATAAGACCACACCGGGTTCCTCTTCTGTCAGCTTAGGAAACTGAGGCTACAGCAGCATAAGACCGCACCGGGTCCTCTCCTGTCATTTTAGGAAACTGAGGCTACAGCAGCATAAGACCACACCGGGTCCTCTCCTGTCATCTTAGGAAACTGAGACTACAGCAGCATAAGACCGCACCGGGTCCTCTCCTGTCAGCTTAGGAAACAGAGGCTACAGCAGCATAAGACCGCACCGGGTTCCTCTCCTGACAGCTTAGGAAACTGAGGCTACAGCAGCATAAGACCACACCGGGTTCCTCTCCTGACAGCTTAGGAAACTGAGGCTACAGTAGCATAAGACCACACCGGGTTCTTCTCCTGTCAGCTTAGGAAACTGAGGCTACAGCAGCATAAGACCACACCGGGTCCTCTCCTGTCATCTTAGGAAACTGAGGCTACAGCAGCATAAGACCACACCGGGTTCTTCTCCTGTCAGCTTAGGAACCTGAGGCTACAGCAGCATAAGACCACACCGGGTTCTTCTCCTGTCAGCTTAGGAAACTGAGGCTACTCCAGCATAAGACCGCACCGGGTCCTCTCCTGTCAGCTTAGGAAACTGAGGCTACAGCAGCATAAGACCACACCGGGTCCTCTCCTGTCAGCTTAGGAAACTGAGGCTACAGCAGCATAAGACCACACCGGGTTCTTCTCCTGTCAGCTTAGGAAACTGAGGCTACTGCAGTGGGCACAAATTCACCTGCTCTGACAAACCTTGATTACTGCAACAACATGCAGATGGCAGGGTCACGATTTGGCATAAATAATATGAAACCATTGATTCATTCTGCAGTGTGCCAGTAGCTCAGGCTGGTGAGGGTGTAATGGTTTCATGGCACATATTAGGACACTTAATAAGAATTGAGAATTGTACAGATGCCACAGCTCTCCTGAGTATTGTTTCTGACCATGTGTACCATTGTATGGTCTCCCCATCCCCTAAAGGCCACTTCCATCAGGATAACGCACAATGCCACACAGCAGACAACATCTCATGCAGATTCTATGTACATGACAGTACGGTCATTGTCCTCCAGTGGCCATCTCCTATCCTCTTATGGGAGGGGGGCTGCCCATGTGCTGCAGTGTAAGCAGCGGTCCGGCCCCTGTTCTCTTTGGCATCTGCCAACTAGCTACAGTAAGTGCATTGTACATGCTCAGTGCATCCGGTGAGGCTTGCGATCGGTGTACATGCACAAACGCCAGCTTCTAGGGACTGCATCAGCTGTATACGGAAAGGCAGGTAGTGGCTTCCCATAGAAAACACGCGCTCTCTGCTAAATGCTGTCTGGACTGGCAGCTGGAGATAACACCTCCCCCTGGGACTGCTTGTCTGGTATTTCATTAGCCGATAGCGCTTCTAATAGTAAGGCACTGCCTTTGGGGAATGGGAGAATCCCAGCATGGATGTGTAGCCGTATCTGCAGGAGCTGTGTGACGCCATCATGTGACCATGGCTTAGATATCGAAGGGATATTTCCAGCATCTTGTTTGATCAAGTCACAAAGAGCTCATTGGATATGTCACAAAGTTGCTCTGTGAATTCGGCTACATGTAATGCAGCAATATGTGGTATTACACAACAATATTAATGCAAAAGAAAAACCACACAAAACCATGTTGATACAAATATATGACTGGAAAGCACAGGATAAATGCTTACAGAAAACAGATGTACAAATATCAATAAATTAAAGGCTTTTCAATGTGGAAACTACTTAATATGAGAAAAAAATCAAACGGGGTCAAACCAAGCCTGTTAGATCCACTCTTTCCCTTCTTTCATTTTTTTTTAAATGGCAGCCAGTAACCTTCACAACACAAATAGTCCTGT